>VDFB02000002.1:121915161-122389424 GCA_007258455.2 Sequoia sempervirens | reverse complement strand
AGCAACGATAACCAAAGACTAAGCCCTATGCAAGTGTTGAAGGATTTGCAGAAAATATAAATAACCCTATTTTGAGCTAAAATGGCTATGACTGTTAATGACTATGACCTAAGTTGACAGCAAATTGACCTAAACTAAGAATGCAAGAAGTCAAAATGAACTATGAGAGCTAAAGACTGAGAGAGAGATCCAAATGAGGTCAAAATTGCCCTTTTATAAAAATTGCAATTTTGAACGTGTGTCCAGGATGAAAAGATGACAGGAACCCTAAGATCAATGCTTAAGATTGAATATTGCTGTGTGCATTAGGGTTAGGTCAAAATTAGGGCAACAGGTAAGAATGAAGGGTGGAGATTGAATTATGAAATAATTCAATCAACGGTCGAAAATAAATGAGAAGTCAAAAGTCAAGAATTAAATTGGAGGATAAGGCTGGCACAGACAAAGAGGTTGCTGGAGAAATTAAATAATAAGATTTATTTACTCCAAATAACTAGCAAGTAATTAAATAATAAAGATATTATTTAATTATGGAGGAATGTGATAAAAGAATTATTTTGAAATTAAATAATGATTTTAATTCAAAATTCAAGAGAATGGCTAAATTAAATAAATCAAATTTATTTAATTTAAATGGGAGAAAAAGTTAATGATTAATTAAATAATTAAATGAATTATTTAATTATAGTGGAAAATGGACAGAATTAAATAAATAAGAATTTATTTAATTTTTTAGAAGAAGGGGACTTAATTAGTGATGTAATTAAATAAATAAAATTTATTTAATTAATCAAGAAGACATAAATGGTAAAGGGAAATTAAATAAATTATGAAATTTATTTAATCAAAGGAAGACTTTAGATAATTAGTGATGTATTAAATAAATAAATAATATTTATTTATTTAATAATCAAGGAGGAACAAATGACATGAATTAATTAAATAATTATGAATTATTTAATCAATAGTCGAATGTGGACCAGGGACATAATTAAATAGCTTAATTATGCTAGGACGAAAGTGGTAAAAATGAAGCTTGCAGGCCTAGGTCATTTTTAGGTGTCTACAGATACTTCAATGGTTGAATAGGAGTCTTCCATCCCTTCTCAAGTTGTAGCCTCTAGCTCTTGGAGTCATAGAAACTGCCTTGCGCACAAGCACAAGCGTCAAAGGAAGGCTCTAGAAATTGAGCAGGATGCCTTGCAAAAGAAGGAAGAGGAGTCAGTAGCTCCTACTTCAGCATCTTCTACTATGTCCTCCTCTCCCATCCTCTATACTTCAATTACCTCAACTCCAGTCTTACTTTCGGCTTCCCCAATGAGTGTGAATGGTCCTCACCTGAAGTGGTTGTAGGTATTCATTTCTCCTTTAGTTGAGTCTCCCCTTTTGATGTCCCTTTTGGCATCCCACCATTTTCAAAACCCATGGACATGCTAAATACCTTGGTGGTGTCTACCACATTTTTCTCCTCTTCCTCTGCACCCTCTACTTCATCTAGGGGGATCTCGCATCGTCTAATGAAGTAGAAGGGGGAGGATGACCTCACTTGAAATGGGGTTTGGAAGAAGGTTTCACCCTCTTCGGAGGGTGGTTTTTCATTGGCTTGTGTTTTCCTAGTGATGAAGGAAGCCCCAGTGTCCCCAGAGTTTTTCACTGCTCTCAAATTTTTCAATGAGCCTAGCAGTGGATCCCAGGCGCCACCTCCCTTGTTCACTAAGTTTATGCATGGAACTCTTTTGTAGTGCATATTCAACTCTGTGGATGAGGTCCTAACCCTATCAACGATCCTTGTGAAATCACTTACATTTACCCCACAAGAACTGAGTGGAGAAGACCTCGAGGGGCCTTCTTCCTTGGATTTTGTTGTAGGAGGATCAGAGGGTTCCCCCCTTGATATTTCACCCTTGCAGATTCATCCATCCTCCCCTTATAGTGATCTAGACTAGGAGAATGACAACCTCTTGGTTGATAAGGACTAGGGGGCACCTCTACTTTATCTATAGATTAGATTGTGTGTGTGTATTGTGTTCCCCCATGCTTGTGTTACATGTTGCTAGATGACCCTTGTCACCCTTGTAGGTACTTGGATACAAGAGTGTTTTTGTGTCATAAAAATTCTTCTATTTGTCACATCATTCTTCCTCTATTGTGTATTGACTTTCAAAATTTGGGGACAATGAAAAATTGTTGGGGGAATTTAGGCCTCCCTTCCATGTTGACCCAATTTTTTATTTTTATTTTATTTTCATGTGCCTTCTTCACATGGTCTGATATAGTAGGAGGTTGATGACAATTCATTTATATACTATTATATATATTTATATTTATGAGCATGAGCAACTTTCACCCCAAAATATTATATCACCTTCTCTTGTACATTATGTTATTATCTCTCCTTTCTTTGCATCTATCTATTTTGCTTGTTTGATTATGTTGTGGTGCTCATGTGTTGTCCCTTGCATGTGCAACAATATTACCACGGTTACATCTTGTTATGTTCTATGAGCCACAACATCACTTTTTCATTCTTTCTTTTCTCTCCTTAGGATGTCACATGCATTTGTGTTCGGCATGCACCATCATAAGGGGGGGCTACCATATAATTTTTATTTTCAAAAAATGCATTTGGTGGCCAACAAATATTTTCTTGAAAATCTTTTCAAAATATTTTTCAAAAATTGTATTCCTCAACAAGGACCCCTAGCAAAATACTTTTCCTTCATCATGGGTTCGTAAAGAAATAATTTGAAAAAATTTCCTCCAAGGAGGGAGAACCTTCTCTGTTGGAGTACAGGGCCACTGAGAGGGGGGTTGAATCAGTGGTCTAATGAGGAACTAAATTTCAAAAATTTAACTTACTTGTATTATGCAAAGAGACCCATTGAAAACACTTCAAACATTATAGGTATTGAATGTTGAGGGAGTCACAATGATATGCAAATCAAAACATAATACTTGAAAAAATATGACTAATCAAGCACAATATAACAAACCACCAAGAGGAGACACAACACAAGTTTTAAGAGTGGAAAACCCTAAAAGGGTAAAAAACCACTCTAAAAATAAGTTTCATTAGGCCTCACTAGTTACAAATTGTATGCCTCACTAGTAAAAACACAACCCACACTGGCTAAACATCATGCTTCATTGGAAAACTAACCTACCTCACTAGAAAAAAAGGCCTCACTGGCTAAACATCATGCCTCACTAGAAAACTAACCTACCTCACTGGAAATCTAACCTACCTCACTAGAAAAACAAGCCTCAATGGCTAAACATCATTCCTCGTTGGAAAACTAACCTGCCTCACTACCAAACCAACATGCCTCACTGGAAAATCATCCAAAGAGAATGAATGAAAAACTAAAGGGTTACTTTATTTCAATACAAACCATTGCTTTATTTATGCATCAGCAAAACTTCATCTCCCTTATTCTCCCATACCACAACACTAAGTCATCAAAATCTTCACATACAGATATTCAATATGTAATTCTCCTTGTAAACATGAATAGAGATCTCTCTACAAGACTCCCCTTCTACACACACAATGATATGAACAATAAACTATGAGAACTTTTGCTGACAACTTATCTACTATCTTTAGATGACACAAAAATAAGTAATTCTTATGTAGAGACAATCAAGCTTTTTGGAAATTCCAATGCACTATAACTCACTAACCAAACAAACCATTATGTGCAAATCAAATCAAACTTCACAAGGTTTCTATCTTACTTAGACCACAATCATGATACCCTCAAAAAAAATTAAGATTCCTCAAACCATCATTCACAAAATAAAACACAAAGTAACATATAATCTTTTATCCTTTGTTATTCATGTAACCCATTTCTCTATATAATATTCACATAAACATAGTATCAACAAATTCAAAACCCTTTCATAGAGTTCATATTTCTATCCAAAACAAAAATAGAGCTCACACACCTACCGAAACCACCTCAATGCACTGGAATAGCTTTTAAATCCATTATCACCTCCATACAATTACTAACTAGTGCATAAATAAACACAGGAAATGACATCCAATCACCTGTCAAAATTTTCACACCTGGAAGTAGTTGTTCTTAGCTTTTTAAATCTAGACCTTTTGTCTTTCTCACTCACCAAATTCACAATTGAATAAAACCTTTGATCTTCCTTTTCAAACAATTATCAAACTATGTAACTGAAAGAAAGTCATTAACACTCAAATTCTTGTCAAATGAAAAGCCTCAGAAAGTGACTATTATGCAACTTTAAATGATGACCACTGATCTTGTACACCTGCCAATTCTCCAATAAAATAATAGTCATTGATCTCACATTGGGCGATAGCATATGAGTGTTTAACTTGTCTAGTCAGTTAAGGGGCCAATTTTCCAACGAGAGTAACCCCCTTAAGTCATTACTTAAGCAACTTTCCAACTTTACTGCAAGTCACTAGTCGATTAGAACATAAAGCAAAAATCTGCTTTGAAATTTTTCAAAAGGCATAAACATCTCAAGGTTTTTAGGGTTTTAGATTAGCCTTAGGGTTTTAGGTTAAATGATATGGAAAATTCAATGAAAAAAACCCTAAAAAGATATTTCTACCATTCTCTAAAGAAAATAAACAATGGGAAGAATGTCAACTTCAAACTTAAACCCTAATTCTCATAAGAACACCAAGAAAGGCCAAGAACAATAATCTTTTCTCCATATCACTACCCATGCCTTTTGAATGAATAATAATTACTGTCATAAATCAAAGCATCAATATCAAAGTGCATTCTTTGTCTCTAGAGTACATCAACACCATGAAATGACCAATACCATAAGATGAACCATGACAAGAATGAACGAATGCCTTCAACCATGTGATGATCAACAAAAATTTTGACTGTCTTGAAACAACATTGAAGCAACTCTGTGACACATAAACCATGAACACCATTTTGATATCAATGTTGTGAACCATGAACAAATTCCAACTTGCAAATCTCTAAGTGAACCATGAACAAATTCCAACTCACAACACTCTTTGCCAAATACCTATCAATACTACTTTTTCATCACTATCATGAAATGAATGAAGAAGCATCAACAAACCTTATATCATCTTTGACATCCTATCTCATCTTCTTAACAGTTGCATCAACAAGATGAAATGAATGATATACCTTGACATGAAGCAACCAAGTACCTTAAATAAATCAACCAACCAAACTCCATCTACCTTTGACATCAATGAAAAACATTAACAAAATACCTTTGACATCAATGAAAAACATCAACAAACTCCACCTTTGTCATTGATGGAAAAACAAACACTACCTTCTCTTCAAATCTCTCCCTCTTTGACATCAATGACAAAGGAGTGCATGAGAGAACTTGTTATACAATAAATTCCCCCCTGTAAGTGAGATTCCACACTATCAATGGCATATCTAAACTATTAGCAACCTATTGTGTGTCTCAAGGCAATAATAACTATACATTCATACTACCAAATTGAAAAGCAATCCACAAGTAACTGCCATTGTCCAAGCAAGGTCGCAAATTCAAGAAAATGGTTGAGTTTCCAAGAAATCACTGTGAACAAAAACCGCTTGCATCATAGAACCTCTAAAAATTTGAACATTGTCAAAGAGATAAGAAGCCAAACTATCTCAAGAACAATAACAAAAGTCATCAAAGAGGTACATTGTCACACTATCAACAAGGTGTCATCAAGCAACTTGAGAAACTATCATTAGCAACTACATGAGAAAGTACACTATCATCAATCAAATGAATATTATGTTGTCATATGATTACACTATCATCAAGAGTTATAAGTAGATTTCACTGTCATCATTGGATGCAAACATTGCATACTTGTCCACTGCCAACCATCAATAATGACAAGGCCTCTAGTAGAGAAGAATGCATATGTATCTCACTATTAGACTATCATCAAAGGGATTTTCAAAGATAATTAGAAACCATGTATACCACTATAATTGTTTAGCAAACCAAGCATGGAGAGAATTGTTATATATCATGAAGGGAAACTATCAAATATAATTCCCTTTGCATTTAAATACCATACTGTGACTGAAGAAAATCAATGCAACTACCTACTTTCAATAATGGTATACTACTATCATCACTGTGCATGAGGCAAGAAGAAACCATTTACTTTATTTATCTCAGTAGGAAACTCAAGAACCAAAGCATCCACAATACCACAGACCTTGAGCAAGGAAAATGGGTTGTCATGAAGCATTTATTGTGCAAGTAGCAAGCCCCAAATAAGGAACTATTAAATAAACAATTCTAGGTTAGAAGCATTGCAATTGAAAATCCAATTAAATGATATGAGGCAAGAAAATACCACAGCAAGTTCATCCATTGTCACTAAGATATCTCACACTATTAAGTAAAAGCACTAACAACATCACAATATCCTTGCAACAATAGTATTGTTAATAGGATCAAATCAACTATGAGATGTGCACACTGCAAGCTATCACTCCAATTTGTCAGTAACCTGTTATACCAATCACTATTATTGCACCATACTCCACTGGAAAATATTTCATCATTGTCACTCATATGAAAGAAAAGATCCTTAAGAAAAATCCAACAAAGCATTACTAACATATACTCTTATATTCACAAGACAATCAACACTTTACAAAAATATACAAAGGACTATCTCCTCACAAATCATTGACATATTGGCATAACATATCACTACACCTTCTTGGACAAAAATGGACTATCTCTAAGTTCAATGATAATAAAAAAATGGATAAACTCCCCTTGTGTGTCATGCAATAAATTGCATCTATTTGCAACAAGTGTACTTTATGAGACCATGTACTCTACTTTGAGATCAAAAAGTGATTTTTTTTATTACATAGGAATTTTATTGTTAAATCTACTCCAAATCACCATACTAAATGAGCAACTCCTTGACACTTTGTTGTATATTTATTTTGGGAAAATCTTTGTGGGAAAATCTAGCACTCCCCTTGCAAAAGAGGTCATGTCTACACACTTAGATTGAAATCAAAGCATTTTCATAGCACCAGTACTATCAAAATCCATCATTGTCTCAATGCAAAGCATTGTATTCTACTGAATCCATTACTATCAAGGCATCGAAACACTGCCAACATTGTCAAGATAGTTATTATATGAACAATTGTTATCAGAATCATTATCTTATTGTCATACACACACTTCACAAAGGCATAGTCTATACATTAAAACACAAAATTAAACTATCACAATCTTATGGAATTGTTACTCTATCAGCTATTGCTCAATCATTCATTGTGCTTCAACTATGTTTTCAACTGTTAAACCAACACTATGCATGGTCACCCAGTCCAAGACTAATGAATAGCACCAGATCTACAAATTTTATGCTATCATATGATTAGTCCAAAAGTAACTATACTATGATCACTGGAACAAATACTTTCTCAATTGTAGTAATGCACAACATGTAGATGAAAGCCTTGGACAAATGATTGCATCACTATTTATTGCAAAGATCTGATACTTTGACTGTCATAAGACTATCATAAACAACATGCTCACTAAATATCCTTCCCCTAATTTAGAGACACCTTCTACATCTTCTTCTTGCTCCTACATGCTACAAGAGAAAGTATTATTTCCAATAGTTTCATTAACATGAAAATCCTAAGAGACTGCCCTTGATTCACTATCCTTAATCATAATTAGTCATCCTTTAGTTCTCATCCTGGTTCAACTATTGACAACCTATTTGTTTTTTCCTAAGGGGCTAAATGATAAAGCAATAATCATCTCCCTTCACTTCATGCTACTAATTATGTAATCATGAATGTTACTTGTGCAATATGCACAAGTTTAGGTTCTATCTTTTCTTTCTCTTGTTTTCTTCTCCAAACTTTCATAGTGCATGTCTACATGATATGATTAACTGGTTTCATTAAATCACTCCTATAATATTGTTCTTTATGTCCAAACTTATGGAATCTATAGCATTTGACCTTGTCACCAATATGAGAAACAAAAGAATTATATCTTATTGAGAATCCAAAAACATCATTTCTGACTTGTGTATCACAAAAACTTGCAATGTGACCTAGATGATTGCATTTATAATATAAAACCTTACTTCTTCTATTTGACCATTCATAAGAGCTCTTATTCCATCCAACTTTATTTTCATGCATCCAACACTCTCTTTCTCTATGACCAAATTCATAACAATAATAACAATAACCATGAAAAGAATTTTCAAACCTAGACATTTAATGTTGTTCTAATTGAAAAATCTTCTAAACTTGTTGTTGTTGACTTGTCCAGGAGCATTTTATTTTTTCTTCTTCTTTTCTTTATTCTTAGGAGTAGAATAATAATATTTTAGATCTATTTTCTTCCTTGGTGTTTCTCTGACCTTAGAACTCTACCCTTTTTCAAAGCCTAAACTAGTAGTATCCTTGTGATATTTTTGCTTGCTCAACATCTCATTTAAGAAATCAGTGCTCTTTTCAAATTGTAGATTCTTGTGAAACATGGAAGATGTATTTTCTAGTTCCTTTCTCAAATAAACTATCTCTAACTCATACCTTTCACAATCAACCTCTTTTTCCTTAAACTAATTTATGACTTCTTCTATTTTCTTAACTTCTACAACTTATATCTTTAAATCTATGACTAGTTTTTCTACTTCTTCAAGGGTTGGAATTTTTTTGGCCTTGGACTCATTTTCTTCTTGAAGCTAAAACTTTAATCTTTGATTCTCCTTTTTGAGGTTCTTGATCTCATCCAAGAAATAAATAAGTTCACCTTCAAGATCAATTTCATATTCGTCTTCATCATACTCTTGTTCATATTCACTCACAAAGCAGTATCCTTCATTGTCAACATTCTCAACTACAAATTATCTTCTAATCTTGTATCTTCTTCAATTTGTAAATCATTTCTTATAACTGCTTCTTCATCATCCTTTGTATTTGGTTTAGGTGGTGCTTGTTGTTTAGCATTCTGCTAGTTATTTCTTTTTCCTTTATTTCTTTTACTTTTTACCATGATAAGTACTCCACTGCCAGGGTCACCTAAGTTGATTAAAATTGTACAAGGAACCTAATTTTTTTATACCACTTGTTGGAGTACATGACCACTAAGAGGGGGTGGTGAATCAATGGTCTAATGAGGAACCAAATTTCAAAACTTTAAATTACTTGTATTATGCAAAGAGACCCATTGAAAACACGGAGACATGACACAAGGTTTATGAGTGGAAAACCATAAAAGGGTAAAAAACCACTCTAAAAATAAGTATCATTAGGCCTCACTATTCAAAACCTCACTAGTTACAAATTGTATGCTTCACTGGAAAAAAAACAAGCCTCATTAGCTAAACATCATGCCTCACTAGAAAACTAACCTACCTCACTAGAAAAAAAAGCCTCATTAGCTAAAAATCATGCCTCACTAGAAAACTAACCTACCTCACTAGCAAAAAAAGACTCACTGGAAAATCATCAAAAGAGAATGAATGAAAAACTAGAGGGTTACTCTATTTAAATACAAACCACTACCTTATTTCTACATTAGAAAAACTCCATCTCCCTTATTCTCCCATACCACAACACTAAATCATCAAAATCTTCACATACAGATATTCAACATGTAATTCTCCTTGTAAACATGAATAGATATCTCTCTACAAGACTCCCCTTCCACACACACAATCATATGAACAATAAATAATGATAAATTTTGTTGAAATTTTATCTACTATCTTCATATGACACAAAAATAAGTAATTCTTCTATAGAGACAATCAACCTTTTTTGAAATTCCAATGCACTATAACTCACTAGCCAGACAAACCCTTTTGTGCAAATCAAATCAGACTTCACAAGCTTTCTATCTCACTTAGACCATAATCATGGTACCCTCAAAATATTTGCAAGATTCCTCAAACCATCATTCACAAAACAAAACACCAGGTAACATATAACATTTTATCCTCTATTATTCATGTCCTCCATTCCTCTGTAAAATATTCATAGAAACGTAGTACCAACACATTCAAAACCCTGTCATAGAGTTTTGATGTCTATCCAAAACAAAAACAGAGCTCACACACCTATCGTAACCATCTCAATACACTGGCATAACTTTTAAATCTATTGCCACATCCATACAATTACAAACCAGTGCATAACTAAACACAAGGCAATGACATCCAATCACCTATCAAAGTGTTCACACTTGGAAGTAGTCATTCTTAGATTTTTAAATTTGGACCTTTTGTCTTTCTCACCCACCAAATTCGTAATTGAATAAAACCTTTGATATTCCTTTTCAAACAGTTATCAAACTATGTAACTAAAAAAAATTCATTGACACTCAAATGCCTATCAAATGAAAAGCCTCAGAAAGTGACTGCTATGCAACTTTAAATGATGAACATTGATCTTCTACACCTGCCAATTCTCCAATCAAATAATAGTCATTAATCTCACATTAGGTGATAACATATGAGTTTTTAACATGTCTAGTCAATTAAGGGGCCAATTGTCCAATGAGAGTAACCCCCTTAAGTCATTACTTAAGCAACTTTCCACCTTTTATTATAGTCACTAGTCGATTAGAACATAAAGTAAAAATATGCTTTGAAATTTTTCAAAAGACAAACATCTCAAGGTTCTTATGGTTTTAGATTAGTATTAGGGTTTTAAGTTATAGGATATGGAAACTTCAATGAACAAAACCCTAAAAAGAGATTGCTACCATTCTCTGAAGCAAATAAACAATGGGAAGAATGCCAACTTTAAACATAAGCCCTAAATCTGATAAGAACTCCAAGAAATGCCAAGAACAACAATATTTTCTCCATATCACTACCCTTACCTTTTGAATGAACAATAAATACCTTGTCATAAATCAAAGCATCAATATCAAAGTGAATTCTTTGTCTTGAATCAAATAATACATCAACACCATGAAATGACCAATACCATAAGATGAACCATGACAAGAATGAACAAATGCCTTCAACCATGTGATGATCAACAAAATATTTGACTGTTCTAAAACAACACTAAAGCAACTCTTGACACATAAACCATGAACACCATTTTGATATCAATGTTGTGAACCATGAACAAATTCCAACTCACAACACTCTTTTCCAAATACCTATCAATACTAATTTTGTATCACCATCATGAAATGAATGAAAAAGCATCAACAAACCTTCTATCATCTTTGGCAGCCTCTATCATCTTCTTAACAGTTGCGTCAATAACATGAAATGAATGATAGACCTTGACATGAAGCAACCAAGTACCTTGAATAAATCAACCAACCAAACTCCATCAAATTTTTACATCAATGAAAAATATTAACAAAATACCTTTGACATCAATGAAAATCATCAACATTCTTTTGTGGGAAAAGTTTTGTGCTTCCCCTTGTGAGGGGGCTTTCTTCCTTTCGAATTTCTTGATGAAGTGAAATATTTCAAAAGGATTCCTTGATGTTGAATTGATTTTTGAAAAATATTGTTGCACTTTCAAATAGAGTTTCCCTTGAGTGGACCCCTTTGAAAGCTCTTCCTTCAATTGTCAACTGTCTATGTGACTGATGATATTCTTGTCTGGCTGCATGGATTTTTGTTATCTAACATGTTTTGTCTATGGATTAACATGTTGCTTTGTAGGTACACCTGTGAAGTTGCTTTCCAATCTAACTCTATAGAGTCCCTTACTCTAGGCTTCCTTTAGGAGAGAGTAATTTGGGGCACCTTCTTTGCAATTTTGAGGACCTGCAAAGTGCTTACATCTTGTGGGATCTATTCACCATTGGTTTGCGGGGCTCTAATACACTTCTTTCAATCCTCCTCAAGAGAGAGTACCTGTGGAGCCGTTTATGTGCCCTATGCTTTCGAGCATGCTAGATTATAGACTGCTTCCTTGATGGTTTAGGTATATTTTTCTTGGAACTCTTTTGATCTATGTTACCAAACACTCGTTGACACTCATGCTTGCTAAAGTGGGGGAAAATGCATAGGAGTGAATTTTCACCCCCCTTGCAAATTCCCCTTTTACACCCTTCACCTAGGAAAAATCAAATCTAAACACGCAATTCCCATCCATACTCCATCCACTTGGAATTTTTTTTAGTATTAGTGGGGGGATTTCTATTGGGGATGCACATGTGGTGCATGGACATCTATGCAGCGTACTACCATCCTGATAGGATTCCTACCTCTAGAATTTGTAGAGGCATTACATTCTCCATTAGAGATGAAACGTAACACCCCTACAACTTCTTGCCAACCTTTGAAGGGCTCTTTCCCTCCTAATTGGCCTTCAAATGTCTATTTTTAACATTATCCACATCCTCTACACACTCATTCGATTTGGCTTCACATTCTTCGCATCATTACTCCATATTATTGGAACTTCAAGATACTAGCTGCACTATCAACTCTTTCAACAATCATATAATTCTTCACATCTACCATAGAAGCTACAACTTGGTGTCTTGAGAGACTACTTTCAATGTTGTTGTGGCCACGCTGACTTTGCCACAATTGTAGACTTGCATTCCTCTCTCATTGGCCTTGAGTGCCTTTGGTCGAAGGTGGTATCATTACTTTCTACTACGTTGTTGTTGGATTTGAGTAGCATAGTGTTGCTTGTAGCGTTTGGTTCCATTTCCTTTCCATCATTGTTTCTTTATCACATTTCTACTCCTTTATCTATTTGGTTGTCCATGGAGGTGGAAACACCAAAATGGGGGTTTGACTACAGCAAGACCCAAAACAACCCCAACATTTTTCCCCTCTTTATTATGTGTAGGTACTCGTTCGTGTGGAGCTTGTGGGAGAACTGGGCCCTTCATGAGTTCATTTCTATCACCTTGCACTCTTGTAATTTCATACAACATATCTCTCTTATTTCTATCATTATGTTATTTCTTGTTTTTAGTCATCATTGGTAAACCTCAATTCCTAAGTCGTTAGTAGGTTTTTGATATCCATGACTAACCCTCTTCAATTTCTATCTATACAAACACCAATGCACCTGCAAGATGCCAGTGCACTGCACTATCATCCTTGTTCTATGTTTTTGTCCTTTGGCAAAGAGTTGTCTGAGGTGTAGTCTAGGTTCTAGTAACCTACTCATTTAGCCCCATTAAAACTCTTGGGTTATCAAAGTGGTAGAAGCATTGAGAGTGCTCTTCATTCTCTATCCCTAGCATAAAGCATTTGTCGAACTTGAGGTAGATTAGGGTAGCCTTCTACTCTCAGCTCTCCATGACCAGGAGCCTTGGTGTGGTTGGTCCCCCTCCTCCACAATCATATGTTTAGATAAATGTATATTATAATTCAAGAAGTTATATATGTTGTATTGATTGAGTTATATTCTTATGATGAGTGGTGTTTAAAATATATAATTTCTTTGAGGTTGGGCATGGAAAATGGAGGCATGATGGTATATGAGCATTTATTAAAAGATTATTATCTTGAGAAAATTTGAAGTACAAATATGTGTGAGGTTCATAGATGTAACAACCATCTTGAAATAGTGTAACTATGAAATGAATATGGATAATGAAATTAATTCTATGGTCCATCAATTTTTTGGTTGGTAGAAGAATTTAATGTAAAATAGGAATATTATTCTATAGTGATAGAATCAAGTGAGATTCATTATTTTAAAACCTTAGCTTTAGGTTCATGGAATATTCATACAAGGTAAATGAAATTTTTTTGTTCTTCATGTAATTATTTTCATTGGAATGAGGATGATTTAAAAGACTAGGTTGATGAATGGTGTTCTAGAGCTTTAAATCTATTTAATATGTATTCACCTCCCTAAGCATTAAAAATCATGGAGATAGAATAATCAATTAACTTTGACCATATTTTATATCTTATGGAACTAGGTATTATATGCATTATTTAATTAAAATTAATATATTACCTCATTATGTAGTAATTTTGTATCATTTATTAAATTAAAAAAATTGTACAATTCAATGAAAGAAATTTTAATGAAGTTATCACAATGAAGATAATAAATAAATAATGGATTAAATAATGAAGATAATGAAATTAACAGTACCTATCATAGACAAAGAATACATTGAGTATCCTATGGTATTTTTGGTTGTTAACATAACATATCTTAGAATTTATTCAATGAAGAAGTTTGATTTATGGTTGTTCAAGAACATTGACACACATAGGATAATTTAATTATTCTACCTTTTTGGTTGCATTGAATGTTCAATTGATTGAATCTAGGGGTAGAGTGTTCAATAAGAACTTGTGGAAAGTGTGAATAAAACCATGAACCTTGACACCATAAAGAGTATATGGGATCCACATGGTTCATTGGATTGGATGGTAGAATGGCACATAAGTTATATAGTTTTCAAGTATATTATCAAGTTATTAAAATTATTATCTGAGTATATTTTTGTAGACACCTAAAATATGACCTTACCCAACCACACCTAAATTTAGCCTATTTTTAGCCATAAATGTATGTGTTGGCTACATGAAATGTTTTACAGTGGGTATTTTATTTTGATTTATCTTTTGATAATTATCATTTTACCCATGACTACACCTACTTACACCCACCTTGATCTATCTATATCTTACATCAGGTGTATAATGGGGCATCATCTTATTATGTATGCTTGTCATTGCTTGAGTGTCAAGTTCATGCAAAGGTTGCCTTGTCACCTTGGTTCCTCATACCTTGGTGCATACTTACCTTTTCTATATCAAATCTTAGGATTACTCAATACATACTGGCATATTCTATCCATCATCATTGAATTCACCTTCCTTTTCATCCTCTTTCCATAAAATTACCCTTCCTTTTCATCTCCTTCATCCTCTTTCATCTTCCATTTCATCTATTTCTTGATCCTAATCCCTCATTGTTTTCTTCCATTTCGAGAGCACATTTGTGTTCTCCTAACCCACATGTCCTCTTGAGAGGGCATCCCATCACCTAATCATTAATATTTTCCTCTTCATCCTAATCTTTCCTTATTCATCCTTCTCCATCTTATCATTTATTGTGGTACCATATTTGATCTATATCCTCTCTCTACTATATGTTAAACTTCTTTGATACAACGCCACTTCACAACATCATATCAAAGAGGGGGGAAATGTAGAAACCTAAAATATTACCTTACCCAACCACACCTAATTTTAGCCTAGTTTAAGCCATTAATTAAATAAATATTTGATATTTATTTAATTATTTCCATCTTTTCATAATCCTTTAATTAAATAAATATTTATTATTTATTTAATTCACACTATGATCCCATTAATTAAATAAATACTTTATTTATTTAATTAATTTCCTTTTATCCATTATCATTGTCATCTCATCCTAGCCCTCCATATTCTTCACATGGATCATAATCTAATTTTTTTTGCATGTGACAAATGTCCCCTTCACACGTCTAACTAACTCGTTGCCTAGATTCATTTATTCTAGACACCTACCTAAAAGTTGAAAACTAACTTTTCATCTTATCCATTCATCTGATTTAACCTCTTAATCCTAACCATTTCCATAAGGATTATGTCCTTATCCATATCCTAAACCTAAATCCTATCCAACAAGTGATACTTGTCATATGATTGCATCCTTGACCCAAACCCTAACCCTCGTTAAATCATAGCCATCCATCATCAATCATTTCTAGCCCTTGATTTTTCCTCTTCAAGACTCTATATCTAGAGGCTCTCATCCTTCATTTTCATCCAATCTTGAGCTATCATACTTACATATTATCATTTGGGTCTCCTACCTAGCAATCATGTTATCAATCATATCAAGGTTATGCTAGAAAGTTGAGCAATCCTTATATCAACATCAAGAAAACATCAAATGGAATAAGGGTGCACTTCATTTCCACTCATCAAGGAGAAAAGAAAAGATTCTAGGTGAAGGTATTATGCTTTTCTATTTCTTTTATCTTCCTTTGTTTTCCTTCAATATTCTCTAACCTCTTAATTTTGGCACACTCGGTGGGACCCACGTCCCTATTTTGACCTTTTATGATTTTTTTTGAGTTCTTAGTTGTAAGTTCCAATTTGGCACTCGACTCTATGATTCGACACTTCCATTCAACAAAACTACTCTTCTATTTTGAATTTATGCACCTTCATCATCTTGCTTCTATAGTGACTCACCGCACTCTTGTGTTTTGACTTTTGATGCTTTTATTCTCAGATGTTGCACATGTGTTTCAACTTTTGACGCTTCAATTTTGAGAAGTTGCACATCTGTTTCAACTTTCAACACTTATGTTCTGAGAAGCTATGCCTACATTTCAACTTTTGATGCCTATGTTCTAATAAATCATGTCTACACTATACTTAATTTTCTATCTATTTTTAGTGCTAACCCTAAGTTTTTCTCAATTCATTTTTGTATTTTTTCCTAACATTCTTCTTGCGGGTTTTTCTAATTTGTCTTCTCTATATGTTTATATTTTTCTTAATATTTTGTTTTGCAAAAATTCGTATTGGTCATCAGTTTTTCTTTCAAATCTACGGTTTCTGCAAAAGCATTCTTTTTTCAACAAAACCATGCCTCCATTCTAACCTTTTACACCTACATTTTGACTTTCAACACCTAAATTTTATAAATTTATGCCTTTTTTCTTACTTTTTATGCCTTTGTTCTAACTTTCCATGCTTCCATTTTGACTTTTTGTGTTGACTTATTATGTTTCTTCTTCACAAATTTGTGCATTTGCATGGGTATAATTTTCTTTTTTCAATGTTTCTACACTTTTTTTTGTTAAAAGGTGCCTCTATTTGGCCTTGCAATGCCTCATTTTCATAGAGTTGCACTTTTGTTCAATTTATTTCATTAGTTTTCCAAGTTCTATCTTTTTTACTATCCAAAAAAATCCTTTGAGGGCTTCCCCTATCAGTTGCAGATTGCGTACATCCCCTTGCACTCCCTATCATTAGGGTGAGTGTACTAACCCCCATTATAAAAGGGTCTAAATTTTTTGTGGTTATCTTAATGCTAACAATCATTTTTCTTTGATCATTTTTCATCTAACCCCTTGTGTAGCTTGAAATTGCTTTTCAAAGGAAAAATCATCAAACTACTAACATCTTTCTTGTAGATTCATTGGTTCAATGCTTTATTTTCTACTAATCTAGGCATCTAAAGTAACTTATTGGTTTAATGGATTTTTTTTGTCAAGTTTGGAAGTCTATAGATGTATGCTCTCTCCTTGCACTTAATGTGATCTTGGAGATCAAAAATCTCACATATCTTCATTTTATTTATGTTCTAAGTGTTATCTTGAGACTTGTTAGCTTGTGTGTATGCTTTTCCCTTGTGCTTCATGTGATCTTGGGTGATCAAAATAACCTAGTATAGTCTTTTCTATTAGGATTCTTTCTTGGGGATTTTATCACCTCAAGGATGACCTCAACCACATTTTTGGGTAAGGTATAGAAAGGGGAGAGAATGAAATTTGTACCCCAAAGTATGGTTAGCATCATTTGAACCAAGCCATGCAAACCTCAGTCTACCAAGACATGTTTGGTGAAGAGAGAAGAGGAGACCCCTCCAATATTGAGCATTATATATGGGCTCACTATTCAATGATTCCACTAAGAACCTTGTTTTTAGAAGCCTTTAAGACCATCGATTATTGCTTAGGTGGTGTAAGGTATAGTATCATGCTTGAAGTTCCTCACCATGTACTTTCTCTTGTTGAGGTGACATCTATCCCTTGGTAGGGCCTTTTCCTTCCAAGGTAAGGGGTGTAGAGGTGGTACATAACCTTTGAATACTCTATTTACCCATTCATTTTAAGGTATTATGCCTTTGGCGAGTGGACCTACAGTAAGTTAATGCTCCTAATTGACTAAATATAGGTTGTGTTATCATTCTTGGTGTTTTTGTATGTGTAAAACCAATGAATCCATTTAGCTTTCATTACTAAACTTATCCTTATCACCTTGATAGTCAAGTTAGCCATTGTGTCTTCTTGTTTGATTCTCTTGCCAAAAATGATCTTGAGACCTCCATTTCCAATATATTCCTTTGCAACCCTAGAGAGAAATTAGAATACCCCTCCTCAACCATCATTTCACCTAAAACATTAACAATTATCCATCCAAAATCCATCATCTTTCCCTTATCATATCCTTTTCATCCACTATCATAACTTAGTCATCACAACCACCATCCTTAGACCTAATTGGTCCTATCACCTATCTTGATCTATCTTCATCATCCTTATCATCACCATTTCTTTAATCATTGACCCTCTTCATCCTATAATCCAATACCAATCCTATCATCATATCAAATCCTTATCCTCTTTGATCCAATCTCATCATCCAATTATAATCCATATTATATCCAACCAAAATCAATTTTGTCAAGTCTATCTAGATCCTAATATTTGATATTGAATCCATATCAAATCCTTTCTTAGGTGATCATACAAGCCTAAGTAAGCATATCCAAGCCTTTCCTAAGTGATTATCCAAGCTTAGGTAATCAAAATCATATTTTATTCAAGCCTTGCTCAAGTGATTATCCAAGCTTGAGTGATCAAATCCAAGCCTTTCCTAGAAAAATTTCCAAGTATAGTGTAAGCAAAACCCCCACCATTATCAATCAAGGATCTACTTACCTTGAGACATTATTAGTCTTATATCCTCCATTTTATCGTTATCCCATTTCCATTCATTTCATAATTATCCAATTTCCATCTATTCCATCACTCACATCCTTTCAAATCCAAGGTCTACCCAATAATCGTAATCATCCTCATCTCATATTATCATTTCTAAGTCTCTCTCTTTGATTTCTATCACAAGGTCCCAAGTAAGAAAGAAAATTATGGCCTCTCAATAGTTCCCCTCACCATCTCATGATACTCCTTTTGAGGAGATAGGTCACCAAATCCCTATGGAGAATCCATTTCCATATTACATCATAAATGATCATGATACAAGTGACCAATACTTCCAAACATCATTAGAGGACTTTTCCCAAGATACCCAATCCATGGACTTGATGCATAGATATATCATGAAGCACCCCAATCAACATATCATTATGTTTGCAAATAAAGGAGCCAAATTACCCCATGATTTTGACACATCTCAAATCATCAAACAACCCCCTTCTACACCTCCACCTTCTATTCATCATAATATTAATATCTTCCATGTTCTTTTAATCCTCATGATCCTTCATCTTTCCCATCATCTTCTACTCTTCCCACTTCATCTGAAACCCCCAATACTACAGCCCATTTACATATCAAGCTCCCCTCTCACACCTAAAACATTTCATCTTGCATCCCACAACCTCAACACTACATCTCTTCTCCTCATGTCTCCACATCCATCCCTACTAACACATCATATTATCTTCAAACCTCAAATTCAATTTATTCTAAACCCATCTAATATTCTTATAAATAAATCCAATCTTCAAACCCCCTTTTATCTACACAAAAAAATCTTCAATATTCTAATCCCATTTCATCCTCTTACTAATATCAACAAATATCATCCTCACAACCTCCCATATCCAATTATCAATCGCCTCCTTTCAATTTCACAAGTACTTTGGCCCAAGACTAATGAGTTTATTATTTTTCCTATTTATTTCACCATTCCTTATGATTTAATCCATGTTCATGATGTTATAATATCATTCCTAAGATATTTATGAACTTTACCTCGATTCCTTGAAGCATTAACTATGATTAATGATTATTTATAAACGTTTGTATGTTTTAGTTAGTTGATGCTAAATTATGATGATATATTATGATGAATGATAAATATTAAATGTCAAGTATTTATAAAAGGATTAAAATATCATTTGTGGAAGGAATGAGTTATTCATGTAACTGAAAAGAAGAGAAACAAGTTGACAATTGTCAACATGTAGTTGTTGCTAGAAAAGTGTAAAAAAGGTCAAAAAATGAAGTTTTAGTAAAGTGGGCATATCTCCATCATTTCTTAATGAAATTAAATTTTTCAAAATGATCTGGAAAGCTGAAAAAGAGGAGCACAAAACCCAAAAAGCATTTGAATAGCTACGCAATAATAAAGGAGTTGTTAATGATAGAAGTTGACTAAGTAAAAACTGGCAACTGAGAAGGAGTCAAAAAGGAAGTTTTAGTAAAGCAAGCATATCTCCCTCATTTCTTAATGAAATTAAGCTTTTCAAAAAGACCTAGAAATATGAAAATGAGGACCACAAAAACCAGAAACTGTTTAAAGAGATACACAATAATCAAGGAGTCGTTAATGAAAAAAGTTAACTGAGTAAAAAAGTGGTAACTGAGAAGGCAGAGATTTAGTCCAACCTCCACCATTTATTATACTCTAAGTTTTAACTTGAAAAGAAGTTGGATATGGATTGCTAGATATTTATACACATAAAAAAATCTCCAACAAATCAGATTGATCATAAAAGAATTCAAACAACTCTTTTCCAATCAGCGAGATGAAAAATTGTAATAGAACTCTATTGTTCAGTCATTTTATTTGTCATTTGAAGAATAATCCTTTTCCTTGTTTGAAGGAATGATGGGACACCTATTAGATTCTTGTTAGCCTATATACTAGAGTATGTAATCAAGAAAAAGATAGAAGATAATATAGAAGCTAAGTTTAGTCACCTACAACCACTATTGAAGGCACCTGCATCAACTACTATGCAAAAAAGTTTCTTTTCAGCATTAACTGTGTTTTGTATAAGTTATTGAATTTTATTTATTCTTTCACACAATGATGATAGATTAGAAGTTTCTCATAGTGCACATACAGTGCAAACCCATCATAAGTTTACAAACCTTGGTTGTTAATTTAATGTAGGCTTGCAATGTCAAGTGATTTTTTAGCTAGGTACACCCCCGAATTGTGTAATTTCACCAAGTCCACAACGCTTTAGTTAGACTCTACATTTTTGGCGCCATTGTCGGGGATGTTGTCAAGTCATGAGAATCTCTAGGTTTCTTAAAATTTCTTCCTTATTTTTTTAGAATCATAATTTCTATTCAAAGCACTTAGGTTATTAGGCATTTTGAAAGTTACCACAATCATATTTAGCAATAGAAAAATGGATCATATTGATATGCTTGAAAAGGGTAAATTGGAAATCAATGAAGACATGTTCTCTAACATCATAGAAGAATTTTTTTCAAGAATTGATGTTAAAGAGGACAACCTTGATTTAGAAAATGAAGAAGTTATTATACAAAAGGTTGTTGGTCAAGATGAACATGATATCAAATCAGAACTCCTACTTGAAGAAGAGAGTTGCTATGAAGTCAAAACCAATATTCTCATGAAGAAAATTAAAGAAGAGATTGAAGAAGACCAATTTTGGGATTACTTATAGGTGTTTTTATTAACTGTAGATGCAACACCAATATCTTTTGTAGAGAAAAAACATGAGCAGCATGAGCATCCTACAAAAATTCCTATGTTGCTATCAAAAGAAGCAACCGATCAGCATGAAACCAAGGAGGATTCAAAATTTGTTCTTTCATGTGGATGTCTTGACATACATCTAGCTGAAATGGAGGTCACAAAAGCATCACAAGTCATTCTTGAATTCAAGCATGAAGTTACAACTGAAGATGAAGCTAAATACATAGTTGTAGTTAAAGAAGAATGGTCTCAGCTTACTTATTTCCTTAAAAAAAAAAGTATGTATTGTCAAAATGAAGTAGTAAGTGATTTTGTTTATGTATGTCAAAAACTATTGCAGCTGTTTATTAAGTTTTTACTTATGCTACACCTCTTTGTGGTTTTTCACAAGTATGTGAAGCATTGTAAGTTGCTAAGGAAAGGCAGCTATTTCACATAACCATTCAATGGTTTTGTTTGATCAAGTTTTATTTGTTGGTTAGTGTAGGTTAGGATAGGTTTTTCATTCAATAAGTGTTATTGCACAATTTATTAGATGTCTTCTTCTCCAAATATTGAAGCATAGTTATTTGGGTGTTGTCTGGTGTAGTTTGTTTCCCTATTTCTTCTTGTTTAGATGACTATTTCAAAGGTATTCATAGTTGGTTTTTTGGTCATATTCCAAATTCATTTTTCTTTCAAGGTTGTGATTCATGTCTGTCAAAGAAAAAGTTTCCATTTGGTGGTTGGGTCTTCATGGGATCAAGAATGTCTATTCAATTGGTATTGTTCAATTGATCTAATCAAATTTTATTCAATGGAAATGGAATGCATCTAAAGTTAAATTAGAAGTCATTGTATGGATAGACATTTTCTGTAGTGAATAGCCAAGAAACCTATAGCAACTACCAATGATAAATATGCAACCACTCTTGGAGGGACCTGTACATTCAGTTATTCACCAAGTTTACAGCTTTTCACTACACCATAGCAGTTACTTACATAGTATTTACTTACATTTATGATTCTCATTCATTAGTAATATTTATCATTTTTAGTTAATTAACTACCTATACATTACAATATGTTCATCAGTTATCATTGTTCTAATTACATGCTTCATAACTAATTTATTCTACCACTCGCATCCATACATTGGAATTTGAGGACAAATGACCTTTCAGCTGGGGGGAAATGTGCATGCCTTGTATTGTTTTCCTAGACCATAAGAGTATGACCTTGCTTGTATATTTTCATACCTACCTCCTACATTCATGACTATGTTTTCTTCAATTGACATATTGTTCTATTGATTTCCCTTTTCCAATATTGCCTAAAGTGACAAAAGATAAAAGTATTTAGGGACAGTTGTAGCAAATGTTATTCATGTTATCTCAAAAATGAATTAAAGAGAGAAAATGTTAAGAGAATATGGAGAGACATCCATACAAAAAAATTTCTATCTTGACGAAAAAGAATGCAAGATAAAGTCATTGGATTTCATGCTAGTAGCTTTCATGTCTAACCAATGTTCATCTCTTGCTTGAGGACAAGAAGAACTTCAGCTAGGGGGAATGATGAGCTTATTATTTGTCCTATTTATTTCACCATTCCTTATGATTCAATCCATGTTCATGTTGTTATAATATCATTCCTAAGATATTTATGAACTTTACCCCGATTCCCTGCAGCATTAACTATGATTAATGATGATTTATAAATGTTTGTATGTTTTAGTTAGTTGATGCTAAATTATGATGATATATTATGATGAATGATAATTATTAAATTTCAAGTATTTATAAAAGGATTAAAATATCATTTTTGGAAGGAATGAGTCATTCATGTAGCTGAAAAGAAGAGAAACAAGTTGACAGTTGTCAACATGTAGTTTTTGCTAGAAAAGTGCAGAAAAAGTCAAAAAGGTATTTTTCAGAAAAATAGGTATATCTCCCTCATTTCTTAATGAAATTCAAATTTTCAAAATGATATGGAAAGCTAAAAAAGAGGAACTTGAAACCTAGAAAGCGTTAGAAGAGCTACGCAATAATATAGGATCTGTTAATGATAGAAGTTGACTAAGTAAAAAGTGGCGACTGAGGAGTCAAAAAGGAAGTTTCAATAAAATGGGAATATCTCCCTCATTTCTTAATCAAATTCATATTTTCAAAAAGGTCTAGAAAGATAAAAAGGAGCACAAAACCTAGAATTTTTTTGAAGAGATACACAATAATAAAGGAGTTGTTAATGAGAGAAGTTGACTAAGTAAAAAGTGGCGACTGAGAAGGCAGAGATTTAGTCCAACCTCCACCATTTATTATACTCTAAGTTTTAACTTGAAAAGAAGTTGGATATGGATTGCCAAATATTTATACACATAAAAAAACATCCAAAAAATTATTTTGATCATAAAATAGTTCAAACAAATTATTTTCCAATCAGCCAGATGAAAAGTTGTAATAGGACTTTATTGTCCAGTCATTGTATTTGTGTCATTTGAAGAATAATCCTTTTCCTTGTTTGAAGGAATTATGGGACACATATTAGATGCTTTTTAGCCTATATAATAGAGTATGTAATCAAGAAAAATATGGAAGATAATATAGAATTTCAGTTTAGTCACCTACAACCACTGTTGAAGGCACCTACAACAACTATTGTGCAAAAAGGTTTCTTTTCAGCATTAACTATCTTTTGTTTAAGTTATTGAATTTTAGTTATATTCTTTCACACAATGATGATAGATTAGAAGTTTCTCATGATTCACATATAGTGCATACCCATCATAAGTTTACAAACCTTGGTTGATAATTTAATGTAGGCTTGCAATGTCAAGTGGACTATTCAACTAGGTACACCCTTGAATTGTGTAATTTCACCAAGTCCAAAACACATTAGTTAGACTCTAAAAATGAATGCAACAAATAAAGGATACCCTCAAGGGATTTCAACTAGGAAATCATAATAAATTCTATACCTTTCGAGAATTATTTCCTTATCTTTTTCACAAGTCCATCACCATATCCATTTTCCCCAAAACTTTAAAATGCCTAAATTTGACAAGTACAAGGGAAAGGGAGATCCTAGGGAACACTTTTCTATATTGCATGCTAAGAGGTTTCCTATATTGATGCTTACCTCTTGATTATTTTCCCTAGAAGATTAGGTGGAAAATCCCTTGATTGGTTCACTCACCGCCCCTATGAGACAATTGACAATATTTTTTGAGCTAGCCAATAAATTCGTTACTCACTTTTATTACAACATATAAAATGATATCACTGTGATGGATCTTTGCAACACTAAAAAAAATACTAGTGAATCCTTTGACTTATTCTTATAATTATGGATACATCTTTCTAGCTTCTTTGCATGGCCTATACCTAAAAAACAACTTGTCACTATCTTTATTGAAAAATTAAACACTAAATTGGGCTTTCATCTTCACATGCAATGTGCTCACTCCTTTGATGAGATCATAGAAAAGGAGTATCCATATAAAAATCCATTATAGCCAAAGGCCTAGTCAAGATATACAAAGAAGGAAAAGATAATAACACCCAATCTAGTGACAATCTAATTTTTGGAATAAAAACAAAAACATGGCCAACAATGGTGTGATTGATAAAAAACATGTTCAAAATATCAAAATACCTCCACCATCATCATCCCATTACAATCTGTCTCCCCAAAAAAAAAATTATTGATAAAGGTCAACCTAAAAAACACTATAGATGAGAATATACCCCTTGGGTGAACCAATCGAAATCGTCCTCCAAAATATCATCCAAGCTAACATGTTCCAATTACCACCTATCAAAACCCTTGCTAACTGATATGCCTAAGACTTCTTGGTAAAAAGAACATGAATTTGGTGATTACCATAGGGTTCATGTACATAAAACCTCCTCATGCATGAAACTTAAGAACTCTATCCAAGATCTTATTGATCAAGGAGAGATCTTTATTAAAGGCCATGCATCCCCTAATAAAAACTTGGGTATATACAAGTAGCCTTTTCCTCAACATAATGATGGTAAGACTTAAACATCATACAATACAGTGCCTTATACATACAATAATAATATATCATCCATTTTTTTCATTGTTCACATCGAACAAATTCCTTCCCAAGTAGCTACCATACCTATCAAAGTGCCTAATTATGTTGTTACTACCCAATGTGGTTGAATCACTATCCTAGGATCTTCATCCTCCTCTCAACCTTCCAATCAATATAGAATCCTTGACCATTTAAAAAAAACACCAACCCATATATCTATCCTAGAGCTATTTAAAACATCTCCCATCCACAAGGACCTTCTTGAGAATCCCTCCATGAAACTTGTGTCCCTAATGAAATTGATCTTTTTCAATTTCAATCCATGATAGGACATTTATCATCCCTGTAATCCCTCACTTTTCCCACTTAATGCATTCCTTCCATTTATCCCTCCCATAATCATTTGGTTCACATTCAAGCTCACATCCATAAAACCACAATCAAATG
Source organism: Sequoia sempervirens (assembly GCA_007258455.2). NCBI lineage: Eukaryota > Viridiplantae > Streptophyta > Pinopsida > Cupressales > Cupressaceae > Sequoia > Sequoia sempervirens. The sequence goes on along the minus strand of VDFB02000002.1, from coordinate 122,363,469 downwards.
TGTCATATTCTATGGTGGATCAAGACTTTGTATTTATAGCCTAAGTTTGATAAAGTAACTAGGATATTTTGATAATGTTGTTGATCCCCAAACTAAAATTACCATCAAAGCATATGATGAAGTTGATTGTGAATATGGGGTTGGGGCCCTAGCTCGGTTGGCTAAATCTTTCCTGTTGCAGGAGGTTGGTCACGAGGTCTAGTCTCCCCCACCCCGTGGTACCGGAGGGCGTGTCGCGCCAGCTCCGCCGGTCATGGTATAAAGTTTACCAGGCGCACTGCAGTTTATAGGGGGTCGTGCTATCTGATTCCTGCAGTCTAAAAAAAAAAAAAAGTTGATTGTGAATATAAATTATCTATCAATCTACCCATCTAGGTTGGACCCACCACAGTTGAAACCACTTGCCAAATCTTAGACCTTGGTCTCCCCTATAACATCATCCTTGGCCACTCATAGATCCATGCCATGCAATTCATTCCATCCACATTCCATCAATGCATAAAGTTTCATCATAATGGAACTTATGTGATTGTATATGTTTATCCAAATCCATTCCAATATTGTAAATTCTTACATAGTAGTCATGGCCTATCACACCATTTCTCTACCAACACCACATCACCATATTCATCTTCATACATTGATCCTTCATTTCTACCTACCTCTTGCACTCCCTTAGAGATCAAGGCTAAGATCAAAGAACTGGGTATTGGAGAATATGAGCTACAAGCCTTCCACATTAAATCCATGCCACCATCCATATTGATATCTGTGATACCTTGGGATTTATACTATTCTAAATGTGCAAAATGACTAAGAAAATGTGAATGACAAAATACCAAGGACACCTCAAGATTAGCCAAAAGAGTGATACAACGAAAAGGAATGTGAATAAAATGAAATGCAAACAATTTTACCTCCCTTGCTATTGGTATCTCTTTGATTGGCCCTTGCTTGGAATGGATTGTGTGCTCCTTAGATGATTGCTTGAATGGCTAAATGCAAGATTAGGGGTGCAAGATGATTAAAAGAGATGGCTAAATGATGGAAAAGGATTGAGGATGTAAATTGGCAGCATGTAGTTATGAAAATACAAAGTGTTCTCCAAATGCCCTTGAGGAGGGGGTATTTATAGAGGATCTTGAATTCTCTAGAGAATTCAATGGTCAAGATTGATCCAACAAGGTCAAGATGAAGGGCTATGGTGGGTTGAGAACCCACAAGCCCTCACATCTTGACATGTGGAGGGTGAAGTGGCCAAAGGGGATGAGGTGGAGATGAGTTGTCAAGAAGGTACATGAGGTGGAAAAGGACATGCACCTTGGGGAGTGAGGATATTTCCACAAAAAAGGATTCCTTGTCCCCAAGTGGAAGTGAAAGGGACATTTGAGGAATTTTGGAATTCCTCAAAAATCTACATGGGAAAAGGAAAGGTGATTGGGGTTATAAATGTGAATTAAAAATTCACATTCCTAGGACGATCTAGAGGATAAAAGGTGGGCTCCAAAAAGGTGGGACTTGGTCACATGTGGAGATTGTGACAAGTCCAAGGTTCTAGAAGCCTTGGAAGGATGGAATGTGAATTAAAAATTCACATATAAAAGAGGGGAATCTAGGAAGATAAAAAGGAATTAAAAATTCTTGGAGAATGATTAGGCTTAATTAATCAGAATTAGAGGATAATTAGGGGAATTAGGATTAAGCCAACTTGCAATAGTTGGAGGATGTGACACATCCTAATCAAGGATTAGGCATGTGCATATCCCAATGAAGAAATTAGGAGATGGATTAGGATTATGAACATGACATGTGAGGAATTAATAAAATATAATATTTATTTAATTATAGATGAAAAGAGGATTAAGGAGGGTAAGGTATTTAATTATTAATTAAATACCTTAGGGATTTGGCAGAATTAAAGATATTAATTAAATAATAGTAATATTACTTAATTAACTCGGATAAGAGGATGTTTAGACGAAAAGTGATAAATTTGGATAAATTAAGTGTCCAAATTTGGATGTCTACAATATCATCCCAAAATTTTGATTTCCATAATAATCCTATGTTTGATCATGATATCTATGATAATCCACTCTCTGATCATGATTCAATTAAGAACATCCATGATCATATCCCTTCCAATCCATCTCACAAGTTACCATCCTTCCACATCAAACATCCTAGGTTAGGGTATGCATCTCCTAATGTTTCCTCTACTACACCTTCTTTCCAACTTGTTAAGAATGTACAAGCCTCATTTGAAACTAATAGTTTTGAAAAGGATATTCATGAAGAATCCATTGAAGGAATCACCAATATCTTCCACAATAATATCTTTACAATTTAATCCAACACATTCACTTCCATCCATCTTATAGATTTGGATCAACAAGTGTCATCTAAAATGAACAAGGCTATCAATAAAAAGTCAAAAATAAAAAATCCTTTATCAAATGGAGATCCAAAATTGAAAGAAATAAATAAAAGCAAATAAAATTCCTTTAGTCAAAATTAAAATCAAGATCTATTGGGAAAATTAAAAATAAAATTCAAAAATAATAGAAAGAAAGAATCAATCTCCTATCATGCCCCTTCATCTCAAATAGGGTCATCTATCAAAACAAAATATCAATAAATGAGCTTGTTCATCCAAATTCTTCACTCCTATTGTCTTTATGCAATCCATACACTCTACCTAATCCACCCATATCCATACACCCATCATATCACTCCATCCCCCTTGGTGATATATCTCGATGGACCTTTGATGGTGACCCCTCCATGTGCTTTAATTCAATGGTTGCCCAAACTCCTTTTTGTGAGAAGCATGAAGACCAACATAGTGTACACATTAGTGATCATATCTTAGCTCCCTCCATCAACCACATAAATAATTCTACATAATCCATCTCATACCATCCCTACCCATCCATCCAACTTCTTCATACATCTCTTAAAGAGCATCCACCATGATCACAATATCATCAAGTCTCATTTATCTAAAAATCTAAAAAAATAGAAAATCAAAAAATCAAAAAGTTGAAAAGAAAAAAAATAGTAAAGTTAAATAATTTTTCCAAAGGTGGAAATAACTTTGGTGGCACCTTGGATAAGTACCATGGTGAAAACCTAGAATCAAGCACCATTTTTAGTAGTTTCTTATCCACCATCTCCTAGGATTCCACCCCTTCTGCTATCATTTCCATCCATCTATCCATAATAAACCTATCATGGCTTGTCTTTGATCCTTGATCACTTTTCATCTGTATCTATCATTATCCCCACCCTTCCTCATGATTTCCCATACATTAGATGTGGAAGTTACATCTACATTATTTTAAGGATTTTATCTTGTACATCCTTAGTTTCCTTTCACCGTGGCATTCAAGTCTCATGAAATTGGAGTCCCTCCCTCATCTTCATCCATAATAAATCAAACATCAACCCAACCCATCCAATCTCCAATCATATTCAACCCATCTCAAATATAATAAATAAATCATCATCCTTTTCTCTAAAACATCAAAATTATAAAAAAATTAAAAAAATTGAGCACCTCAGACCTGATATTTAATCAACCCAAATATTTCATCCAAGAGATCAATCCTTAATAGAAATCATATCATAAGCCTCATTTTCAAACACTAACCAGTCCTCACATCTTTTTATCGATCAATTAATCAATCACCATCATCTTCATCAAATCCTTGATTAGGTGATTATCCAAGCTCAATCGTAAGAAAATGATCCTTATCAAAGCCTTGATTAGGTGATTATCCAAGCCTAATCACATGCACCCAATCAATAATCATCATCATTTTATCTTTGGTATGAGATATGTTGGCTACATGACATGTTTTGCAGTGGGTCTTTTATTTTGATTTATCTTTTGATCATTATCTTTTTACCCATGACTACACCTACTTACACCCACCTTGACCTATCTATATCTTACATTAGGTGTATAATGGGGCATCATCTTGTTTTTCATGCTTTTCATTTCTTGAGTGTCAAGTTCATGCAAAGGCTGACTTGTCGCCTCGGTTCCTTATACCTTGTTGCATACTTACCTTTTTCTATATCAAATATTAGGATTACTCAATACATACTGGCATAATCTATCCATAATCATTGAATTCACCTTCATTTTTATCCTCTTTCCATAAAATTCCCCTTCCTTTTCATCTCCATCCTCTTTCATCTCCCATTTCATTTGTTTCTTGATCTTAATCCCTCGCCATTTCCTTCCATTTCTAGAGAAAACCCATGTTCTCCTAACCCACATGTCCTCTTGAGGGGGCATCCCATCTTCTAATCATTAATTTTTTCCTCTTCATCCTAATCTTTCCTTCTTCATCCTTATCCATCCTCTCATTTAATGTGGCATCATATTTGATCTGTATCCTCTCTCCTCCACTATATTTTTAACTTCTTTGATACAATGCGACTTCGCAACGTCATATCAAAGAGGGGGAAAATGTAGACACCTAAAATATGACCTTACCCAACCACACCTAGTTTTAGCCTATTTTAATCCATTAATTAAATAGATATCTAGTATTTATTTAATTATTATCATCCTTTCATAAGCCATTAATTAAATAAATATTTAATATTTATTTAATTATTTCCATCTTTTCTTAATCCCTTAATTAAATAATTATTTATTATTTATTTAATTCCCACCATGATCCCATTAATTAAATAAATACTTTATTTATTTAATTAATTGTCTTTTATCCATTATCTATGTCCATATAATCCCATCCCTCTGTCTTCTTCACATGGATAATAATCTGAATTTTTCTTCATGTGACAAATATGCCCTTCACATGTCTAACTAACTCTTTGCCTAGATTCATTGAGCCTATACACCTACCCAAAAGTCAAACTAACTTTTCATCTTATCCATTCATCTCATTTAACCTCTTAATCCTATTCATTTCCATAAGGTTTTTTTTCCTTATCCCTATCCTAAACCTAAATCCTATCCATCATGTCACTCTTGTCATATGATTCTATCCTTGACCCAAACCATAACCCTCCTTCAATCCTAGCCATCCATCATCAGTCATTTCTATCCCTTGATTTTGTATCTTCAAGACTCTATATCTAGAGGCTCCCATCCTTCATTTTCATCCAATATTGAGCTATTGTACTTACATGATATCATTTTGATCTCCTATCTTTTAATATTTACCAATCATATTAAGGCTATGCTAGAAAATTGAACAATCCACATACTAACATCAAGAGAAAATAAAATAGAATAAGGGTGCGCTCCATTTTCGCTCATCAAGGGGAGAAGTAAAGATTCTAAGTGAAGTTTTTTTTGGAAAAAGGAAAATAGCCTATATATTATATTAATAATAATAGTAAGTAATTACATAAGATCCCAAGAGGGCCTAATTACAAAAGGAGCTCATCCACTACAAGACTTCAAATAATAAATGGTGCCACATAGTAGTCAACTCAACCTGGGAGAAGTACAAAAAATTGACCTAGAGCCATCTTGAATGATTCGATAGCTGAGATTTGCCATTACTGATCTGTGCATGCCTATGAAGTGAAGAAACTAGTCGTTAGCATTTGAATTTTGACCATCAGATGCAAGATGGAAGGATGAGACTGAACATCGAGCCAAGTTAAAACATAATTGTTGATCTCCTTCAATAAATCTTGGCCACCAAATCACCATCCATGTGCCCAAGTTATTTTGTTGATGTCACCATTATGGCACCAATGCTACCCTGTGCACCACCTACTAGACCATCGTGGTGTCGTGGTAAGACTTTAGTATTTCCTCTTCCTTTGTTTTCCTTCAATATTTTCTAACCTCTTCAATTTTTTATTCTACTTTATTTATGTATTACTATTATTATTAATATAAGTTGGTATTATAAACATACTTCCACCTTCTCCTCATTGGGATCATAAGTAGAAAATTTCATATTCATGAAAGGAAGAGAAAATTTAATAATAAGTTTAACTCTCAACCTTAAACAATCAAAATTCAATATTTAATATTGAGATTCATCGATATTCATTAAATTCTCTTTATTTAGCATCAAATTTAATTATTTAATAATAAGGTTATATTATAAGGCTTGTTGTTTAGGGTTTACAGTTTAAGGTTCACATATTAAAATTTTAACTTTCAATGTTTAAGGTTTATTGTTTATAGTTCACGGTTTAATTATCCATTTATAAGGTTTGATGTTAAGATTCATTATTTGGGGCTAAATTTCCAAGTCCTACATGGTTTATAATTTATAATTTAGATAAATGCAAGGTTCATATAAGTTTTATGTTTTAAGGCTTAGGATCATAGGTTCTTGGTCATAGGTTTAGAATTCACCATTTGGTAGTTAGAGAGAGAGGGAGTGATGAATATCATAAGAGAGAAAGAGTGAGGAAGGGAGAGAGAGAGAGAGAGAGAGAGAGAGGAAGAGAGATTAGGGAGAGGGAGATAGTTGGAAGACATAATAGCATCACCCTTTTTAAGTAATATAGTTTGAAAATTTTAAGAATAATATTTGATCATTATTGTGTTAAAGACAATTATTTTGGTTTTGATTCCCTTGTTCCTAAGAAATGTATATAAAAATAACAATGAAAAATATTAATTTTTATAGTGTTAGAAAACATAGATATATTGAGAGGGGGGTGAATTGGTATATCCCTCAATTTAATCCAATTCAAATTTATCAATAATTTTTTTTTACTTCCTTAACCAGATAAAACATTCAAAGCACAAACACACTACCACAACACTAATTTATGTGGAAAACCCAACAAGGGAAAAGCCATAGTGAGAAAGCTTCTTGGAGCTACTGTCTGAATCTAGCCTCACAAATAAAAATAGATTTTACAATAGGTTTTAAGGTCTTTAACCTAAGGAATTTTACAGCTCCCTATTCAATATAACACTTACATAAGGAGCCTACAACCTTAGAATAACAAACTTGATGAATCAGATACATAACTACCTCTGCAACACCTTTGCTACCTCCAACTCACTACCTTCAACACTTCACTTACACTCCTCTTCTTTCAACTCACTACCTCCTACAATCACACATGCACTTCTACCTTCCACTCACTACCTTCAACATTCACTTACACACTTTTATCAACTCACTTCCTTCAGCACTTTGCTTATACTCTTATGATTTTGGCTCACTACCTTTAGAAAACTTCAAACACTTCTCTACACATTCACACTCATTCCTCTTCCTTCAGTGCATTTCCTTCAAAATTTACATTGAAAATATAACACACACTACTTCCCACCTTTTATCACACACTTGATCCTTCAATTATAGCTTCCACAAGCATAAAAATAATTATCCTTGTCGGCCAAACTAAAATGTGTAAACATGAAACAACCAAAATGAGTCAGCTCCAAAACATCCATGAGAAAGGAAAATTGAATATGGTCCAAGCTAGGAGATAAGAAGCACCTATTTTAACTTTGCATGCAATCCAATACTAGTGCACACAACAAAACTTTGTACAAGAAACTCAATGTACCAATTTGGCCCAACAAACACTTAACCCTCAAAATATTAACTCCAAACCATAAGTGGTACTAGAGAGACTAGATAACATCATGAAAATTACATTACAAGCATCAAATTGTATTAAAAAACATTTCCATGCCTCCTTTTACAACTTCATGCAACATTATGTTGGTGAAAGAAAATAGATATGAACTAGTATCTAGATAGCAAATTGAGACAACACAATCTTGAGATAAAACATTGAAAAATAAACTTGCGATACACCTCATCAACTAAAACATGAAGGGAGAAGATAGATAGATATTTTAAACTCATCCTCCAAACCACAAGACCACAACAACAACTACAAAGAAATTTGAAGCATTTCTCTGAACTTTCCATGACTACAATAACACAATCTTCACTTTTCTAACTCAAGAAAATTTTACGGTGACTTCTATGTTTTCAACAAAGGAACACACATGCTTCACACTTGATTCTATCTATCTTTGAAACTACAAGACTATATCTTCAAATGCGGAGGAATCCAGAGAATTCTCCATAACTTGAAAGTACAACTTCCTGAGCCACTAATTGCATAAAGAGATTTCATACATTTTACATCAATAGAAAATGAATACAACATTCACAATATCATTCACTTATTCATGAGTAATAGGAAATGTAGGACAACTATTATAGAAAGATCATGATATCATACATAAAAAATTGATCATTATGATTGCAGCATATGGAACCATCCACACACTACCAATCTTATTACTATTACCTATTTTTAACCCACGGGCTCAATCAGGTAGGATAATCATGTGATATATCTTCGAGAGGCCAAATGGAACATTCACAACAAGGGAAAAACTCCTACATCTGATGCTAGGTCACCAGGAACTCAGTTTGGAAGCCTGCCTTGTTCAAGTTCAGCATGAAAATCCTCTAAGGAGAGAGTCACCAAGACCTTCAGAATGTCTCGCCGACTAAAAGGGCTCTCGCTGAATGAAGGCATCATCCGGAGGAAATTGTCGCGTCAAGGAAATAAAATCATCTCGAGCGAATGTCTGGATGACGGGCCATGTTTCGGTGACAATAATGAAGCTCGACAGAAGTCTCCCCGATAATAAGTGTTTTGCCAAGGGAATGATGCATTCGATGAAGGGTTGTGCCCTCAGAAAATGGTCTTACCGATATGGTGATCTCTCCCCGACAAGAAGGATGAACTCTCGGTGAAGGGAAGCATCTTTGAAAAAAGGTCTTGCCGAATGCAAGAGGTCACGCCGACGGTAGTTCACTGGGGAGCTCTCGGCTTAAGTTTTTCCTTCGGCAAGATGTCTTCTTGAAGGGATGGGCTCTTGGAAAAGGTTGGTGCCTTCGCCCAAATGTCTCATCTAATGCAGGAGGTCTTCCCGACATATTTGACATTGGTGTAGTTTCCAGCCGTCGGGGTAAATTCTTCCCGACTTGCTCATGGTCTCGGCCAAGGAAAGTAGTTTCGCCATGATATCTTGGTGAAGTCAAAATGTCTCACTGATGGAATGGTGAGTCTCAGGGTAGCATTTTTCTTTCGGTAAGATCTCTCACCGATATTCAAGAGTCTTGCCGACAGATGAAGAAGCCTCGGTAGGAGATGATGGTTTCGGTGAAGGATGACAGAATCGATGTAATGTCTCAACGAATGGAGGTGGTCTCACCGAAAGATAAGGGGGCCTCAATATGTGTTTTTCCTTTGGCAGGAGTCTCGCCGATAACAAAAGACCTCACCGAGAAATTCTGGCATCGGCATAAGGTCTTGCTGAAGTAAGGATGTCTCCCCAATAGAAAAAGGAGCTTGCCAAAGGATTTGGCCTTTGACGTAAGGTCTCAGCAATGCGGGGGTCTTACCGATAAAGGGAGCCTTCAGTATAACTTTCCAAGTTGAAGAAAGGTCTCCATAACCCAGTGATGTCTTGTCAACCAGTGACAACTCGGCGAAAGAGAGGACCTTGGTGTGAGGTCTGGGTGAAGAAGGGAAGTCTCTCCGACATGAAGGAGCTCGTTGAAAAGTAAGCGGGAATCGGTATGAATAGGGAGCCTCACTATGAGGTCTTCTCGACTTTCCATAGTCTTGCTGAAAGAAATGTAGAGCTTGGTAGAATGGACTATGTTTGGGGTGACATCAATCAACTCCTGCCGAAGATGAAGGGTGTTGGGGTAACGTTTTTCCTTTAGTAGAACATCTCACCGACACTCAAGTGTCTGGCCGAATGAGGAGGAGCTTGGGGAGATATCGAATTGAACTCAGAAAAGGAAATGGAGGTCGATGAAGGTCTCACCGACCAAGCAAGCTCTCGCCGAAAGGGAAATGGAGTTCACCGTGAGGTTTGGGTTCGCCATGTTGTCTCGGCAAATGGGGATGTCTTGGCGAAGTGTGATGTCAAAGAAGAAAAAGGAGAAAACTTCACTGTGACATCCTGGCTTACTGGTGGAAGGTCTCCCTAAAGTGAAATAGGTGTGGCGAGAAAGAGATATCACCGTTGTGATGTCCCAGCAACCGATCGGGGTCTCACCGAAATAGAATGCTTTCGCAAAAGAATGGGACATCGACGAGAACTCTCAATGATGGTTTCATGTCATGCCGATAATAGCGGAGGATCGTAATCACATCAGTGAGACACTTTCAGTGTCTCGCCGAGATGCGTTTTTAACTGAGCGTGCTTTTGATCATTGAGGAATCCATGTGGAATGTTTCCTGCCAATCAGAGAGAGCTACGGGTGATCGCTGGTAGCTTGACCAGTACCAAGAAGATCAATAGAATGTTAATCGACGCAGATCTGCTATGAAGTCAGAGGCATTCAAGGAAGCTCAGCCAAAGGGGATTCAAAGGCAGACACAAGGACCAGAAATGAATGTGGTAGCTATGAAAGATCTAAGGGCTTCTTTGGGGAATGTCTCTTTATCGACATGGACAACAAGGACACGCAGGGTGCTGCATTTATTTCAGGAAAAAGATCTAAGGAGAGATCTATCCCGAGGACTGATATTTTGTAAGCCCTAAGGGACCGAGATCTTTTCTGTATATAAGACATTTTTGCCTTTTTTGTAAGGAGTTCGGATTATACACTCTGAAGAGTTAGTGATTTTTATCAATCCTTTCTCGACTAAATGTATGTTTTGTAACTAAACTGGAATCTGGAATACAACATAGAGTTTACCTTGGAAGCTAGTGTTCATGTTTGTACTACTCTCATTTTTGTATTTCTCTTTTTATTATGCAAGTCTTTAACTATGTTTTATAAGTCTACATTCATACCTTAAAGCCATGAAATTTATCTTTCCTTCCTAAGATGTGTATGTAGATCGAGCCTGTTAAGATTGATGCATAAGTCTAAAAGAAGTTGTGTTGAGTATGTGAAACGGTTGAAGTTAAGTTTCCTAGTGTATGTTCATCTTGTTTTCATTTCATAATTCCTCATCAATTCGGTGTATCACCTTAGAATTTAATCTTTATTTTTAATGCATTCTCCTTCTCCCTTTCCCTTCAAAGAATCAGTAGTTTAGGTGATAACACAAAGGAAGCCAGCCTTCTTCGGAGGTTCATTTCAGCTTCAGGTGACCCACAACCTTGAAATGATCCCATGTTTCTCCAGAAAGCTTAGTTTTCATGATTTTGCATAGGGTGCATTTTTGGGAGATAACAATTTTTGGCAAGCCTGGTGGGATAGTGAACTGCTTCTTAGTTCATGTTTAGAAATTTTATTGCTGCTGTCTGGTGTGTGCAACAGTAGTTTTAGCCTTTTGGAGGCACTTTCTTTACATACCTGGCGACTCCGAGCTCAAATCTTCTGGTTTCACAGGCACAAGTCTTGGTATGTCTCAAAATAATCTGTTAATTATGATTTTCCAGCTCTTTGACTGAAAAGATGTCAAATATATATGAAGATGCTTACTATTACCCTCCATATCATGAGTATGTTGCTCCTACACAGCCATACCAGAACATATTGGACTTGCTCCAACAAATTGACCATACGTTGTGGGATCTCAGTCAAGGTCTTCACAATATGAAGATTAATGACATTAGTAAAGCACTTGCATTTCTATCTAAGATGTTGGTTGATATCAAGATTCAGCAGGGTACCATTATGCAACAGTAGGAAATGGTTGAACAAGTCTACTTTTTTGATCAAGAAAGAGTGGCAAAAAGAATCCAGTTCGAGGGAGACCTTAAACAGGAAATAGATGCTAAGGAAGAACAAATGAAGCTGCTCTCTACTCAGGTGCAGAATACTCAAGCTTACTCAGATTATCAGCACCAACTAATGGAGGAGTTGCAAAGAAGGCAATTGGAAGAGAACCTTGCCCAGCAGCTGGCTGCAAAAAAGGAAGAAATGAGGCTAAAATTTTCTGAACAGGAGGTTCCCAAGTACAAGTTTTCTAGCTTCAGGCAAAGTCAGCCTCTTAACTCCCCTAGTAAGTCTTCTCAGTTTGAAATTCCAAGCTTTAAGGGATTCAATTCAATGCAAGAGAATGTAGTACCTGAATAAGATCAGTCCATCATCCCTCAAGAGTAGCCCATTGATCCAAATGACTTACTCCTCAAGGAGAGAATTAGCAAAGTAAATCCAATGCATTTAGTTGTAGCATGTTACTGACTATAGCAAGAAAAGCTCAAACAGGAGGAGAGGCAAGAGGTAGGACAACAAACAGTTGAAGATCTTCACTTGCAAACAGAGGATGCCCAAGTTTCTCTAGAAAAGGAGCCACACAAAGAAGAACAATTGACTTCTTTATTTGATCAACTACCTGGTTATGTTGAGCAAGCGGAAGAGAGCATGCAGGTTATTGATTTACCAGTTGATTTGGAACATCCAGAGAGTATTGCTGACTTGTTCGATGAACTTCCTCAATTTGTCGATGAAGATGAAGATCTCACATGCATGATAGCATCTATGCCTAGTATGGAGCAACTAAATGATAAAACTCATCTATATTTAATGCAAAATTATGAGTTAGATGATATCATAGAAGCTTTTTGTTCCAACATAGATAATGAACTAGTACCATATGAAAGGGAAGCATGTGATCAGCCCATTCAAGTTGGTGAGACTATTGAAGAAGTTGTTGAAGATAATGCCTTGCAGCCTGTGAACTTATTTGATGAGCTCCCCCACCTTGTTGAAGAGGAGGTGTATTCTGTCATGGACAAAGAGCATAAGGAACCACAGTCTGAAGATTTATTTTTAGTTATCCAACAGGGATACCAGCTCCTTAGTCAAGAAGATCAGACTGTAGCAGCCAATGAACAACCTGTATATTACCTTCAATCAGCATCTTTTCAAGCAAAAGATGAAGTCTTTAGAGATCAACAAGAGACCAGTAAGGAAAGTTCAAGCTTTTCCCTTACCAGAGGCTATCCAATCAGGTACCTATCTCAGATGGAGTCCAATACAACACCAAGCACCAATCCTATACCTACACATGAAGGTACAACAAAAGAAGATGTCCAAGATGCACTGACAACCAAACAAGAGTATGTTCAACTCATTTGTCCTCCTTTGGTTGATAATACGTATGGTCTGTTTGGTGAGGTAAGTGAATTTGTTCACCTATTTCAAGAGGCAATGCATCGTCTTGGTAAAAAAAAATCTATTTTTTACTTTTACTCAGCTATCCTTAAACATGCCAGTCACTGCATATTGAGTAGAAAAGGCAGCTATTTCAACCATCCTATGAATGGTTTTGTTTGACCAGTTTCTTACTGGTTAGTGTAGGGTAGGTTTAGTTGCATTTTTTTTCAATTCCCTAAGTGTTGTCCCAGCACAGTTAGATAGTTTTCCCTTCTGTAGTTTCCTGTTTTCAATAATTATCTAAGTGTTTTGTTTCTCGAGTTACATATGTTATGGCCATGTACAAAGCTGCTCTAGGTCTGTTCCTGAGTTTTTCCAATGACTCTGTTCCCAATGGATAGGCCTAGGCTACTAGTTTTCCATGTTTAGCAGGAAAAAATCCAGTAAAGGTCGCCAGAAATGTTAACTAATTTTCACCCACGGGCTCAATCAGGCAGGATAATCATGTGATAGATCTTCGAGAGGCCAAATGGAACATTCACAAAAAGGGAAAAACTCCTACATCTTATGCTAGGTCACCGGGAACTCAGTTTGGAAGCCTGCCTTGTTCAAGTTCGGCATGAAAATCTCTAAGGAGAGAGTCGCCAAGACCTTTAGAATGTCTCGCTGACTAAAAGGGCTCTCACTGAATGAAGGCATCATCTGGAGGAAATTGTCACGTCAGGGAAATAAAATCATCTTGGGTGAATGTCTAGCCGAAGGGCCATGTTTCAGTGACAGTAATGAAGCTTGACAGAAGTCTCCCTGATAACAAGTGTTTTTCCAAGGGAATGACGCATTCAATGAAGGGTTGTGCCCTCGAAAAATGGTCTTACCGATATGGTGATCTCTCCCCAACAAGAAGGATGAACTCTCGGGGAAGGGAAGCATCTTCGACAAAAGGTCTTGTCGAATGCAAGAGGTCACGCCGACGGTAGTTCACCAAGGAGCTCTTGGCTTAAGTTTTTCCTTCGGCAAGATGTCTTCCCGAAGGGATGGGCTCTCGGCAAAGGTTGGTGCCTTTGCCCGAATGTCTCATCGAATGTAGGAGGTCTCCCTGACATATTTGACATCGATGTAGTTTCCAGCCATCAGGATAAAGTCTTCTCGACTTGCTCGTGGTCTCGGCCAAGGAAAGTAGTTTCGCCATGATATCTTGGCGAAGTCAGAATGTCTCGCCGATGGAATGGTGAGTCTTGGGGTAGCATTTTTCTTTCGGTAAGATCTCTCACCGACATTCAGGAGTCTTGACGACAGATGAAGAAGCCTCAGCAGGAGATGATGTTTTTGGCGAAGGATGGAGGAATCGTCGTAATGTCTCAGCGAATGAAGGTGGTCTCGCCGAAAGATAAGGGGGCCTCAATATGTGTTTTTCCTTCGGCAAGATTCTCGCCAATAACAAAAGACCTCGCCGAGAAATTCTTACATCGGCATAAGATCTTTCCAAAGTAAGGATGTCTCCTTGACAGAAAAAGGAGCTTGCCGAAGGATTTGGCCTTCGGCGTAAGGTCTCAGCGATGCGGGGGGTCTTACCGATAAAGGGAGCCTTTAGTATAACTTTCCAAGTTGGAGAAAGGTCTCCTCGACCCAGTGATGTATTACTGACCAGTGAACAACTCGGCGAAAGAGAGGACCACAGTGTGAGGTCTGGGCGAAGAAGGGAAGTCTTGCCGACATGAAGGAGCTCGCTGAAAAGTAAGCAGGAATCGGTATGACTAGGGAGCCTCGCTATGAGGTCTTCCCAACTTGCCACGGTCTTGCCAAAAGAAATGTAGAGCTCGGTAGAATGGACTACGTTCAGGGTGACATCAATCAACTCCTACCGAAGATGAAGGGTGTCGGGGTAATGTTTTTCCTTCGGTAGAACGTCTCACTGACACTTGAGTGTCTTGCCGAATGAGGAGGAGCTCGGGGAGATATCGAATTGAACTCAGAAAAGGAAACGGAGGTCGATGAAGGTCTCACCGACCGAGCAAGCTCTCGCTGAAAGGGAAATGGAGTTCGCCATGAGGTTTGGGTTCGCCATGTTGTCTCGGTGAATGGGGATGTCTTGGCGAAGTGCAATTTCAATGAAGAAAAAGGATAAAACTTCATTGTGACATCCTAGCTTACTAGTGGAAGGTCTCCCCAAAGTGAAATAGGTGTGGCGAGAAAGAGATATCACCGTTGTAATGTCCAAGCGACCGATCGGGGTCTCACCGAAATAGAATGATTTTGCTAAAGAATGGGACGTCGATGAGAACTCTCAATGATGGTTTCATGTCATGCTGATAATAGCAGAGGATCCTAATTACATTAGTGAGACACTTTCAGTGTCTCACCAAGATGTGTTTCTAACTGAGCATGCTTTTGATCATTGAGGAATCCATGTGGAATGTTTCCCGCCAATCAGAGAGAGCTACGGGTGATCGTTGGCAGCTTGACCAGTGCCAAGAAGATCAACAGAATGTTAATCAACATAGATCTGCTCTGAAGTCAAAGGCATTCAAGGCAGCTTGGCCGAAGGGGATTCAAAGGCGGACACAAGGACTAGAAATGAATGTGGTAGCTACGAAAGATCTAAAGGCTTCTCTGGGGAATGTCTCTTCATCGACATGGACAACAAGGACACGCAGGGTGCTGCATTTTTTTTAGGAAAAAGATCTAAGGAGAGATCTATCCCGAGGACTGATATTTTGTAAGCCCTAAGGGGTCGAGATCTTTTATGTATATAAGGCATTTTTTCCTTTTTTGTAAGGAGTTCGGATTATACACTCTGAAGAGTTAGTGATTTTTATCAATCCTTTCTCGACTAAATGTATGTTTTGTAACTGAACTGGAATCTGGAATACAACATAGAGTTTACCTTGGAAGCTAGTGTTCATGTTTTTACTACTCTCATTTTTGTATTTCTCTTTTTATTATGCAAGTCTTTAACTATGTTTTATAAGTCTACATTCATACCTTAAAGCTGTGAAATTTATCTTTCCTTCCTAAGATGTGTATGTAGATTGAGCCTGTTAAGATTGATGCATAAGTCTAAAAGAAGTTGTGTTGAGTATGTGAAACGGTTGAAGTTAAGTTTCCTAGTGTATGTTCATCTCGTTTTCAATTCATAATTCCTCATCAATTCGGTGTACCACCTTAGAATTTAATCTTTATTTTTAATGCATTCTCCTTCTCCCTTTCCCTTCAAAGAATCAGTAGTTTAGGTGATAACACAAAGGAAGCCGACCTTCTCCGGAGGTTCATTTCAGCTTCAGGTGACCCACAACCTTGAAATGATCCCATGTTTCTCCTGAAAGCTTAGTTTTCATGACTTTGCATAGGGTACATTTATGGGAGATAACAATTACAACCAAGACAACATCATCAGAAATCTCCATTCTATTGAAATCAATGAGAATACTTACAACATACTTGCAATAATCTCCATCTTTGGCATTTATGGCAACACAAACTTGGAAACTTCTCCCCCTTAATCTATCTCTACCCATTTTACATCAAGGAAAGAGGGCTAAATTTCTTTAACTGAGCTTGTAGCAACATACAAGCTCCCCCTGTCTACACAAACCTCAACATTCATCTACCTGCTCCCCTTGAGAGGTAGCCACTATCAATCTAGGGATAAAAATGTGTCTTGGATTTCTCCCCCTGGAAAAATGCACCAACTATTTATCTAGTTATAATAAGGAGGGGCAACAACCCCTAGCTTTTGTCTAAGATACTCAAATGTATCCTTTGAAAGTGACTTTGTATATGTTTGCAACTCATTCATTTGCGGGCACATATTCCAATTTTACTTCTTGATCCACAACTTTCTCTCTTAAAAAGTAATCCCTGATACATATGTGCTTGGTTCCAAAATGCATCACTGGACTCTTTGAAATATTGATGGTGCATGTCTTATCACAGAGAATTGGAATGGGCTCATCATACATCACCTTGGTTTTCTTCAAATTTTACTTCATCCATAGCACTTGGGTGTAGTAAGATGTTGCAGCAATATACTCTACTTTTTTTGTTGATAAGGACACTAAGTCTTGCTTCTTACTAAACCAAGAGACCAATCTATCTCCCACAAATAAAGCTTCACCACTAGCGCTTATTCTTTCATCAACACTACCAATCCAATCAACATCAGTATATGCATTCAAGGAAAATTCATTACCCTTTTGATACCATAGTCCATAGTTTGAAGCGCTCCTTAAATATTTGAAAATCCTCTTGATAGCCTTTACATGAGTTTCCTTTGGATTAGCTTGAAACCTTGCAACCAAGCAAACAACTTGCATAATATCAAGCCTTGAAGTAGTTAAGTACAATAGGCCCTGAATCATAGACCTATACAAATTATAATCAGCCTTAGGTGACACATCATCCTTACTCAAATGGAAACATGTTATTGTTGGAGTACTCACTAGTTTATAGTCTTTCATACCAAACTTCTTTAGCATTTCCTTGACATACTTTGCTTAAGAGATAAATATATCATTAATTGATTATGCAACTAGGAGTCCAAGAAAGAATGATAACTCACCTAACATAGACATTTAAAATTCTTTTTGTATATCTTCAAAAAACCTCTTACTCATTTCATCATTGCCACCAAAAATTATATCATCAACATACACAACAACAATTAGAGTCTTTTCATCCTTTATTGTGATGTAAAAATTACTATTTGTGATACCCTTCTTGAAGCCTTGCTGGAATAGGTACTTGTTCAACCTTGCATACCAAGCCCTAGGGGCTTTTTTGAGACCATACAATGCCTTCTTAAGTCTGCATACCATTTTTGGGTCTTCTAATAGCTAAAATCCATCAAGTTGCTCTATCTAAAGTTCTTCTAAATCACCATTCAAGAAGGTATATTTCACATCCATTTGATAAACTTTGAAGCTCGTGTGAACAAAAAATGCAAGAATCACTCAAATAACCTCAATTATTACCACTAGAGAAAATGTTTCTTCAAATTAAATTCCTTCCACTTGTGAATAGCCTTTACACACTAGCCTTGATTTATTTCTCACAACTTCTCCATCTTCATTTATTTTATTTCTGAAAACCCATTTTGTTCCTATCACATTCTTGTTTACAAGCTTTGGAACCAATTCCCAAGTCTAATCATTCTCAATCTAATTTAGCTCTTATTCCATTTCTCATATCCATCCTTCATCTTTTCTAGCATCAGCAAAAAAAATTGGTTCTATTCTTGATAGAAAATAAAAGTTAACCTATTCATTTGTCTTTGCAAATCTTCTTCTGGTCTACACTCCTTCATTATTATCTCCACTGATATGATCTTCTAAATGATTTTTTTGAACATACTTGGCAATATTTTTTGGGATCTTTTTTTGTGCTTCTTCCTTCTCTTCAACTTCTTCTTTTGAGTGGGTAGGTACATCTGATCAATAGTCTTCTTGCTCATGAATGTGTTGATGTGAGTCTTTATCAACTTTGGAATTTGCACTCTCAACAATATTCCTCAACCTTTTATTATAGAACTTGTAGGATTTTCTCCTAGTAGAGTACCCAAGAAATATTCCTTCATTAGATCTTGAATCAAACTTTCCTATTCCTTCATCTCTTTTGATAAAGCATCTTCTTTCAAAAATTCTAAAATATTTGATAGATTTTGGTGTTCCATACCAAATCTCATAAGGATTTTTGGTGTTATCCACCCTTAGCTGACCTATATTGAGAATATAGATAATAGTACTATGAAATTATTCTTTCCAATACACATCAAGAAACTTATCTTCATTCAACATTGTTCTTTCCATCTCTTGAACATTTCTATTCTTTCTTTCCACTACTCCATTTTGTTGAGTTCTAGCAGCAAAATAGTCTCTTTATTACATGCTCTTCATAGAACTCTTCAAACTCACTTGATGTGAACTCACCACCTCTATCAGACCTTAAACACTTTATTCTAGCATTCATTTCATTCTCAAAATTTGACTTAAAAATCTTAAATCTACTGAAAGATTTTTATTTTTCTTTTAAGAATGTAACCCATGTCATCCTAGAGAAATCATCAATGAGTAAGATGAAACACCTTTCACCTTGAATACTCTTTGTTCTAGTGGGCTTGCACAAGTCAATATGGATCAGTTCCAAAGGTATTATAGTATAATACTCCTTGGTCATGAACCTTATCCTTGAATGCTTCCCAATAACATTCTCTATACATGGTGTTTGTAGTTTTGACAACCATACGCATATCTCTCACTACTTGCATGGATTTGATCTTTACCAAGTCATCAAATTTGATGTCTCATCCTTTTGTTCCAACCAAAATTCATTTTTCTATCCTAGAAGACAACTTCTTCCATTTACACCCTTAATGTTGTATAAGTTTCCTTCAATCCTTAAACCTTTTGCCACCAATCTACCAGACTCTGCTTTTTTTATTTCACATCCTTGCTTATTAAATAAGAGATTGTATCCTTTGTTGAACATCTAAATTACACTAAGAAGGTTGTGTTTGAGACCTTAAACATAAAGAACATCTTCAATTTTGGATTTTCCATCAATACTTATGGCACCCTTTCAACAGATCATTGTTGATGAATTGTCTCCAAACTTTACTCATCCTCCATTCTATTTAACCAACTTGATGAATTTTTCTTTTGTCACCAATTATGTGACTTCAACACCCACTATCTATTACCCAATTTTTTTTTCCTTGATCATGAAATTTTGTTTGGGCAACCATTAAATTTTTATTGCTTGCTTCCTTAACTTTCTCAGCATCATCTACCTTTTGAGTTTTCAATTTTGCAAAATCACTTTTCAAATATTTTTCTATATGTCCAACATTGTTGCAAATATGTCATGTCACATTGACATCCACCAAACAAGAAAGGTAATTTCTACTTATAAAATTTCTTCTATTCATTTCAGATTTGTACTCAATTTCCTTATGACCATACTTATTGCAGATGAAATAATAATTGAAAAATGCATGATTGAAACCATTTGTGAAGAGTCTTCTTGCATGATGACATCTTCCTTTAGGTCTAATATCATCTTATTGACTTCCAAACATAGCTTTCTCCATTTCCTTTTTTAGTAAAAGGATCTCCTTCTCAAGATTTTTACATTCACTTATTTCAACTTCAATTAGGGCCTTTTTCCTTTTGTTCTATTTCCTTTTGCATTCCAAATCTTCAAGAGTAGAGACAAGTTCATTTTCAAAATCAACTTCACCTTCTTCCTCATCCACATTTTTTCTTAAACTTCCATAGATCAGAGTGGCCATAAATAGGGATTCATCTCCATCATCATCTGTTGTATAGCAATCTCCTTCATCTAAGGAGCAATATTCTTCTTTAGAGAGAAGATTCCTCTTGAAATTTTTTCTCTTGAAACTCTTGCTACTATTTCATTTTCTCCAAAGGGACATTTAGAATCATAATGACCAATTCTCTCACAATTAAAACATCTAAATGGTAATTTACCTTTGTGCTCATCTGATCCTTTCTACATTTTTCTCACAAATTTTGCTTCTTCCTTAGAATCACTATGTGAACTGGATGCTTCATCTTTCTTCACAACTTTGAATGCATCTTCCCTTTTTGTGTACTCTAAACTTCATTCCTCATCTCATAGGCTATGAGGAATCCAAACAACTCTTCCATGGTAATATTTTTCAGATCCTTGGCTTCATCAATTGTAGAAACTTTTCAATCAAACCGGTGAGGGAGAGTTCTCATAACTTTCTTCAACACCACAAATTTAGTTGTCTTCTCCAAGACCTCTAATTCCATTCACAACTTCATCTACCTAGAGTATATAGCTAGCTATGTTCTCTTCTTCTTTCATCTTTAGATTCTCAAACAATGTTCTATAGGATTGCAAATTTGCTTGCTTTACACTATCATTTCCTTCATAGAGATTCTTGAGCTTATCTCATATCTCCTTCGTAGTCTTGCATTGCACTACCTTTAAAAAATTAGAATTTTCTAACCAACTTAGGATAAAATTATTTTCTTTAGCATTATTCTCATGATCCCTTTTTTATTTGGATCAGTGATAGGATGAGCAAGTTTAGTATAATCATCCTTGGAAACTCTCCAAACATCATGACCTAGCGATGAGAGATAGGAATCCATCCTCACACTCCACAAGGTATAATTTTTTCCATAAGAATTTGGTACCTTAGAATAGGATATTGAATGCACAAGACAACTGAGAGGGGGGTGAATCAGTTGTTCATTAAAACATCAAAACCCTCATTAATATTTAGATCCACATCAACCTTAATAACCTTTAATCTATTAGAATGATTTAGCATGAAAGAAGATAACAGAAACTAAAACACATCAACACCATGCAAAATAGAATACTAGATTTATGTGGAAAACCCAAGAAGGTAAAAACCATGGTGAGGATTAGCTCACAATATAAATTAATTTTAACACCGAAGAAAATAGGCTCACTACTAGAGGACTCACTTCCTAAAAGAAAGAAGGGCTCACTGTCAATGGCTCATTTCCAAATTACAGAAAAGAAGAAAGAAGAATGTTACAATGATAAATCCATCTCAATCCAACAAAAAAGTCCACCACAACATCACCAACACATTTGCAGCCTTTTTGAAGATTGTAGACACCTTCTACTCACTTCTTCTAGTAGTCTAACTCATTAAATCTCGCACTGCACACTTCAAAATTTTGCACTTCACAACTCTATAATTCACATCATACACATCATACTTCTCTGTACACACATCCTCCATCAACGCAACACTTATTTACATCGTCTTCAACCTTGAAAACATTCTCTAAGGTTGGTTATGCACCTTAACTGTGAAAATTCAAATTCGTTCAACAACAAAACATTCCCACTATGGAAAGGAATTAAAGTGGACCACATCGCACCTTAACTCAAACCTAAATCCACTCATACATGTCATTCCATGCATTCACAAACATCGAAGAAAATTCACAATTAGTGTAAACACCCAAGGTCAGTTGAACCCATGTAAACACCATTAAACATTTAAGTACACACTTCCTTTGATCCAGAGATGACTCATAGAAAAAAAATGTCACTTGAACATAATCTGGAATATTCCATAAACACCTTGAAATCCAACAAATTCTTCGCAACAACTCTCACTTGAAGAATGCACACACCAAGATAACCTTCCACACACTATAACTCAAGAAATCAACATGTAGAGCACCAAAAAATGAATAGCTTCAACCAAAGGTAGATATGAACCTTATCAACACATTTCCAGAACTGCAAGACTAGAAACCAAACTGTGGAGAAATTTGGAGCAAAACCATTTCTCCTAGACACCACTGCAATACACAGTTCACACACTAGTGAACACAACTTTCTCTATACAAAGATCCATACCAAGAAACTCTAGATATAACACTTATGAATACCTCTGATCAACATATCCAAACCACACAAGCATATCTTCAACATAGAATAAATATAGAGAAAAACCAAAAGACCACTCTATATGCCAGAACACCACTCAACCACACTATTTCTTCTTTTATTCAAATTTTCTCAAAAGAACTTGGAAACCAAGCACTAGAAACACATTCTCATCATCTTCAACACTTCCTCAACACCACAAAACCTACTGCAACATATCAATACAACCAACCAACTCAACAAAATCTTATCAAAGCAACACTAGAGGCTGACACCAATAAGATTACTAATAGCAACATAATGAAACTAATCAAAACATCACTACAAACTCATCAATGCAATAACATAGTCTTCCAATAATCACCAATAGTATGAAGTAGTTTACATTAATGATGACACAAACATAAGCCTGTTAACATTAATGACAACACCAACTACTCATACTACCAACGATCTCCCCTGTTGTCATTGATGACAACACATTATGTGAAAAACCATCAATAACAAACATAATAACTCTAATCACCAACACACTTTTCCATACCAACCCTTTCTCTTTTCCACTCTTACTTTCTCTCCCTCTTAACTTACTATTCTCATTTTTCTCTTTCTTAACTAACTCATTCCTTTATACACATTACTTTCTCTCCCCCTTTAACATCAATGGAAAAGGGTGGCACACCTCTCTCTCACTCTCCCTTTTGACATTAATCATACTTGTATCTTCTCACCACTACTCTACAACATCTTTTCCTTTTTACTACTCTACATACTCCCCCTTAGTAGCACAAAATAAACCGTACCAACCAACAACCACTACACATATCAACAACTAACAAAAGACAACACCAACCTGCACCAACACTTACTGCCCCCAACTGCAACAATGCCACTACATAATCCCCCTGAGAGGTAGCCTCCAACATTATTCTAGAACAAAGAATGAATATTGAGATCCACTAGATTGATGCATATCCTTATGCATCTAGTTCAAAGAAGGAAGGGAAATAACCCCTAACTTATCTTGGAGATACTCAAAAGTATCCTTAGGAAGAACCTTAGTAAATATATCAGCAACCTGATCCTTTATAGGCACATACTCAAGCTTTAATTAATTCTCTATAACCTTCACTCTCAAAAAGTGATATTGGATTGAGATATTTTTTTTCCTTGAAGGAATTACCAAATTATTTGCAATGTTGATAGCACTTTTATTATCATATAAGATAGAAATTAGTTCACCATATACAACTTTGATATCATTTAAGGTTTGCCTCATCCATAACACCTGTGTGTATCAAGATGTTGTTGCAATGTATTATGTCTCTGTAGTAGATAAGGAAACTAAATTTTATTTCTTGCTTAGCCAATACATCGATCTGGATCTAGGAAAGAATGTACCAACACTTTTATTTTTCCTATCATCCACACAACCTACTCAATCTACATTTGTATAAGAACTCAAAGAGAAATCAATATCCTATGGATACCATAAACCATGTTCTGGAGTGCCCTTCAAGTATCTGAATATTCTCTTCATTGTTGCAACATGTGACTCTCTAGGATCTTCTTGAAATATAGCCATAAGAAAAACTACATGCATGATATCTAGTCTAGTAGCAGTTAGGTATACAATTCGTCCAATCATTGATCTGTACTTGCTCTGATCAACCTTAGGATATTCATCATTCTTGCTCAGCTTGCATCTAGTAACCATAGGTTTACATACTGGTTTAGAGTCTTCCATTCCAAACTTCTTCATTAACTCCTTGATATACTTTGACTATGAAATGAATATACCTTTTTTTGTTTGATTGATTTGTAGTCCAAGGAATAAATTCATCTCCCCAAACATACACATCTCAAACTCTTTTTGCATCTCTTTTGTAAATATCTTGCACATTTCTTCATTACCTCCAAATATTATATCATCAACATACACAACCACAATCAACATTTGATCTTTTTCAACTTTGAAATAAAGATTACTATCTGCAACAACTTTATTGAATTCTTGTTGTATCAAGTGCTTGTCTAGCCTTGCATACCAAGCTCTAGAAGCTTTCTTTAATCTATATAAAAAAAATTTCAATCTATAGACCATATCTGATTTTCCTGATAACTAAAATCCTTCCAGTTGTTCAATGTATACTTCTTCCAACTCACCATTCAATAAAGAAAACTTCGCATACATCTAATAAACTTTTAAATATTTGTGTTACAAAAGCCAAAAACATTATCATAGCTTCCATTTGTGCCACTAGAGCAAATGTCTCCTCAAAATCTATTCCTTTTACTTGTGAGTAGCCTTTACACACAAGCCTTGCCTTGTTTCTTACTACTTCTCTATTCTCATTCACTTTGTTCTGAAATACCCACTCAGTTCCAATTAAATTCTTGTTTTTTGGTTTTGGGACAAGTTCCCAAGTCTAGTTCTTCTCAATCTGCATATTTCTTCTTCCATAGCCTTGATCCAATACTCATATTTGCATGCTTCAATCAATATTTTAGGTTCAACTATAGAAATTAAAAATAGGTTTACCGATTCCTCAATCATAGCAACTTTTCTCCTTATCAAAACACATTTTTTTGTCACCAATGATTTGATCTTTAGAATGATTATTTTGCACATACTTAGGAGTCTTAGGGATCCTTTCGGGACCTTCTTCCTCTTCAATTTGGACTTATTTTTCCTTACCTTCATCTCTGTCATTCTCTCTACACAAGGACTCATCTGATTCATATCCATCTTTCACCATAGATTTCTTTTGTAAGTCTTCATCAACTTTGACATTTTCACTCTCAACAATCTTCTTCAACCTCTTGTTGTAACACTGGTAAGCTTTGATTCTAGTAGAATATCCAAGGAGGATACCTTCAGCAGATCTTGTATCAAACTTTCCCAAGTTCTCTTCATCTCTTTTGATCTAGCATTTTGTTCCAAACACTCTAAAGTATTTGAAAATAGGGATCTTTTCATACCACAACTCATAGGGAGTCTTTGCACTATTTTCTCTTGCTTGTAATATATTAAGTATATAGACAGCAGTATGAACTGATTCTCTCTAGTAGACTTATGGTAGATTTTCCTCTTTCATTATTGTTCTTGCAGCTTCTTGAACATTCATGTTCTTTCTTCCAACCACTTCACTCTACTAAGTCCTAGGGGAGATAAATGCCTCTTTATTCCATAATTCTCACAAAAATTGTTAAACTCATTGGAGGTGAACTCTCCACCTCTGTTAGATCTCAAACATTTGATTTTCATAACCATTTCATTCTCAAACATAACTTTAAATTCTTTAAACTTATCTAGATATTTTGATTTTTCTTTGAGAAAAGTAACCCAAGTCATTCTAGAGAATAGCATGAAATACTTGTCAACTTGAAAAATTATTCTAGTAGGACCACAAAGATCTGTATGCACCAGCTCCAACTGTCTGGTAGTAGATTGTTCTTTAACTTTGAAACTTCTTCTCGCTTTCTTCCCAATATGACACTCCTTGTAGACATCATTGATAGGCTTTATAATCTTTGGTAGATCTCTCACAACTTTAACTAAACTGATTCTCACTAGACTATCAAAATTTATGTGACACATCCTTCTATGCCATAGACAAATTTCATTAATCTGATTCATAAAGCAATGACCATCAGCATCTTTAATCTGATAAGCATTTCCATCTATCCTTCTAGCAGCAACCATAGTTTTGAAGCCTTTTTTGATCTCACATCCATCATCCTGAAACATAAAATTATATGCTTTTCTACACATTTTTCCAACACTCAAGAGGTTATGCCTTAGACCCTTAACATAAAGAACATCATCTATATTATGATTTCCATCAAAATTGATTGAACCTTTTCCACATATCTTAGCAAATGTATCATCACAAAACCTCCATACTTCTCAAGTTCAACAAACTTACTTTTATCACCAAAAATATGATATGAGCATCCACTATCAATGATCTAGCATTTCTTCTCCTCTCTAGCGTGAAACAAAGTCAACATATTTCCTTCAACATTATGACCTACTTCCTAAGAAATTTCCTTCACACATCTCTCAAAGTTAACAAAATTAGATTCAAATTTCATAGCCATGAACAAGCATTCACTATTCTCATCATTTGCATAATCAAATTCATCATCAGATATACTAGCATCTTCTCTAACATAATAATTTTTCTTAATTTTTTTACCTTTATTCTCCTTGTTCTTTTTATTTAAAGCTTTGTTTGGACGTATTGAAGCATAATGACCTATCTTTCCACAATTGAAACATTTGAAAGTTAACTTACCTCTATATTTTCTAGTTTCATTCTTCTCACAAATTTTTCTTCTACATCATCAAGATCCTCCTAATCTGATTCCTTAGTATTTTTTGATTTACCAGCCTTAAAATTAGTCTCAACTTTTTCATTACTTGGACCAAATTCTCTCATTTCAAAAGTAGATAAATCACCATACAACTGATCTCTAGTATATTTTCTTAAATCTTGAGCTTCCTCAATAGTAGAAACTTTATGACTATAAGCTTTAGGAAGAGTTCTCAATACCTTCTTTACCACTTCTTCTTCAAGCTTTCCACCAAGACCTCTAATAGAGTTGATATTTTTGTCCACCTTATGCATGTAGCTTGTAATGGTTTCATCTTTTGACATCCATATATTCTCAAATATGATCTTTAGATTCTGCATCTTAGCTTGCTTGACCTTATTATCTCCTTCATAAATGCTTTCTAACTTTGTCCAGATCTCTTTAGTAGTTTTCAAATTCTTAACTTTCACAAGTTCAGTATTAGAAATACCACTTAAAAGAGCATACCTTGCTTTACCACTATTCTCATAGGCCTTGATATCATCATCGGTTCTCAGACCATTTGTAGGCATAGTGTATCCATCTTCAACAAACTTTCAAACTCCAAAATCCAAGTGATATGAGGAAACCTTTCATCCTTGTCTTCTAGAATGCATAATTTGATCTATCAAACAGAGTAGCATCTCTCTTGTGCTCCATCCTAGATCTACCCCAAGTAGTTAATCTTTCTTCCAAGG
The DNA here is from genome assembly GCA_007258455.2 of Sequoia sempervirens. NCBI lineage: Eukaryota > Viridiplantae > Streptophyta > Pinopsida > Cupressales > Cupressaceae > Sequoia > Sequoia sempervirens. Next base: position 122,335,922 of record VDFB02000002.1, on the reverse strand, counting down.
AACCTTGATTGCATACCAATTGTTGAATGAACAAGACAACTAAGAGTGGGGTGAATTAGTTTCTCATTAAACCATCAAAACCCTCATTAATATTGTAAGAGAGGGGGACCAACCACATTCAAGGAACTAGGTCACGGAGATCCAAGAGTGAAAGGTTGGCCTAACTTACCTTAGCTTAAAGGGGTGTTTTGAAATGAGGGATGAGAATGATGAGGAATATAAGATCCTTCAATCACCCTATAAACCTGAAATCCAAGATGGGGCTAGGCGAGCCAGTTTTCAGGTTCAACACTGTGCCTCAGGTAGCTCTCTACCCGAGGAAAAAAGTGTGGTTCCAAGATGACAGTGTGGTGTGCTAGCATATTTTAGGTGTGTTGGTGTTCACATGACCAGAGGACCAAAAATACAATGTGAACCACCAAAAAATAGGCTGACGGCCTAGCTAATTCTTTTTAAGGGAACAAAACAAAACTATGAAGTACAGGATATATAAACAAATGTGATAAAGCAAGTAGATTAAAGCTAGGATGACAAGAATGATCTCACAAAAGAGCATGTTTGTCAGCTAGCTCCAAGTACACTTCCACCTAAACACAAGAAAGAGGAAAAGTGTTGGGGGCTATATAGGGGCATGCCTCAGTCAAACCCCCATTTTGGTGTTTGCACCTCCACGGAAAGCCAAGATAGCGATAATGGAGAAAAAATATGATAAAGGAGAATGAAAGTGAAGAACACAATAACACTACAAAATAGTATTAGGCTACTCAAATAAATCATAGAGTACAAGAGTGAAAATCTTACCACCTCCACCAAGATCTCACTAGCTAATGGAAGAGAAAATGAGAGGACTCAAGCCCCTGCTATAATGGTGTTTTTCCACACTTTCTCTATGGATTTTATGGAGTGTTGTTGTTGCTGCTATGGAGTGCAAAGTGTTTCTTGAGAGTTGAGAGTGCAAGAAGTGAATGCTAGAATGCTTAGGGAGTGCCAAAAAGAAGATGAAATGCATGAAGGAAGAGTGAATTTGAAGGGAGAATGAGAAAAACAACCATATTCGGGTCAGTTGGTTGAAGAGGGGCATTAAAAATTGACCCAAATGAGAAGTGTAACGCCTTTGCTAGTTTCAGCATAGGAATCTTCAAGGACGTAAGCGTGCCACTCAAACATCTACACGCCATGTGGGCATACCCAATAGTTATTCTTCTTCCAATGCACAAAATAGATGCCAATTGGAATGAAGGCAACAAGCTAATGTGTATTTTCACCTTCAAATTTGGTTTTTCTAAGGTGAGGGAACGTGAAAGGGGAATTTGCATAAGGGGTGCAAATTTGCTCTTATACATTTTTCCCCCACTTTAGTGAGCACAAATACTAATGAGTGCTTTGGTAAAGTAGATTAGAGAAGTAGTAGAGTTAGAAATGTGTACTTGAACTATCAAGGAAGCATACCATGATCTGGAAAACTCAAGAGTGTAGGATAAGTAAAGGACTTCATAGCCCTACAGAACTATGAAGCTGAAGAATGAAAGCATCTTACAGGCCTGTGGACTTGCAAGGATTCAATCCCAAAGATCTCTCACATGAATGAAGCCTCAAGAAGAAATCACCTCATAGGCCTGAAGACCTGCAATGAAGGTGTCCTCCAAGATCTCTCACATGAGGGATACCTAGAAAAGCACCTTACAAATCCTCAGACCTGCAAGGAATTTTCCCCCAAGATCTCTCACATGGAGGAAGTTGGGAAAGCACCCTAAAAACCTGTAGACCTGTAAGGAAGATGTCCTTCAAGATGTCTCACATGAAGGAAACCTAGGAAAGCGTCCTACAGACCCACAAACCTGCAAGGAAGGTATCCCCCAAGATCTCTCGCATGGAGGAAACCCAAAGAAAGCGCCCTACAGACCCACAAACCTGCAAGAAGGTATCGCCCAAGATCTCTCACATGGATGAAACCCAAAGAAGGGGACTCCACAAAGTCGGAAAGAAGATTCATAGGTGCACCTACAAAGCAACATGTTTACCTACAGATAGAATATGTTTGAAAGCAGTCACGTAGGAAAATAAGTGGATAGTCACGCAGACTACCAAAAAGTTAGAAAACTTTCAAAGGGGTCCCTCGGGAACCCAATGCAAAGAAGGGGTCCACTCAATTGATGCACTATTCAAAAGTACAAAAGAGATGTCTTCTTTCTCAAATAGGTTCATCATCAAGGAATCCTTTTGAAAGATGTTCACTTCATCAAGGAATTCAAAAGGAAGAAGAATCCCCCATGCAAGGGGAAGGTCAAAGTTGTTCCCACTTCGGAGGAAGGTTCTCAAGTTCTTTCTTTATGAACCCATGATGAAGGAAACACATTCCATTAGGGTTTCAAGTTGAGAATGTCATTCTTGAAAAAAAAATTTGTGAAGATTCTCGAGAAAACATTTGTTAGCAATGAATGTGTTTTCTAAAATTGAAATGTTATAGAAGTGGCCTTGTCACACATGGGAGGGAAAAATCAAGCAAAGAAGAGAGAAAGATAAAGGAAAATCAAAAGAGAAAATACAACACGAACAAAGGGCATAGGGGTAGCCTGATATTTTAGGGTCAAAACTGCTCATAAATATATATAAGTATAGTAATAGTATATAAAATGAACCATCATCAACCCCCTACTATACCAGACCATGTGAAAAATGCACGAGAAGACAAAGTAAAAATAAAAAATTAGGTCAACATGGAAGGTAAGCCTAAATGCCCCCAACACTTTGCATCATCCCCAATTTATCAAAAATCAAGTCACAAACATGGAAGAATGATGATACAAATAGAAGAAGGTTTACAAAACAAAAACCATGCCTGTATCCAAGCACCAACAAGGGTGACAAGGGTCATCCAGGCACACATAGCACGATTGCGAAGGAAAAAATCACAACACACACACACACACATCTAATCTAAAGATAAAGAAGATGCCTCCTCCTAACACTGATCAACTAATAGGTCATCCACTTCCCACTCTATATCATCATATGGGGAAGAAGGATGAGCCTACAGTGGTGGAATGTTAAGAGGAGAGTCTAACCCTCCCACAACAAGGGCTAAGGAAGAGGGCCCTGCAAGGTCCTCCCTACCAAGCTCTTGTGGAGCTAAGGTCAGTGATTTCATGAAGATTTTTGACAAGGCCAGAACCTCATCTAGAGAGTTAAACATGCACTTAATAGGAGTATTATGTTTCACCTCAATGGAAAAAGAAGGTTGTGCCAGTGATTCACCGCTAGGCTCGTCGAGTGATTCAGGAGTGGTGACAAACTCAGGAGAAGTCAGGACTGGTTTTGTCAATAGGATAGAACAAGTTAGTGTTGGACCACCTTTCAAAGAAGGTGGGATCCTCTTGCATCCTTCATTACTAGAAGGACCATGCTCTACCTTCTATTTCATCAAAGGATGTGAACTCCCTATAGACAAGGCAAGAAGTGTGGAGGAAGAGGAGGAGGAGAGAACTGAAATAGATATGACTGCAGTGTTCGTCATATCTATGGGTTTCAGGATAGGTTGGACATCTAAAAAGGACATCAATAGAGGTAGATCTACTAAAGGAGCAATGAAAACCTACACCTTTTTAGGGTCAGGTGCATGCATACTCACAGTGAAAGCCAGAAGTGATACAGAACTAGATAGAATGGAAGTAGAGGGGAGGAGAGAGGACATAACATGAGGCCCTGATACAAGGGAGGTTGTCTCCTCTTCCTTCCATTGTAAGGTGGCTTGCTCATCCATGAGAGCCTTTTTTTGGTGCTTGCACTCGTGCGCAAGGAAGTTTCTGCAACTCTTTGAACTAGAAGCCAGAGGCTGAAAAGGATCAAAAGGCTCCTGCTCAGCCATGGGAGTGTCCACTACAACTGTTTCTGGTGGAGGAAAAGACTCTTGAATGGAAGCAATAGGAGAAAGTTGAGAAGCAGCGGAGGGAGTTGACTCAAGTTCCTTAGTAGTGGGCCTCTTCTCATTCACTTCTTTGGGAGTAGGAGTGGTAGGAGGCCACAGAGGTCGAGACATGGAGGATTCCCCATAGGGACCTTTTCCTCTACCATACAAATAGTACCAAGGTCTGGGTGGTTTAGTAGGGAGGTCTGATATCCTGATCTTGGGTCTACACCAAGGAGAGATCATCGAACTCAATGGGTAGAATCTAGGCTTTCTCATCCAATACTCCTCCCAAGAAAGAGGAGCAAATGAGTCATCCTGAGAGGAGGAAAGCTTCTCCTTCCCTTTTTGGGAAGAGGAGATAGCCAGTTGTTGTGCTACCAGAAGAGCCAATTTTGGTTGTCCTTTTTCCCTGGTCTTATACTTCACATAGTTTTTGTAAATTAGGTCCATCCTTGGAGGAAGCAGACCAAACATAGCAAGCCAAAAATGGTCTAATGTATATCCCCCACGGGACACCAAAGGCTAGCATCCAATTTCATGCACTACATGCACAACACCTTAATGGGAGAACTTTAAACACGTGTGGATAATAGAGGTGATTACATTCATGGAAGCTAGCCAAGGTATGCCTAGCTTCATCCTAAATAAATCTAACTCTGGGATGACATCAAAAACTATGTCAATAGCCCTAGGTCCAACTAGGACAAACAAATTTATCAAGCCATATGGCTTCAAACAAAGACCATCATGTGTACGGATGGTGGATTTAGTTTCTTTGTACTCTTTTATATGTAGTGAGTTAAGCCACAACGTCTCTTCTGTAATAACATTCACTCGAGTCATGGGGTCTACTAAGACTCCTGTCACAATGTTACCATTGAGGTGAGTGGGAATGTAGAGGGGAGAGGGCTTGTTATTTAGGGTTAAGTCCTACAAAGTGAATGTCACACCTGGTGAACCCGTTGTAGGTTGTGTGGTAGAAGTAACTATGACCATATTAATGTAGGCCACAATCTTAGTGATAGAATCAGTGGGATTGAAAATCATGTTAGCAGAATGCAAACAGGAATAGGTCTGTGTATATCTGCAATTCACTATTTTCTTTCACCACCAATTTGTTCATGTTTTGCTTGCATCCATCAAGACGAATAGTACCATCCTCGATCTAGTCCTGTATCTCATGATGCAAGTGCATACAACATTCGGTATCATGTTCATTAACTCGATGGTACTGATAATAGGTACTTGCATCATACCAGTTAGGGTACAATTCCTTAAGAATTTTAGGGTTTAGAAAGGTAACGATCTTATCCTTCACTAACTTTTGCAAGATGGAAGAATAAGATTTGGCTAACTTCATGAAATTTCAGTTGCATTTGAGGCTATTGTCATCCATAATGGCTACTACATTCATAATAGCTTTACCTCTCCTAGAGATCGATACAATGGACTTTCCTTCAGAATGGGAGCGTGAGGAGGGTCCCCCGAATTGAACTACCATCTATTGATATCCTCATAGGGTTGCACACAAATGTGCAAAAGAAGGGTATTTCATAAGTGAAAACTTCTCCTACTAAGGCCTTTACAAGTTCCCTATGAATACGTTATGCATGTCAAAATCGGGTAGCGGATACGAGATTTGTAAGAAGAGCACCTGATATCATGCTATGAAATCAGTGATCTTTTCATTATCACCATGTTTACATCAGACAAGATTCAAAAAGGTCATCTTCAGCTCTATGTTAGCTTGGAATTATCATAGAAATTGGTTTACAAGTTGGTCAAATGAGAAAATGGAATTATCAAGCAAGGAATAGTACCATTCGAGTGTTGTATCCTTGAGATATCAAGGGAATAGTTTTTCCATCAATGCATTGTGATGGAATAAATCTATACAGAGGGTGTTAAAGACAAACACATTCATTTGTGGGTCCCCTTTGCCACCATATTTTTTGAATTTAGGAATCTCCATTCCTTGAGGGAAGGGAGTGTTCAGAATTGTGACTAACAATGGGCTATGTCGAAAGAAGGGTTGGAAGATAGGCTAGGCAGAGGCTTGGGAGAGACTCACCAACTGGCTCTACATCTTACCCATATTCTAAAGAAGAGTGTTCAAAATAGGGTCATTAGAAGATAGAGTGCCAGAGGAACCTACTCCAAAACCACCACCAAAGCCACCACCAAAACCACCGATGTGACCTCTGTTGGAACCACCACCAGAGCCACCACCTCCGCTTCCAAAGCCACCACCATGACCTCCACCAGCACCACCTCCGCTACCGAAGCCACCACCACTACCAAAGCCCCTGTTGGTTATTTTTTAAGAACCAAACTGATCTCCAGAAATACCTATGGAATTTTCCATTTCCAATATTTAGTACTCCAAAGGGATTGGCCAATGAATGAGTAAAAGTGGTGAGACTTCTACTTCTACACTTTGGGCTCTATGAAACCTAGGAGGGTGATCCCATAATGTATACTTAGGAATTCACACAACTATAATTAAATACATTGTCAACAATAGATACTTCTCATGAAATCGCTCAACAACATAATACATCAAATAAGTTGGTAGCTCATTTATCAATGTCTTATACTTGGAGCATGAGAAGATAGAACTCAACACAAAACAACTACAGTGGTATCCATTTGAAATTTTGTAAAATTAAAAGTGATTAGCTAACGAATCAACCCAGAAACTGAATTATGAATACTATGCACGGACCAGTTCCTTATCACAAGCATGGAGTCAATATCAGCCTATATGACTAGATAACAAGTAAACAATATCACATACAATCTTAAGAAACACTGCATTGTAGCATTCCCCTATAACATTCATGATTATTACTGCTTACAACTATCCTAGCACCTAATTCTTATAAGTTAATAATCTCACTCGAGCATTTATATTAATTCATTGAACTAATAAGCAAGAATGAAATTAAACACCCATTGAGAAACAACATAGACAAACAAAAGAATCCTTGATTTCTTTCATTCATAACTCATAAAATGAGCACAAGGATAGACAATAGCCATGAAATTGGTATCACTCTGTATTGTATTTTCTATACTATTAGCAAAATTACATACATGACAATAAACTCTGAACTTAAGACAAAACAGAAAACATGCTCTGTACTCCTATTATAATTCACTGTGTCAATTCAATTTTCAAGGAACGCCTGCTTCTAGCCCTGAATTCTTTCTTATAGAGATGAAAGAGAAAAAAGAGCATCGGGCTAGGAATCACACATTTCAAAACCTCATTGGACCAATGTAAAAAATATTCCCTTTTCAATTACACTCAAGCCTTCAGGTGGTGAGAATAAACATGAGGCAAAATTAACCCTCACTCATTGTTAGATATCTAGTCCCATTATAGAAAGGAATCATTCATTTGTTACAACAGTTTCAAAATATTCCACACGCACTCAAAAAGTGTTCCCCACGAGAAATACAGTCAGCAAAATTACAAAACATGGAAAATAGATAAAAAGACAAAATTGAATTATCCACATCAGCACTTTATGCCACCCATTCTAAGTTGAGGAGAGAACAATATTTTGTAATGTTTTATCAAAAGCCTAATTTGCACTATATTCAAGCTATGTATTGTTTTTCTCCTATCCATTATCCACCTTGTCCATTATCTATCCCCACACAGATTCATTTAGTGTACTTTTCTAACCAGGTGTTGTACTCTTCTTCAGTTGGTCACTTCACATGCAATAAACTTTGCACCTTAGTATTGTGTTGAGAGTATCTAGCATCAATTAAGTCCTAGCCTCTTTAACAAAAATGTCCATCTTTGTTTCGATTTCAACCATCATATCAATATTTGAATTCAGTAGGATGTATTCAATGATAGTCAATGCCATCAAAGCTACTGCAAGCATTCCTCCTAGATCCTTCTTCCAAGTGTCAAATGGCTACAACTCATCTTTAGGACTCAATATCCAAGGTATACCATGTTCCTCCATCTCTTTAAATAATTTTAGCTTAGTTTGGAGTTTCACACCTAGCTTTCCATGAAAGGTGGTTATCTCATTAATCGAATCAATAGTTTTCAAGATTTCAGGGATGCTAGTAGGTGCCTCGGGATCCTCCTTCATTCTGGGTATCATTTCTCTTAAAGTGCCCACCCTAATACTCCAGTTACTCCATTCATTCTTAAAGGCTTCTTGTACCTCCAAATACTTTGTGTTTGCTTCATGAATATTCTTATAAGTATCCCAAACATCATCAGCCTTGTTGACCAACTTGGTCACACTATGCTTCAATACATCCTCAAAGATATCATTTTCTACCTTAACAGTTTCAATTTTAGTCTTCTTGAAATTTTCCATTTCAGTACTCAACTGATAATTCAAATCTTTAATTCTCAAGGCCAAGGTTTCCCTATCCTATGTAGACAAGTTTGAGGAAGAAGAGGATGGTAGGGATAGTGTCCTTACTAACTGGATAGCTTGAATAGTGGCCCTCATCTTATCGATCTCATCCAAGGCCTTATTCTATTCTTTTACTAGAGAATCATACTTTTTCTGAGAAATTTGTCCAATGTCCACACTGAGCATTGCAGCATGAGCAGTTAACTTAGATGCTTGGATAAGAGTTATATATGTGGCTCTTTTGACCACCAAGGAATTTTATAACCTCTTCAATAGGTCTAGCAACCTAATTCTTTCTAGTATTAGGTGCCATAGACCAAATTGCAAGAGTGTGCAAATTTGGACTATATCCAGATCCAAACACCTTATCCTCAAACTACTCCTCAGATATTGAAGCCTGAGGGTCTCTTCTTATTGGATCATATGCTATAGCTGAGGTGATAGTGCATCCTAGTAACAACATGATTCCACTATTTGTGACAATTTTCCTAGCCTTAGTTGGAGTAATAGCTGCAATTTCAGCCTTGATCTTTTCTTCCCCTACTTTCTCAACTTCTTCCTGTTGAGAAGGTTCAGCACTAGCATGAGCTAGTTGAAGCCTTTCCTTTATCTCTTTACTCCTCTACTGAACCATAAATTCTTGAAATTCCTTGGATTGCACAAACTTATCATCTACAAGGAATTCATCACACTCCTTGATCCTAGGATCATCATCACTTTCCTTATCATATTTCCATTTGACAATTCTATCAGGGAGAACTTCTGAACTAAGGGTTTCCTCAATATTAGGGGGGGAATTTCTTCTCCACCTCCTCATCTCCTAGCACATGTTCTAACATTTGTTCCTCCCTAACTTCTTGAAAATTTGTAGGTTGCTATGGGATATCCATAGCTTGTGGTTATCATTCTAGAAGAGAATGTGCTTTCTCGGCCGCCGCCTTCACCTTCACCTTAAAATCACCATTTTGATAATCCCTTAGCCTTGTGAAATCTCTTTTAAATGGTCTACAATTACATCATATGGACTTACATAAAAGGCATTCCTTTTCATGACACTCTCTTCAATGTCCATTATGGATGTCCATTCCTTCTTTCTACATATGACAGCCTCATCACTTATCAAATTCCTCAATACATCATCCTTGTACAAGAATTGATGATGTATCACTAATAATTTTTTATCCCTTCTCTTTCCATACACAAACTTTTCTGGGTCAAAAATCATAACCACATCAATGGGAAATCTAATATTATTCACCATGATTCCAAACTTTTTATACCCCTCAGCGGGAGTAACTTTAAAATAAGAAAAAGTGCATTGGGGATTCACCACAGTACCCTTCCTAGGTTTCTCGAATATTTCATAGTCCATAACATCAATCTACCACATGAGTTCCATAAAGCCTAGTCTGTTAGAGACATATAGGGACAAACAATGTGGTACCACCTTAGCCCCATAGGCTCTGATCAAAGTATATTTTGAATGGAGAAACCAATATTCCCAATTATTTGTTGCTTTAGATCCTGGTATATCCTTTGGGCACATGATACTCCTAATTTATGGAGAAATCCTATGAATAGGTGCTACACCCAACACTTCTAGGATACCAAACCTTATAACATTAGCGAACATGAAATAATTGGAATTGGGACAATCCTAATCCGAAATGTGTTTCCACATTTGTACTAGAAAAATATTATTTTGATTGTCCATCAATCTCAATTTCAACTTCCTTTTGTAGTCATAATCACCCTCAAATAGAAGCATATGCATTAACAAAGAATAATGAGTGAAATGTAATGTGAGAACCTCCTTTTTCAAATTGAGGAAATCTTGATGCATTTGTTCAGCAACATAGTTGGAATAATCAAAACCAATATTCTAATTATGGCCTTGTATATCTGCGACCATTACCAATAAGTCAGGGGCTATCCTCACTGCAAAATTTTGAGCCAACACTTGATTTAGGCAGTAGTAAGTGTTCTTGAAATAATCCACAAACTCCTTACATTCAAAAGGCTCAGCATCCTTAGGGAGAAATCTCTCCTTGCTCTTTCTATGTCAAACAAGCAATCTATTTTTGTATGCAAATCTATTATTCTCATATTTAGCATATAGGTCTGGACGCTTAAATTTCAAAATATAATTGGGATTTAACCCAAATATCTCCACAATATTGTCCTTTGTCACTTCATGGATCACATCACCATTTTCACTCCTGATTTTTTCTGTCAATGGGATGATAGTGCCTAGCCAGTTCCATCATCAATTCCACCTCTACAAACACATTTGGAACCACCAACTTTCCAAGGTTTAGCCCCCATAAGTAACATGTAGGCTTACTAGAATACTACTAGTTAAAAGCATACCAGAATAGTTTCCACCCGCTCTGAGACTGGGCCAACTCACCAATTTCACCAGAACCATCAATTAACCTGGTGATCACGACAACTTGACCCATAGGTCTCTTTCCAATTCATGACCCTCCTTCCTTTATATCTCCAGAGGCCTCATGCATAAACCTTTCTTTTTCCTTCTTCGCACTCCTAGACCTAGTAGATGTTGCAGGAGTACTTGGTGTAGGGCTTAATACTACAAGTGGTTCCAACTTAACCTTAGATGAAACATCCTAAGCTTTAAGCCTTTTAACCCTTTTTTGTTTTGGTTTCCTTTATGTTGTAATACTAGATTCACTAGGATCTGGTTCACTCATGTTTGTAATGTAGGAGAACTAGGGTTTACAATTTCTTGCAATTGAAAAGACCCTCCCAGGTACAAAAACTCAAGGCACCACTTACAAAAAATATATATATTCCCAAACTTTACCTAGTAATTATCACCGAATTGAAGATATTACTGATGGAAAAGAAAATTATCTCCTCAATTTCCTATCACCCTCCTAAAATAGTGAAATTTAGTATTCTAGCTAGGAGGAGATACATAGTTTTCTTACCTGGGTGAGTGATTTATACAATTGTTGATGAAATATTTCGTTGGAGCCTTTTGCACAATTTCTTCAACTCCTAGTGTTCCTCTCTACTTCCAAGCAACACAAAATGAGTGAAAAACTAAGTATCTACCTTCTTTATGGCTGAGAGATGGACATACTACCATTAATGTTTGATAGTAAGCTCATGCGAGCAAACTGAGCTCTAGTCATTCACATTCAAACCTTGGTTGTTGATCACTTTGTTTTAAAACCATATCAATGGCTCTTAATTCGCCTCGCTACTTTCTTTTTGCTTTATATGATGTCCTTAGGATATTTCCATGTTGCATTTTCATTCAATAGTCATCACTTATCGCTAACACATTTCATCGTTTATTAGTTCTATCAGCGATGCATGCATCCACATGATTAAATCTTAGCCCTTGGATCTATGGCCCATCCTCAATCACATTCATTTTCTCATCACACATCACTAATTTAGCTTAAAACTTTGGATCTCATCAGCAAAGGGAGATACAATGATGAAGCAAGATGAAGACATGTGCACCTGCATAAAATTCAATGATAAAAAAGACATCACTCATAAGATTAATTCAAATTAGCGAAAGAAAGCTAAACGGACGACTCCATCGCTCATCACTATTTTGAAATTTAAGCTTTGGAAAGGATCCATGATGAGCGATAAAATAAACTAAAAAAATCACTAGGGCCATCGCTTATTGCTAATTCTCCTCATACAATTCACAAGCAATTAGCGATGAGAGATCCCCGTGATTACATTGAACACTTGAATTGTGTATCACTAATACAAAAATTGACATTCAAAACTAATATTTGATGCACAAAACACATGAGATACGACATATCACTCATCACTATTTTGAAAATTACAATTACATGACCATCCATGATGAATGATGAAAAGAAGAACATAAGATCAGAGGCCATCGTTGATCGCTAATTCAATATTCAAGGCTCAAAATCCATTAGCAATAAGCAAAAAAATAATAATATAAGGAGAGGAAAGAGCATCACCCATCACTAATTGATATTAGGAGCTCCAAAAGCTATTCGCGATGAGAAAAACCAATGGAATACCGCTCATCGCCTATCACCAATTCAAAACATACACTCTAGAAGCAATCTGTGATGAGCGATAAAGAGAGGTGGCCGATGGGACTTAAGTGAACTTTTAAGCACGGTCCCACAAGTTTTTTTAATGAAGGGGACCCTCTAGGACGATGCAAGAAAAGGGGTTCAAAAGCTTCTAAGTCATAAAATTCAAAAGATTTAAAGGCCAAAAATCCCTTAATTCAACCTTATATATAAAAATGAAACTCAAACATAGGCATGAGGGACCAGTTACCCTACGACCGTTAATGACATAAGATGTTTTCATGTGACCAACAATAGGCAACAAAAGGTCAACGGAAAATTAGAACTTTGGCATAAACAAAAACTTGAGGGAACTTTAAGGAAGGGTTCAAGATATTACAAAACCCTACAATAGTGATGAGAAGAAAAGCCCTAAGCCTTCAGATACGAACCCAATATTCAAAATGTGACAAGATTTTGAGATGGAACATAAAAAAAAAATCAAGTTCCATCAGTGGCTCCAATTGGGGATGCATGCCTCTTGCATGCATGGCGAGATCCTAAAATATTAGGTTGAAACAGATGAACCAAACACAACAAACCAAAAACCAGGGGACTACCCGGACCAGGTAGCAAGACCAAAATAGACACAACCAAAGCAAACACACCTATATACATAATGTACAAAAGCTACAACATACATGGAAATATAACATACTTAGGAGAAGTATGGATTTAAGAACTGTCCATGTACTGGCAGTTCAAAAAGTTCACCTATCAAGCTTTGGAGGAAATAATAATCCTCCCCATGTGTGTTGGCTATTAGATAAGGGCCTACCCATAATACTTCAAACTTCCCATGTTTACCCTTGTCTTGAGCCTTTGCATTCTAGGCTAATGCCATACTATTTACCTCAAACTTTCTGTGAGAATCTCTCTTATCATGTAGATGCTTAACTTGCAACTACATATTCATATTCTTAGCATGAGCTTCTCCTCTAGTCTCATCCAGTTACACTAGATTATTAATTTTATATTGCAGATCATCACATATCTCCTCATCATACTCTTGCACGAACTTATAAATATTCGGTAGGTTATTTTGTGGCAATCTAGCATCTAGACCATATACCAATCCAAATGGTGAATAACCAATAGCCTTTTTCACAGTCACTCTATCTGCCCAAAGTTCCAACTTTAGCTTTGAGTCCCAAGCTTTCTTGTTCTTCTCCATCACCCTTTTGATGATTTTCATTAAGCTCTTATTGCTAGACTCAGCCTGACCATTTCTCTGAGGATGGTAAGGTGAAGAATAAGAAAATTATATACCATGTTTGTCACAAAAGTCTTTAAATTCCTCAAATCTAAAATACATAGCATTATTTGAGATATTTTTTCTGGAACTCTGAACCTAATGAGAATATTATTCAATAAGAAATCCACCACCACTTTGCTTGTTTCCTTTCGTGTGGGTATTTCCTCTACCCATTTTGTGAAATAATCAGTGGCAACAAGGATCCATGAGTGTCCTCCACTGGAATTTTCTGGTATCTCTCCAATGAAATCAATTCCCCACTATTGGAAAGGGGCTTGAATAGTTATAGGCCTGAGTGGTAGACTTCCTGAGAACTTCAATTTTCCTGCAAACCTTTAACAAGCATCACAAGTCTTAACAAACTAGTGACCATCCTTAAAAATAGTAGGCCACCAGAATCTTTCTCTTAAAATCTTGTGTGCAACAGTCTTTTCCATGTAATGACAACCACATACTCCATTATGTATCTCTTGTAAGAGTTGTAGTGTCTACTTTCCATCTACACATTTAAGCAATATACCATCTAGGTTTCTCCACCATAGCTCATTGTCAATAATCACATATTTGATGGCATGCAATTTCAATGTCCTCCTATCATTGTTAGCCATGTCTATAGGACATTAAAAATTCTACAAATACTAAACAATTCTTCAATACCAGCCACATGTTTGCATATCACAGATAGGTGCAACATTAATCACTTCTTCCTGATTAATTTGGTTAGCATACAAATTAGCTTATGCTATTAATTTAGCTAGGCCTTGCCCTCTTACTAATTTGGTGATCTGAACATCAATATTAAATTCTTGGATCTTTTTGATCCATCTACACCTTTTTCCTGTAGTCTCTTGCTGAGTAAAAATATATTTCACAACAGCACTTGATACAAAAGCTATGACAGTAGCTCCCTATAGGTAAGTTTTGAAATTATTCATAGCCTTAACCAGAGCATATGTTTGCTTTTCCATCATGTCATATTTGAGCTTTGCAGCCTATAAATACATGCTAAAGAATGCAATGGGTTGTTCAAAGCCCTCCTCATTTTTCTGCAATAAAACAAGAGCAATTGTATGAAAAGAAGTGAGAGAAAATTTGCATTGGCCTAGAGAAATCAGGAGATTTTAGGACCGAGGCCTCCTTGATAGCTTGTTTAATTTTCTTGAATTCCTGACTAGGATCTTCACCCCAAGTCACCTTTTCTCCCTTCTTCAACATCTTGGAGATAGGTCTCATGATTTCTACAAAGTTGGTCACAAACCTTAAGAAATTTATTTATCCAAAAACTGAATGAATACCTTTTACATTTTTTGGATGAGGGATTTGATCTATGGTTGCCACCCTTTCAAGGTTGATCCTTACTCCTCTATACATAATGTGCCCTATTATTTTACCTTTAGTGACCCCAAAGGCACATTTTTTTGGAATTAGTGAAATCCCATATTCTAAAGGTCTGACAAAAACCTTTTCTAAGTGCATACAATGATCTTCCTCCTTCTTGGAATAGGTTGTTAGGTCATATTGGTATATGGCCATAAATACATCAATAAAATCAGAAAAGGATTCATCCATATCCCTTTGGAAATTTGCACTTGCATTCGTTAAACCAAACGTCATCCTTACATAGACATAGGTGTCCCATGAAGTAGTGAATGTAGTCTTATACTGCTCAGACTCCTTTACCTTTACTTGGTTATAACCAAAAATCCCATCCATCATTGACAACAGATCATATCCAGTTACCTTCTGTAATATGGCCTCCATGTTTTGAAATGGGTAATTGTCCTTTAATGAGGATATATTCAGATTCCTAAAATCAACGCACAAGGATATATTCAGATTCCTAATATCACTGTTATTTTTTCTTACTGGCACCAGATTGGATACCCATGAAGAGTGTCTAATGGTTTTTATAATGCCAGCATCTCTCAACTTTACCAACTCCTCTTGCATCTTGGGTGCTATAGTAGGATTAATTGGTCTTTGCTTCTGCTTGAAATGTTTAGCATTCTCCTTCAGAGGAATCTCATGTTGAAACAATTCCTCTCTATAAGCTTTCAGGTCATCATATGACCAAGCGAATACATGTTTGTATTTTCTAAGCAAGGAAATCAGCATTTCCTTCACTTTTGGCTTCATTTTCTTTCCTACATACACTTTCTTAGGGGCATTTTCAATACCCAAATTTACTTCCTCTAGATGAGCAGCAGTTGTCTTAATCTTTCTTTTATCTTGACTGTCAGGGACCCTTTCAAGTGCTACAAGGCCTTTGGGGATTTTATTTGTCTTTAATTGGATAACCTCCTTTCCAAATGACGTGTCCTTTTCATCAACATTTTCAACAAATCCACCAAATTCAATCTCCTAACCTTCATATTCATCAGCACAATTCAAAAATTTGAGAATATCCTCATCATCATTGAAAATCTGCCAATTGTGCACATTGTCAGGAATGGAAGGCCTTGTCTATACCTCAACCTTAGAGATACCTATAAAATTTATATCATTTGGTCTCAATTCAATGTTTGCAAGTAAGTCAATTACTCTAATATGTCCTCTCTCCATCTAGTCAATTCCAAAATCATCAAACTGCTCAATGGAATCCCAAACAACATTTATGTATTGCTTTTGTCTATTGTTCTTGCAAGTATATTTGGCTCTTACTTGGGATATCACAAGCTCAGAATCACCAATTACCATTAACTTTTTCTTTTTTACTTCTCAACCAATCTCAATCCCAATAATAAAGCTTCATATTCTACCACATTATTCATGCACACAAAAGACAATGTGAAAGAGAATTTATAAGTACGGCCACTAGGTGATACCAATAATATCCCTGCACCAAACCCTTTTTTGGAACTTGCACCATCAAAGTACATTTTCCAAAGTCCATTACTGTCAAGTAATCTTGAAATTTCATTTTCTATAGGTGTGGGGAACCTATCAACTTCTCTTGGCATTTCTTACATCTTGAAATCATTGATATCAGTTTCGACAAAACAAATTGTGTCATCTTCAGCAACATGTTCTAACATATGTGGTGCCCTTGGTTCTCTCATCACTTAAACATCCTTTCCATCAATAGAAAGTGTGGCATAAGACATGCCACATTGCATACGGCCTCCCATAGATGCACTCCATTTCTGAGATAGCAGCATTCCATAATTGGGTGGGATATCCACTACTACCACACTCATTTTGAATTATTTGTCAGGGCAAGCTGCTAATTTGTAGGGAAGTTCATTTATCACACCGATGAAAGGGACTTCTCTTAAATCCATGTCATAACACTTTCCATGAGTACTATCAACTTTCAATCCCAGTGCCTCCATGATTTTAAATGCCATGATGTTATTGAATGCTCCAAATTCAATAACACAGTTTTTATGAAATTTTCCCCAACCACCAAGGTGAGGAAAAATGGATCTATCTTCTCAGGACAAGTAGTTATTGAATTTCCTAGGAAGATATGGGGAATCTCAATAGTGAATCCCTCAACTTTCTTGTCTCTCATCTTTTTCACCCAGTTTGGGTGGAATGAGCACCACTAAATCATTACATGCCATAGCAGCACCATTGATAAGGGCTACTGCCTTTTGCTTATGTTCATCTATTCTCATCATTTTAAGAAATGGCAAAAATACTTTTACTTGGATAAGTAATTGAAACATATCAATAGGAGTATACTTGGGTAATTTAATTGGAATCATACCTTGTTCATTGCTGATTTCCTTCTATTGATTTTTATTTACCTCCACCCTATGCTTAGTATCCTTCCTTGTGACTTCAGGATTTTTCTTCTGTGTCTTTATCTTCACAGCAAGAGATTTGAATTCTTGAGTAGCTTTTGTATTTTCTACTCTCTTAGCCCAAATTGTATCTCCCTTGCCTTCTTTAGCTTTGACTGCTTCTTTTTTTCCATCAATCTTGAGCTCTTTGCTCTTAGAATTCTACTCCTTGATGAAAAGACCAGTAGGACTACCTTGTTCACCACTGACTATTCTAATTCTCAGATGGTAGGAACTTCTGGCTTGGGTGGCCAAGGCTACAGTATATTTTGTAATCTCCTCATTTGAGGGTCTTCTTAGTGACACACCATCTTCTATTGCTTCCAAATTGTATACCTCAATATCACTATCAGTATCCTCATCAGAGAGAACTTGTTGATGGTATGTACTAGAAATTTTCCTTTGATTATCTACATCCACTTCATAGGAGTCCATATCAGAAGAGCATTCATTGTTAGCAACATTAGAATCATCCATAACCATAAGTACATCAAAATATTCCTCATTTTTTTTATCACAATCTTTAGGGATGTCTTCTTCTACTTCCACCATCTATGCAACTACACATTATTGAGGAGAATGTGGCATTTGGAAAACCATGCACCAAGGGATATCTTTAGCAAAATTTCTTGAATTCTTCTCTAGAGGATCCAGAGGACTTTATTCTAAGTATTTCTCTAATTATTAGGAACAAGCTTCCCAATATACCAATTGGTACTATATGGGTGATCTTGCAACCAAGGAGTTATTTCATTCCTTTGATAATTTTTTGATTGAACCTTTTTCTTGTTTTACAATTCTTCATTTATAGTTTTCATAAAATTATCAATCCTCTCCTCAAGATTTCCCCCTTTAGCACCTGAACTCTTATCTTCCATTTTTGAATTTCTGAAAAGTTTTGCATCATCTCTTCTACCAACTTTACCAGTTGCTCTCCTAATATTCTACATATGCTTCGCCATATTGAAGGCTTCCCTCAATATCTAAGGATTCTTATCTAGCAGGCAGTAACTCATTTTTGTATCAAAAGCATTACAATAATTTACCAAGCACACATGGTCATTCAATTGTAAATGAGGCAACCTCTTCCTATCCTTTTGGAATCTTGTATTGAACTCAGCCATAGATTCGTTGGAACCCTTAGCAATATTATTAAATTGATTGAATAAAAAACTTGAATCAGTGTTGTCACCATATTTCTCTCTAAATACCCTATTGAATTCCTCTCAAGAGCCAATGCTTTCGGTAGGGGAAATCCTATACCACTCTCAAGCATCTTCAATGAGATACTACATAAACAACTTCATCATGACATCCTCTACCTCTACCTTAAAATAATCCATAACATTAGCAAATACTTTAAGATGGTCTTCACCACTCAAGGCATTATTACCAAAGAATCTAACTAGAGTAAGTCTAAAATATTTAGGGAATGGGTTAGGGTAGCCAGGTATTCTGGTGAAACACAATTGTTGGTATCTATCTACTTGGAGTGGCCTCCTAGTATGTCGATCCCTATGAACATCTCTTTGATCATCATATCTTTTGTTGTCAAATTGGTTGTTATCCTTACCTTTTCCACTTTCACCATCACCACCTCTTTTAGTGCTTCCTTCATCATCTTCAAAATAGGAATTATTATTCTTATTTTTTCCTTCACCTCCACCACCTTGATCTTGATGCAAGAGCATCCAGCGGTGTGGGGAAATCTTGCATCACCCAACAAAAAAATTCTTTATTTTCTTTACTTTTTTTGAGTCCCATCATGGCACTTAGGGGGTATAAGACTATCAGACATCAAAAATAGCAAAAAAATGAGCACTTACTATTTTTAGTAAGTTGGCCTAAACGAGCTTGTATGGATGTAAAAATTTACCCCAAGGAGCAGAGCTGAAAAACATTTCTAGTTGCAAAAGAATCACCTAAATACCCTGCACAGTTTTGGAGAAATTAAAGTTTTCGTCCTAGGAAATTTCTCCAATGCAGCTTCAAATAAGATATAAAACTTTAGATGCCCCAAAACAGCTCAAAAATTGGTTGAACCGGCCTATAGTGGGCTCATGTGTTGTAGAGATCATCAAGAGCTTTCCAATGATATGTAATAATAGCGAATCAGACACCTGGATCAAAATTTATGGCCCCGTGAAGTTCGTCCTCTAAAAATTGAATTTCATAAAAATTTCTTCCTAGGCCAGAAATCAAATGGTGGGACTTTTGGTGCCAAAACAAAAAGGGGAAGTTTGAACTTTCTAGAATATTCTAAGGCGATTATTGGGGAAAATAAAAAGGGTTAAGTGGGGGTTGTAGGAGGGGGCCCTGATAGTGCATATTGTGGCTCTGAATAGTATATTTTCTTTTCAGAGTCAATTTGTTGTAATAAATCAAGCCCATGAGGCTGTAGTATGTAAGCTTTGAATCTGTAATTTCATTTTTTGAAAAATAATTGAAAGTGAGTCATTTTTCCATCTCACATCTTCTGTGTTGGTATCTAATGTTTTGTTTTTTGTGGGTTTTGGGCAGTGTGGCCCTCATCAAGTGGTATCAGAGTAGGAGTTCTTGAGTTTGTAACAAAGCATCATAAATGAGGCAGTTACAGTAGGACCTATGAGTGTGGGTTGAGTTCAAGATTCCTCCAAGACTTTCCTAGTATGGAAGATGTAGAGGCTGATGTGGTGGATGAAGAGATCCACCTAGAGATGAAATCAAATCCCTTAGAAGGAAATTAGAAACCTTTCAACAAGAGGTTCAAAGAAGAGATGTGCAACGAGACATAGATGATAGTGAAGATGAAATGGAAGAGGAAGAGTAGGATCCAATGGATCTTGGAGAAAGAAGATTGTTGTGAGCAATCTCAAGCATTGGGAAGAGATCTAAAATGGAGGTTTCAACTTTTAGTGGAAATCTAAATCCTAAAGAATTGATTCATTGGATCAATGACATGGAGGAATTTTTTGAGTTTGAGGAGATTGAAGATCTTCGCATAGTGAGGTTTGCAAAGACAAAATTGAAAGGTCACACCAGTATATGGTGGAAAAAGGTCCAGTTATAAAGAGGAAGACAAGGGAAAGATAAAATTTCCAGATGGGATAGAATGGTGTCAAAATTGAAGAAACAATTTATTCCAGTTCATTTACAAATTGGATCTGCTCAAGAAGATGCAGAGCTTGAGGCAAGGGACAAGGATGGTGAAAGAATACACAGGAATTTCATAAGGTCCTAATTTGGACAAGACATTTTAAGGTGAATAAAGAGAAAGTTGTCTATTATATTAACGGGTTGAAGCCAAGCATACAAGAAGAATTGGCATTGGTAAGAATGACCACCATTAAGGATGCTTAGTATTTTTCTCTAAAGGTTGAACAACAACTGAACAAGAGGTTTGAGAACAAACAACGAGGTAGAGGTTGTGGAGGAAAGACTGGTGGACGGTCATATGGAGGTTGAAATGAAGATCAAAAGAAGGGTGAAGGCTCTAGTAGTAGCTAGAACTAGAAAGGAGATAACACCTACCATCCTTGTTATCATAATAATGGAGACCAAATAGGAAGAGGAAGATTTGGATGAGGACCGAGAAGAGGATGCTTTTGTGGAACCTATTTCCAGAGTGGAGAAGGACATAGAGCCTATGAGTTTCCTCAACATCAAGGAAGGACAAATAGAAGACCTGAGGGTAATGCACAAGTTGCACATGTAGATGAAGATGTTGAGTCTTCACATTCTGAAGATGCAGAAAGAGGAGAGGTTCTTGTTACTAGAAGAGCCTTGCTAAATGATGAGAAGGAACCAAGTCAAAGGAAGAATTTGTTTCACACAAGATGTAAGTGTGAAGGAAAAGTTTGAAATTTTATTATTGATGGAGGTAGTACTTATAACTGTGTTTCAAAAGAAATGGTTAGTAAGTTGTGGTTGGAGAGAAGAATGCATATGAACCCATATTGGATTGCTTGGTTGCAAAAGGACCATAAAGCCTTGGTAAATGAACAATGTCTAGTAAAGTTCAAGATTGGAAATTACCATGATGAGGTATTGTGTGATATTATTCCTATGGATGTTTGTCATATGTTAGGAAGATAGTGGTAATTTGATTGATGGGCAGTACATGATGGAAATTCCAACACCTATTCTTTGACAAAGGATGGGGTTCACCATAAGTTGAAGCCCTTGAAAGAGGAAGAAGAAAAGGTATGCAGTAATGCAAAAATTTGTTTGGTTGATGGAATAAATTTCCTAGAAGGTATGAAGCATGAGCATATGTGTTTTGCATTGATCCCTAGAGTTCATAAGGAAGATACTATTGAGGTACCTGTAGAGGTTTCATATTTGTTGAATGAGTTTCAAGCTATTATTTCTAATAATGTACCTAAAGGTTTTCCTCCTATAAGAAAGATTAGTCATCAAATGGACATATTTCCTGGAGCCAGCTTTCCAAATAAGGTAGCTCATCGTATGACTCCAGCAGAGAGTGAAGAGTTGAATAGACAAGTGCAAGAGTTGTTGTGGAAGGGATTGATTAGAGAGATTTTGAGTCCATGTGCAATACCTGCAATACTAGCACCAAATAAGGATTGGGAATGGCGGATTTGTATAGATTCTAGGTCCATCAACAAGATCACCATCAAGTATAGATTTCCCTTGTCGAGAATGGATGACATTATGGATTGTTTGAGTGGAGATGAGTACTTCATGAAGATAGAATTGAAGAGTGGATATCACCAAATCAAAATTAGGGAAGGAGATGAATGGAAGATAGCCTTTAAAACCGAGGCATTATACAAGTAGTTAGTCATGTCTTTTGGGCTAACCAATGCACCAAGCACATTTATGCAGCTTATGAATGAGGTATTGAAAGAATTTTTAGCAAAATTTGTTATTGTTTATTTGGATGATATTTTGATTTCAGTAAGACATTGGACGAGCACTTGGTGCAGATCCGAAGAGTTTTTGAGAAGCTAAAGGAGAAGAAGTTGTTGATTAATTTGAAGAACTATAGTTTTGTGAAGAGAGAGTTGGTGTATCTGGGATTTTTTGTCTCAACAGAGGGTCTTAAAATGGATCCAAAGAAGGTGAGATCTATCATTGAATGGCCTACCCCAAGGAGTGTTATAGAGGTAAGATCATTTCATGGTCTAACAAGTTTTTATAGAAAGTTTATTAATAATTTTAGTAGTATTTGTGCACCTCTAACTAAAGTGATGAGAGGGGATAGAAAATAGTTTAAGTGGACCACAAGAGAAAACAAAATTTTTGATATGTTGAAGAAGAAAGTTATAAAGAAACCTATTTTGGCCCTTCTAGATTTCAATAAGGTCTTTCAGGTAGATTGTGATGCTAGTGGCACTACCATAGAAGTTGTTTTGAGTCAAGAAGGTTAGAATGTTGCCTATTTTAGTGAGAATTTAAATGATGCTAAGAAGAAATATGTTATCTATGATCAAGAGTTTTATGCGATAGTTCAGGCTTTGAAGAAATGGAGACACTATTTGTTGCCAAAAGAATTTTTTTTATATACTGATCACCAGGCTTTGTAATATCTCAATAGTCAAGGAAAGTTGAATCAAAGGTACTTAAAATGGGTTGAGTTTTTGCATACTTATACTTTATTTTGAAGCACAGGAGTGGAAGGTCAAACAGAGTTGTAGTTGCCTTGAATAGAAGACAAAATTTGATGATAGAAATGAATATAGAGGTTTTTGGGTTCAATGAACTCAAGAGTTTGTATGGAGAGGAAGGCCTATTGAAATAGCTCAGGAAATTCCTCCATTGGTTGATAGAAATGAATATAGAGGTTGTTATGTCCTGGGAAATTCCTCCAATGCAACTTCAAATTCAGATATAAAACATTAGAGGCCCTGAAATAGCTCAAAAAGTGGTTGAACCGACCTATGGTGGGCTCCTATGTTGTAGAGCTCATCGAGATATTTCCAATGATATGCAATAATAGTGAATCGGACACCCGGATCAAAAGTTATGACCCTGTGAAGTTGGTCCTCTAAAAAGTGAATTTCATAAAAATATCTTCCTAGGCTAAAAATCAAACGGTGGGACTTTTGGTGCCAAAACAAAAAGGGGAAATTTGAACTTTCTAGAACATTCTAGGGTGATTATTGGGGAAAATAAAAAGGGTTAAGTGGGGGTTCTAGTAGGGGGCCCTAATAGTGCAGATTGGGGCTCTGAATAGTAGATTTTCTTTTCAGAGTTGATTTTGTTGTAACAAATCAAGCTCATAAGGTTGTAGCATGTAAGATTTGAATCTCTAATTCCATTTTCTAAAAATAATTAAAAGTGAGTCATTTTTTTGTCTCACATCTTCTGTGTTGGTATCTATTGTTGTGATTTATGTGGGTTTGGAGTTGTGGTCCTCATCAAGTGGTATCAAAGTAGGAGTTACTGAGCCTGTAATAGAGTTTTGAATGTGAGGCAGTTGCAACAAGACTTGTGAGTGTGGGTTTAGTTCAAGATGCCTCCAAGACTTTCCCAGTATGGCAGAGGTAGAGGCTGAGGTGGTGGAGGAAGAGATCCAACTAGAGATGAAATCAAAGCCCTTAGAAGGCAATTAGAAACCTTGCAACAAGAGGTTTGAAGAAGAGATGTGCAACGAGACAAAGATGAAATGGAAGAGAAAATGGAAGAGGAAGAGCAGGATCCAATGGATCCTAGAGAAACAAGATTGTTGCAAGCGAACTTAAGCATTAGGAAGAGACCTAAAATGGAGGTTTCAACTTTTAGTGGAAAGTTGAATCTTGAAGAATTGATTGATTGGATTAATGACATGGAGGAATTTTTTGAGTTTGAGGAGATTGAAGATCCTCACATAGTGAAGTTTGCAAAGACAAAATTGAAATTTCGTGGCAGTATATGGTAGAAAGAGGTCTAGTTAGAAAGAGGAAGACAAGGGAAAGATAAAATTTCTAGATGGGACATAATGGTGTCAAAATTGAAGAAACAATTTATTCCAGTCAATTTCTAATTGGAGCTACTCAAGAAGATGCAGAGCTTGAGGCAAGGGACAAGGATGGTGAAAGAATACACAAAGAAATTTCACAAGGTCCAGATTTGGATAGGACATTCTAAGGCGAAAAAAGAGAAATTTTCTCATTATATTAATGGGTTGAAACCAAGCATACAGGAAGAATTGGCACTGGTAAGAATGACCACCATTGAGGATGCTTATCGGTTTTCTCTAAAGGTTGAAGAATGACTAAACAAGATGTTTGAGAACAAAAAATGAGGTGGAGGTTGTGGAGGAAAGACTGGTGGATGGTCATATGGAGGTCCAAATGAAGATAAAAAGAAAGGCCAAGGCTCTAGTAGTAGCCAAAACCGTAAAGGAGATAACACCTACCATCCTCGTGATCATAATAATGGAGACCAAAGAGGAAGAGGAAGATCAGGATGAGGACTGAGAAGAGGAGGCTTTTGTGGAACTTGTTTTCAATGTGGAGAAGAAGGACATAGAACCTATGAGTGTCCTCAACATCAAGAAAGGAAAAATAGAAGACCTGAGGGTAATGCATGAGTTGTACATGTAGATGAAAATGTTGATTCTTCACATTCTGAGGATGCAGAAAGAGGAGAGGTTCTTGTTACCAGAAGAGCCTTGATAAATGAGGAGAAGTAACCAACTCAAACGAAGAATTTGTTTCACACCATATGTAAGTGTGAAGGTAAAGTTTGCAATGTTATTATTGATGGAGGTAGTACTGATAACCTTGTTTCAGAAGAAAAGGTTAGTAAGTTGCAGTTGGAGAGAAGAAGGCATCTGAACCCATACCAGATTGCTTGGTTGCAGAAGGACCATAAAGTCTTGGTAAATGAACAATGTCTAGTAAAGTTCAATATTGGAAATTACCATGATGAGGTATTGTGTGATATTATGCCTATGGATGTTTGTCATATGTTAGGTAGACCGTGGCAGTTTGATCGACAAGCAGTACATGATGGACATGCCAACACCTATTTTTTGACAAAGGATGGGGTTCGTCATAAGTTGAAGCCCTTGAAAGAGGAAGAAGAAAAGGTATGTAGTAATGCAAAAAAAAATTTGGTTGATGGAAGAAATTTTCTAGAAGGTATGAAGTATGAGCATATGTGTTTTGCATTGATCCCTAGAGTTGATAAAGAAGATACTACCGAGGTACCTGTAGGGGTTTCAGATTTTTTGAATGAGTTTCAAGCTATTATTTTTGATAATGTACCTAAAGGTTTGCCTCCTGTAAGAAAGATTAGTCATTAGATGGACCTAATTCCTAGAGCCAGTTTTCCAAATAAGGTAGCTCATCATATGACTCTAGCAGAGAGTGAAGAGTTGAACAGACAAGTGCAAGAGTTGTTGAAGAAGGGATTGATCAGAGAGAGTTTGAGTCCATGTGTAGTGCATATAGTAATAGCACCAAATAAGGATGGGGAATGGCGGATGTGTACATATTCTGGAGCCATCAACAAGATCACCATCAAATATAGATTTCCCTCGCCGAGAATGGATGATATTATTGATTGTTTTGTGTGGAGCTGAGTACTTCACGAAGATAGATTTAAAGAGTGGATATCACCAAATCTGAATTAGGAAAGGAGATGAATGGAAGACAACTTTTAAGACCAAGGAGGGCTTGTACAAGTGGTTATTCATTCCTTTTGGGCTAACCAATGCATCAAGCACATTCATGCGGCTTATGAATGAGGTGTTGAAATAATTTTTTAGGAAAACTTGATATTGTTTGTTTGGATGATATTTTTATTTTCAATAAGCCATTGGAGGAGCACTTGATGCATATCTAAAGAGTTTTTGAGAAGCTAAAGGAAGAGAAGTAGTTGATTAATTTGAAGAAATGTAGTTTTGTGAAGAGAGAGTTGGTGTATCTAGGATTTTTTCTCTCATAAGAGGGTCTTAAAATAGATCCAAAGAAGGTGAGAGCTATCATTGAATGGCCTACCCTGAGGAGTGTTACAGAGGTAAGATCATTTCATGGTCTAGCAAGCTTTTACAAAAATTTATAAAGAATTTCAATAGTATTTGGGCACCTCTAACTGACGCAATGAGGGGATAGAAAGGAGTTTAAGTGGACCACAAGAGTAGAAGAAAGTTACAAAACAACCTTTTTTGGCCCTTCTAGATTTCAATAAGGTCTATCAGGTAGATTGTGATGCTAGTGGCACTACCATAGGAGTTGTTTTGAGTCAAGAAGGTAAGCCTATTGCCTATTTTAGTAAGAAGTTAAATGATGCTAAGAAGAAATATTTTTTCTATGATCAAGAGTTTTATGCAATAGTTCAAGCTTTGAAGAAATGGAGACACTATTTATTGCCAAAATAATTTTTTTTATATACTGATCACTGGGCTTTGGAGTATCTCAATAGTCAAGGAAAGTTGGATCAAAGGTACTTAAAATGGGTTGAGTTTTTACAGAGTTATTCTTTTGTTTTAAAGCACAAGAGTGGAAGGTCAAATAGAGTTACAGATGCCTTGAGTAGAAGGAAAAATTTGTTGATAGAAATGAATATTGAGGTTGTTGGGTTCAATGAACTCAAGAGTTTGTATCCTGAAGATCCATACTTTGTAGAAGCTTGGAAAGCATGTTTGGAACCTATTACATTGGATAGGATGAGATGGTTGTATTTCTTAATCCAAGATGGAATGTTGTTTAGAGGAAGCCAATTATGCATTCTAAGGAGTTCTATGAGAGATAATCTAATCAAGGAGAAGCATAGTGGAGGATTGGCTGGACATTTTTGTTGAGATAAGACCATTGCTCTTATCAGTGAGAATTATTATTGGCCATAGTTACAACAAGATGTGAAGAATTTTGTACAAAGTTGTAGAGTATGTAAGATGGAAAAAGAAACAAGTCAGAATACTAGATTGTATCAGCCATTACCTGTACCTAAGAGGCCATGGGAGGATATTAGCATGGATTTTGTTCTTGGCTTTCCAAGGACACTGAGAGGGCATGATTCCATATTTGTGGTGGTGGATGGATTTTCAAAGATGGCACATTTCATTCCATGTCATAAGACCAGTGATGCTATTCATGTTGCAAATTTTTTTTTTAGAGAGGTGGTGAGACTACATGGTCTACCAAAGAGTATAGTTTCAGACAGAGATACCAAATTTATTGGTTATTTCTGGAGGACATTATGGAAGAAGTTAAAGACAAATTTAAAGTTTAGTTTTTCACACCATCCATTGACTGATGGACAAATAGAGGTGGTGAATAGAAGTTTGGGAAACCTGCTAAGATGCTTAGTTGGAGATAAGCCCAAGGGATGGGATTTTATTATACCACAAGCAGAATTGGCTTACACCAATTCTTTCAATAGGAGCACTGGTAAATCACCATTCCAGATTGTATATGGGAGTAGTCCAAGAACTGCTTCTAAACTAAGAAAGATAGATAAGGGGGAGAAGTGTAGTGTTGAGGCTGAAGATTTTGCTAAGCACCTAAAAAATTTGCACGAAGAGGTGAAGAAACATATCAATAAGATGAGCTCACAATATAAGGCTCAGGCATATCAGAAAAAGAGGTATAAGGAGTTATAGGTAGGAGATGAATTCATGATTCATTTGCAAAAGGAAAGGCTTCCATTTGGTACATACAACAAGTTAAAGATGAAGAAGTTTGGACCATGCAAGATTCTAAAGAAGCATGATTCAAGAAATACTTATGAGGTAGAGTTTTCTAGTGGAATAAACATTTCTCTGATGTTCAACATTGTTGATTTGACAAAGTATCATGAAAGTGATATAGAGGAGGGGCTAATAAATGAATAGTTGAAAATTCTAGCACCTACTTCAGAGAAGGAAGAGATAGAAGAATTTGTGGATAGCCATGTGGGTAGAAGCAAAAGAAACAAGCAATACACAGAGTACTTGGTGAAATGGAGAGGAAGGCCTATTAAAGATTCATCATGGTTGTCTGAGGTTGAGGTTAACCATCTTGGTTTCCCTTTAACTTCTGAGAAGTGACAAGGTCACTTTTCAAATTACCCTGGGTGTCTAATGTAGGAGCATCCAGCGGTGTAGGGAAATCTTGCATCACCCAAAAAAAAATATTTTCTTTATTTTGTTTAGTTGTTTTGAGTCACATGATGGCACTTAAGGGGTATAAGACTGTAAGGCATCAAAAATAGCGAAAAATGGGAAATTACTATTTTTAGTAAGTTGGCCTAAACAGACTTGTATGGATGTGAAAATTTACCCTAAGGAGTAGAGCTAAAAAGAATTTCCGATCACAAAAAGAATCACCTCAATACCCTTCACGATTTGGGAGAAATTAATGTTTTTGTTCAGAGAAATTTCTCCAATGCAACTTCAAATTTAGATATAAAACTTTAGAGGCCCTGAAACAGCTCAAAAATTGGTTGAACCAACCTATGGTGAATTCATGTGTTGTAGAGCTCGACGAGAGCTTTCCAATGATATACAATAATAGTGAATCGGACTCCTAGATCAGAAGTTATGGCCTTGCGAAGTTTCTCCTCTAAAAAAGTGAATTTCATAAAAAATTCTTCCTAGGCCAGAAATCAAACGGTGATACTTTTGGTGCCAAAATAAAATGGGGAAATTTGAACTTTCTAGAATATTCTAAGGCGGTTATTGGGGAAAATAAAAAGGGTTAAGTGGGGGCCCTAATAGTGCAGATTGTGGCTCTAAATAGTAGATTTTCTTTTCAGAGTTGATTTTTGTTGTAATAAATCAAGCCCATGAGGTTGTAGCATGTAAGCTTTGAATCTGTAATTTCATTTTCTAAAAATAATTGAAAGTGGGTCATTTTTTCATCTCACATCTTTTGTGTTGGTACTATTGTTGTAACTTCTATGGGTTTTGGGCGGTGTGGCCCTCATAAGATCCCCACCACTATCTCCACTAGGAGCATATCCTTCCAACTTATTTTTGTGTGTCTCACTACTAGTATGTCTAGAGCTTGAAAACTCTAGAGTGGGTGTGGACATTTTAAGAAAAGCAATCTTCCTAGCCATCTCTGCATTAGAAGCTTCTATCTTAGCTTTCTTTGAATCTTCTTGCGGCTTTTCATTCTCCAACTGTAATCTTAATATCTCAAGACCTGGAGGTGCAGCAGACGGAGTTGGATTAATTTTGGCCTTATGTGTGGGGGTTTGAACAGATGAGGTATGGGTAGTAGTACTAGTATTGAAGGTAGTTTTCTTGGGCTAGTCAATGAGCCTCTTCTTATGATCTATAAATGATGTTTTTTTAGTAGTAGCAAGAGGATCTAAGGCTCTGGTAGTTGAGATAGATGTGGTATAGGTATCAATAGCATAAACTCCCATCAAGACTATTATTTCAGGGATGTCATTGGTCATTTTAACAGTAAATTTAAAAACATTTTCATTAAATTTCTTATGCCTAGCCACATCTTCTCTCATCTTCTCCAATTTTTGTTTTTGAGCATCTCTCTCAAGTTTCTTAGCTCTAATCCTATCTTCCCTCTCCTTTAACACCCTCAGTCTATTCTCCTCCTCTTCTTTAAGCCTTAGTTTTTCCTCTTCTATAGCTTGCATATCTTTGACATTTATGGCTCTCACATATCCTTTTCTTGAGCCAACTTGGCATTAACTCATCTTATAACTCTTCCTCCACAAGCCATCTTTTGAATTTCAAAATCCACCTATATGCATTAACTTACACATTGTTCAAAATATTCTCCACCTCTCTTCAATAGCATGTTGACAAGTGGCACAATGCCATTGGTTCAAGTTTAATCCCACATTCTTCCTATTTCTCATTTCTCCATCCTTCTTTACTATAAATAGAGGGCTTCTCTCTTGATTTGGGATCCACAATCCATGTAAGATCATCATGCTCTTTTGAATCCATTCTCATCCACATTTCATCCATGTTAGCATAGAATATCATCATCCATAGTTAGATTATTGGCATTTTGCATCAAGGATCAATCAATCATCATCAAGCTTATCAAGGAATTGGGAAAGGGCTTCTTTCCACATCAAAGAAGCACCAATTCCCCCATGGGATGTTGGTTTGAGCATTTTGAATGAGATTTCATTAGCTTTCATTTGATATTTCACTTTGTTTTCTTGTTGTTGTGTTTGAATGAATTTCATGGGGAATGTTTGGTTTAAACTTGTTTGAGGACTAATGTTTACTTTTTATTCCATGTTTGAGCAATTTTAGGCAAATAATTCTATATTTGGCACTACAAGGAGGGTAGAAATCTCAAAATTAACACGTTTTTTTCTCTATTTCCATTGTTTTTCTATTTTTTGTCTTTCTAAGTCAAATAGTGATGCTGGAGGAAAGAGCAACGCAAACACGGTCTTTGTTTTTTCACAGAGCAATGTTAAATTTAGCAGAGTGATGCTGAAATCCTCAAATAGTGACACAATCATTCCAACATCGCTATACAGCAACACTGCCTTTGTGTTCAAATGGTGACGCCTTTGTTTTCTTGCTTTTGCACTCAATCTTAAAATGGTCGTATCTTGTTCATATTTTGGTCTTTTTTAGAGTTTTTTTTTTGAAATGGGGTAGAATTTCATAATATATCTAATGGTGTATGTGTTTCTCAACTTTGATAGAGTTAAATTTTCAATTTTCACCTAAAGTCAAATCACATTGTAACTTGGTCTAAGTTTTAGGGTTTTTATGCTTAATCATTTATCTAACCCTCATATCTTCTTGTTTCTTGATTTCATATAACATTTGGAGCTTGGATTGTAGGTTTTAAGGGATCATGGAGCATATAAGTGAAAGAAAAATTATTTGATACTCATTGTAATAGTGTTTTTAAACACTCATTGGAAAAATAACCCATCATATGTTATTTTCCATTCATGCTTTAGGACCAACTAGAATTATTTTGGCATAAAATTTACAAACAACTCAAGCTTTGTCAAGTTGGTTAAAAATAACCTTAGAAACTCACTATATTTTATTTTGGGTCTTAAAAATTGAACAAACAACTTCAAACACTTGGTTTTGGTGCTATAAAAAGAATCCATCATTGCTTTGAGGATTAAAATGAGCAGGTGCTTATCTTGTTTTGTAATCCTTTTTACAAGCTAATACCATTGAAATGTGTATGCACTTCTCTCATGCTTCACAATTATCTTGAGAATCAAAAGAATTTTTGTGATATTAGGTTTTCTAAAAGATTGCCTACAAATTTCAAAATTGGGTTTTTAAAATTGAACAAAACTTGCTAGTGTGAGAAAAGGCATCGCATGTGTTCTCTCTTTGTTCATGCAAACAAATATTGATCAAACTACGGATGTACTTACTCACTTTTGTTTACCTTTAGAGGGCCTACCTTGATGGTAAAAAGTACTCACCCCAAGGGAATGACCCAAGCAGTAACGAGCATAAGCAAGGCTCTTCCAAAACACTATATAAATTTGTGGCTGCAATGAAAATCGTAAACAATGGGAAGCAATGCATGATATCTCTCCCCTAGTTTCCTTATGATGCATAAATCCCTTTTTCTAAAGGTTGGGAGATCTCTCACAAGGATTTTATCATTGCACCCCTAAACTGGATGCCCTTACTATGAACCTTTGTTTAGAATCCAAAATCCTGATATTTGTTGGCGTTAGAGGTTAGACCTCTGGAGCCGTCCCACATACTTGCAATTCTTTGTAGAGATGAAAATTTCATCATGGGAGATTCATGAGAAAGCTTGGCAGACCCATAGAAGTGAGTTTCATGGAGGGGAGCCAATGTGGTCAAGCTTCTAGTCATCCGCTCTAAATAAGTGCAACTGGATTTATCCAAGTGGGAATTCAACAAATATCTTATTTTCCATCCTAGGATTGTGCAATTTTGAGTTAGTTAAACACATTGTTTGGATCTAAAATCTTGAAAACAAACATTCAACAAGGACATCAAATTTCAAACCTTTAGAAGAGGCAGATACCTTTGAGAAATCCAAGTGCTAATGCTTATCCCTAGGGATTTCATCCCTAGAGGGTTCTAAGTATTTGGATTTATATCTTAAATTGCTCTCTAAAGTCAACATTAGGGAACTATTCCTTGATTCTTTTGATTTCCACATAATGGACTTTGTGGGATGAAAAGAAATTAAGATAGACATCTAGTTTAAAAAGCTAAGAAAGAAAGTGTTTCTGGTAAAAAGGACTCATTAAGCAAAGATAAAAGACAAATTGAACCCCACATGTCTTTTCTCAAATGATTTCCTACAAGATCAAAGTTCCAAAACCCAATTCCATCAATTGAAACAAACGTCTTAGTCCAAGAAATCTTAAGAAATGTCATTCTATGCTTTACGAAGTTAGGGAAAGATTGGTTTATAACTTTTACAAGCGTGCTTCAAAGGACAATCCCAATTTGTATTCATTCTATTATTGTCAAAATCCAAATCCTTTTCAACATTTTGAGTATCTCACTTTTTAGGGTTGGCAAGTTCTTGGAAGTATAGCATGTTCTTCAATACCCAGGTCTTGTAAACAAAAGTCTCTCTAAGTTCATTTAGGATCAAAATCAACAATCTCATCCACCCCTAAACATTAATCGAAACCTTTCAAACAAAAAACTCTTAGAAATCTTTGAAAAATTCTTCATACTAGACTTTTGGAAAATCCTTTAAATTGAATCAAAATCATCTTGTTTGATTAGGTGTGTTTAGATTAATCCTTCTTCATACACTTAGTTAAAATTATCACCTTGTGGAAAAGTTTATTCCAAGACAACATCTAACCTCTTGGAGTTTATGATTTCATTATCAAATCCAAATCAAATCCAAATCAAAATCAAATCCAAATCAAACCAAAACCAAATCCAAATTAAATCCAAGTCAAAAATCCAAAAGTCCTAAAGTCTAGTATCTCCTTCAAGGTTCCTTAAAGAGTTCAATCATTCACATCACCCATCTTTCATTATCTCATCCCCATCCTTTGATCCTTAACATCTTAGATTTTCTTTTTTGTACCTAAAGTTTAGATCAACCTAAGGAGTTAGAGGTTCACTCCTATATTCCTGAAAATTGATCCTTATTTTATGGTCCAAGCTAGATCTCAACACAAGAACATGGAAACAAACAAAGAAACATCCACTTCAAGTGACTTAAGTCAAACTGCACCTGAAATCAACCCCATTGGATCTAGCAATCCCCCGCTCAATCTTTCCCTAATACCACAAGTCCTCAAGTGGGATGTTGCCAAGTGGAGGATATCACCGACAATGTCCTAGGAATGACTCAAGATAAAATCATAGAAATGGTCCAAAACCTTGAAAATCACAAAATTGTCAACACAATGATGGGGGTTAATCCTTCATAATACATGTTAGAACTAGCAAAGGAAGGGGCTAAACTCCCTTTTGATTATGATGTAAGCAGTATTGTGGAGAAACCTCTTGGGATTATGCCGCCGATCTCATTCACACATTCCTTCCAAAGCATCATTCAAACCATCCCACAACCAATATCATCCCATGCTCCAAGTCAACCCATAGTTACCAAGAGGAGTTCATTGCTCCATTCTATTCAAACACATCCCCTTCTGAATAACCAAGACTTGGATGAAAATACCATCTTGGGTCAACCAAATATTGTTCCCCAAAATCTGAAACACCCATTTGTTCCACTCATCTTTCATGACCCCAACAATCCATCCACTTTCTTTGCAACACTGGCATATTCCCTTAACACACAAGTCTCTCTCCCCATGACTTCACAAGGGGAAGGTGGACTATTTGGACAAGGGGGAATCTTTGATCCCTCATCATCATCATTTTCCCAAGGAAACACACCACCCATCTTCCCACCATTTCCCCCTCTACCACTAACATCCACACCAATCCTCAATTTAGGGAAACCATCTTTACCAATCCTCAATCAAAATAATCAAAAAATCCTCCAATCATGAATAAAATCAACATACCAAATCCTCCGATCAAGCCACCGATATCGCAACACTAGGTGGCACCAATCCAAACAACAAAATCAATCGTTGCACCATCTATAAATGTGGTCCCCCAAGGACCTAGCATATCCACCACACCATCTACCACACAACCTCCTATCATCAATCCAACAACACCTTAACAACCACCTCAAAAAACCCTCATCACAACATCTCACACTTTTTTGAATCCTCCACCTCCACCACCGAGACCAAACATGGAAAACTAATACAGCATCACATTGCAAGTAGCTTAACAAGCCTACCAAAAAGCACTTTAGCAGTTTCAAGCTCAACAAGCTACACAAGATGCTCAACAAGCACAGGCATAGCAAGCCACACAACAAGCATAATAGGTTGTCCAAGCCCAAGCTTTATTGCAATAGCAACAAGCCTCCCAAGCTGCCCAAGTTGTGCAAGCAGCACAAGCTACATAGGTTGCCCAGGTTGCACAAGCCACCCAACACGCTCAAGCTCAAGCACAAGCCCAATATCAAGCCCAAATAGCATAAGCACAAGCACAATACCAAGCATCTCAACAGCAAGCATATCAGCAAGCTTTTCAACAGTACCAAGCACAACAATAAGTAGCTCAACAACTAGCCCAACAACAAGCATTATTGGCACAACAACAATTGCAGGCATACAAAGAAGCATTGATCGCACAACAAAGATTGCAACAACCCTCCAAAAACTTGAAAAACACCCCACTTGCTACTCAAACAATCAAACCACCCCAAAACACATTCATCCCACCACCTGATTAGCAAAATGATGTGATGACACAAATCAAATTTCTCTCACAACAAGTGCTAGACCTCCAATCTAGAAAAATAATGAAAACACCAAGCAATTTATGCCCCTATACATTCAATAGAATCATTGTGATGGTGTCATTTCCAAAAGGGTTTGAAATCCCTAAATTTGACAAATATCATGGGATGGGAAATCCTGAAGATCACATCAAGGAATTCTAGGTACATTGTATGGAAGTTGCATACGATGACACTTATCTAATGTGACTATTCCCTTGAAGTTTGGTTGGACCAGCAATGGAATGGTTCTCTCACTTTCCTCCAAGAATCACAAAGTTCCAAGAAATTTTGGATGCATTCAAACAGAACTACGCATTCAACATAGGCATGGATGTGAGTCTAGAGGAACTATCTTCTCTTAAACAAGCTAAGGGGGAAAATTTTGAATCCTTCTTACAACAATTGCAATCCAAGCCCAACAAGAGAAATTGGACCATGCTAGAAGAACAAAAAATTTGTACTATCATCACCAATCTCAAAAAAACCTTGTCCTTCCATCTAAAAATGCAATGCATCACCACATATGACCATTTGATCCCCAAGGTGCTCAACATCAAAAGATCCCTTATTGCACAAGGGGGGACACCCACATATCAAGAATATCAAGACAACCACCCATCAACCAGTTACAATGAAAAACCTTGCACATGGGAAAAAAACAAAAATTTCACTAATGATGGTGTGGTTGACGCCAGGGTCATAATCAGTGCTCCAAATCAAAACACACAATCATACCAACAACCACAAGTCAACAACTGAAACAACACACAAGCCAACATGGTATCACAAAAACCAAACAATCAAGTGGTCAATAATCTAAATAATCAATGGGGACCACCCCCACTGAACAAGTATCCCCCAAAAAAAAACACACACACCCCTAGGGGGATCAATTGAATCTATCATGAAAAACTTGGTACAAGAGAATCTCATTAAAACCTCGTTTATGAGAATTATCAAGAGCCCCAAGTGAAACCACCATGGTATAATGAAAATCACCTTTGCAATTTTCATAAAATCAAGGGACACACAATGGCCAGTTGCATGAGACTAAAAAACTTGATCCAAGACCTTATCAATGATAGAACCATAAACGTTGAACAACCTGCAGGAAATCAAGACCTTAAGATATACACGAATTCAATGCCAGGTCACAATAAAGGGAACAACAATGGAAATACAAAGTATGGAAATGTAAACCATGTTTATTATCATGTTATTGCATCCTTAGATGAATGGTTCACTATTTTTAACGTTAAGGGAGCCAAAGCCAATTGTGGAGTCACCACATGTGGTGGTAAGGTTACCATTTCTATACCATCCCAATCATCCAAGGCACCAGCCTCTAATCTAAAATCCATTCTCAATGGTTATAATGTCTTGGACTAGTTGAAAAGAACCCCCGCTCATATCTCCATCATGGAGTTGTTGAAGATCTCACCCACACATAGAAAAATCCTAGAGGAAGCATTGGCTTCTTCCACTATCCCCACAGATCTTGATGCAAACCAATTCCAAGCTATAGTTGGACATATCACCACCCCACATCTCCTAACATTTTCTGATTAGGAATTCCCAAATCAACCATCTCATAACTGTGCACTCCATCTTGAAGTCCTAGTCCATAAAAATAAAGTCAAAAGGGTCTTGGTGGATGGGGGTGCAAGTCTAAATATCTATTCTCTCAAGATAATAAAGAATCTAGGATTCTCTGAGGACATCATTGAAAAAGGTAAAGGTATTACAATCAGGGCATATGATGATTAGGAAAGAGTGTCTCAAGGCACTATTCAACTCCCTATTCAACTAGGGCCAACCATCATGGAAACCACATGTTAGGTCCTTGATCTTGAATTACCTTATAATATCCTCCTGGGGTGCCCATGGATCCATGGAATGCAAGTTGTCACATCTACCTTCCATCAATGTGTCAAGTTTCCCTATCAAAATCAAGAGGTCATAGTCCATGGTGATCCCGAGCCATTTTATTATTGCAAGAACCTGGAAGCCAAGTACTACAAAATCCCTCAAGTCCCAAAGAACGATGAAGGTCCTAAAACTCCATATGTAGGCCCATCCACATTAGCCTCCACTTCTGAGACAATTTCACTCACCATTCTAGACATCTCTGATATCAAGGTCATTATCCAAGATAATGGATGTGGGGATTACAAAATGAAAAAGAGTGTCTTTTTAATAGGAGAGTCGCCTCAATCTCCTAGGTCTCATGGGAAGCCCCAACCGATTGAAACATTAGCCCAAACCTTTAAAGTAGACCCCTCCAAATTCAAATGTTGGGGAGACCTAAGCCAGGAAGTGGTAGACAAAAAGGATATATCAAGTCTGCTATACCAAGATGAAAGGCCAATGCA
This sequence comes from Sequoia sempervirens, assembly GCA_007258455.2. Taxonomy (NCBI): domain Eukaryota; kingdom Viridiplantae; phylum Streptophyta; class Pinopsida; order Cupressales; family Cupressaceae; genus Sequoia; species Sequoia sempervirens. The sequence continues at coordinate 122,298,392 of VDFB02000002.1, read as the reverse complement.
TGATCTTCCCATGAATGATAATAGCAAAGGACTACAGATAATGCATGGGGCTACAATGAAAACAAGAAACTTGAAAAAAATGATAATGGTCTTATAGAACCTATCATTCCTGAGAAGCATATAAGGAATCTTGGCCTTGGATGTACCCCGTTGAAAATAACCATTCTTGGTAAAAGTGCCCTAGTTAAAAAATCAAATCTCCCCCTCAGTTACCAGTATCCACAGGTTTTCCCTTAGACAACTATACCTTTGACATAACCAATGTGTGTGATGAGGATCCCATAACTGACCTACCCATGTTGTTTGAGGATTCCTTCCTTCTCATCATTAGTACCATATCTTTTGAGTCAAACAACCAAACCAATGAGCTAAAACTTGTCTACCCCCAACTCATCGATTATGACCAATGAGGACCACCAATTCTAGACACATTCAAAAATGATGAGGATCTCTCAGAATTCATGGGATTGTGGGATACTCTGCCATGCGGGGATCACAAAGTTGGGCTTGACATTGAGCTGGACAAACATTCCTACTATGGAGAAATGATTGAATCCATCAATCACAAAAGTGAAAATTTTAGAATAATTTCTAGGTCTTTGAGTGAAAACCACATTGTGGCACTCTCTTACCCAAAAATAGTAAAAACAAAGGATGCATACAATGGTGAAAACCTCTCTGAGGTGCCAAAAGATGAGGGATTCAATATTCCCCTTAGTGTTATTCATCAAGAGGAGTTAGTATTCTTAGCAAAAAAGTGCAATCCAGTCAACCTGGGAATAGAAGAAATGCCACACATAACCTACTATGCAGAATCCCTTTTGACAGAAGAACAAAAAATCCTAATTGCTTTTATAAGGGAAAGAAAGGTAAACTTTGCATGGACCTACACCGACATGCCTGGTCCTGATCCAGAAGTTGCGGTTTACCATCTAGCTATCTATCTAGAAGCAAAACCAGTAAGACAAAAACTGAGAAAGATGCATCCACAAATAGCTTTATTGGTCAAGATGGAATTAAAAAAGCTCCTTGATGTTGGTTTCATATGGCCAATTGATTATCTAGAGTGAGTTTCAAATCTTGTACCTATATCAAAGCCCACTAGGGGTGTTTGCATCTACACTGACTTCAGAGATTTGAACAAAGCATGTCCCAAGGATGATTTCCCTCTCCCAAATATAGAAATGATTGTGGATATGATGGCAGGACATGAAATGCTATCACTAATGGACGAATTCTCAGGATAAAATCAGATCATGATAGCTAAGGATGACCAACACAAAATGGCTTTCACTTGTCCATGGGGGACATACTGCTAGAATATGATGCCATTTGGGTTGAAAAACACAAGAGATGCCTATCAAAGAGCCATGATGCTAATCTTCCATCACATAATTCACAAAACTATGGAAGACTATGTGGATGACATCTTGGCCAAATCAAAGAAGCGTCAGGATCACATAGCGGCACTAAGCTCCATCTTTGATAGGCTAGAAGAATACAAGGTTAGGCTCAATCCAAAAAAGTGTGTCTTCAAGGTATAATCAGGAAAGTTACTAGGGTACATTGTATTTATGAGAGGAATTCAGATAAACCCTGCCAAAGTCAAAGTAATTCATCAGTTTATAGCACAGTTAGCAGATAAGGCTATCCCATATTCTCATCTACTCCACAAGGGGTAGCATACAAATGGGATGAGAAATGTGTCAAATATTTCAATAAGATCAAGGACTACTTGGTCACACCACCAGTTGATACCACCAATTCTAGGCAAGCCCTTGAGCACAGTGATGAAAATGGGAAAGAGAGAGCTATTTACTACATCAGTAGAACCATGGTGGGACACAAGATGAATTACACACCCATTGAGAAGGCTTGCTTAGCAGTCATTTTCGTCCCACAGAAGTTTAGGCACTATATGCTAGCACATCAGATAAAACTCATTGCCAAGATAGACCCTCTCAAGTATCTACTTTCTAAAGCAACATTCACAGGGCACACTGCTAAATGGGTTATGATCCTGACAAAACATGACATTGAGTATGTAGAATGGAAGGCCATTCAAGGACAAGTAATTGCAGACCAATTAGTAGAGGCACCGATATATTTAGAGAACCCACTTGTATCAAAGCTCCCTGATGAGTCCATCTTTAATGTAAGTGTAGAAGATCATTGGAAAGTATATTTTGATGGATCCTACACATAGCATGGGTCAGGAGCTGGAGTCTTCTTCATCACACCATAAGGATATTGCATACCCAAGTCATATAAGTTGTCTTTTTGTTGCACAAACAACATTGCAGAATATGAGGCTCTTGTCATAGGGCTCATAATTGCAGTACAGTGGCAGATCATGGCACTCAAAGTCTATGGAAATTCACAGCTAATCATCAACCAGGTAAATGATGAATTCCAAATGAAGGATAAAAAATTGACTCCATACAAGAAACTGGTGGAAAGCCTCAAAGAGTTCTTCATTGATATAATGTTTGAGCAAATACCAAGGGAAAATAACAAAGTGGTGGATGCTATGGCAACAATTGGATCGCTACTGGATATCCCACGCAACGTCTCTAAGCAAGAATTCCTTGTAGAGCATCTTCTCATGCCACCATTCAAGGTACCAAAGTCTGAATTTGTGTGTGAAATCATTGGACTTGGTGATCCCTGGTATCATGATATATACACCTACTTGACAATAGGAGTCCTCCCCGTCGATATCACCCTAAACCTTAAAAGAACATTTTTCAAGAAGTCATCCTATTTTGTTATCTTAGGAGACACCCTATACTGTAGGAGTATTGAAGGAACCCTTTTACGATGCCTAAATGTTGAGGAAGCTTTGACTGCTTTAACTGAGGTACACAATGGAATTTGTGGATCACATTCAAGTGGTATGACCTTTGATAAGAAACTAGTGAGGACTGGGTACTATTGACCTACAATGGAGAGGGAAGCTCATGAATATGTTTGAAGGTGCTTGCAGTGTCAACAAAATGGGGATTTCATCCATGCACCAGCTCAGGAGCTCCACCCAATCATTACACCTTGGCCCTTTTCACAATGGGGGCCTAATCTCATCGGAAAAATCACACCCACTTCATCTAGTGGACATAAGTTCATCATCACTACCATGGAGTACTTCACAAAGTGGGTAGAGGCCATTCCCATGACCTATATCAGAGGAAAGCATATTTCCAAGTTCATCTTGAACTACCTAATTTTCTGCTACGGTGTCCCTCAAGCCATTATCTCAGATAAAAGGACACCTTTCAAAACTAATATGTTCAAGACCTATGCCAAAAATTCAATATCCAACATTTATTTTCCACTCCATACTACCCCCAGGGTAATGGCCAAGCTAAGGCTACAAATAAAACCATCTTAAAAATCCTTAAGAAAATAGTTAATGAAGTTGGTCGTGACTGGCACTTATAGTTGAATCCCACCTTTTGGGCCTACCGAACAAGTATCCACACACCAACAGGTGCAACCCATGTCTCCCTGGTCTACAGATTAGAATCCATCCTCCCCGTCGAGATTGAACTCCCATCTTTAAGGATATCATTGCAAAATCTCATCACTGATGAAGAATATTGGGTGTCATGATTGAACGAGCTAGAGCTACTGGATGAGCAATGCATGGACACTTTGAATCATTTGCAAGTCTACCAAAATTGTCTCAAGAGGAGCTAGAACAAAGATATTAGGAGTTATACCTTTCAATTCGAAGAGCTCGTGTTGAAGGAGAATCAAAAAAATGTACCAAATACAGACATCAATGGCAAGTTTGAACCCAATTGGTTGGGACCCTTCATCATCATAGTGAGCTACAAATTAGGAGCATATCATTTATCAACACCAGAAGGTGAACCTCTATAGGAGCCTATGAATAGGTCCCATCTCAAAAAAAAGTATGCCTAAAATTTCCTAGCTGTAAATCCAAAAATCCAAAAAACATGAAAAATATAAAAATCCAAAAAAATTAGAAAAAGGATTGAAAACAGTAAAGAAAAAATCGTCCTCTAGTGAAAACCATTTTGATGGCACTTTGGGCAAGTACCTTGGTGAAAACCTAGAAAATAGGCACCTCATGTAAATAAGCACTTTCCATCGACCATGATCTCTGTGGCTTGTTTTGCATCATCCATCCATCACGCTTCCATACCTCCATCCATCACTCATCTGCATCTGCATCATAGCTTGATCTTCTGTTTGTATCATAATCCCTCCTAGTACTACTCAACCCATTCCCAAGGTCAGTTTGTCCTACCTATAACGGAGTAGTATATTGCATCAAGTTGGGGGAATGTTCTTATACCTACATTGGATTGGATTTGTGTGTATTCTTGAAATCTTCCTTAAAACCAGAAAATCCAAAAAATATTCAAAAAATCCAAAAATCCAAAAACATTCAAAACATCAAAACCCAAAAATAGGTCAAAAAGTCAAAAAAATCAAAAATAAAATAAAGTCATCTTGTCAAACTATGGGTCTCTAAGCTCTAAATGTAGGCAAGGTTGATCTTTGATCATCCCCTAAGACACTTAGGTCAGTCCTCTAGGAATCCATCAGGATAACTGGCAATCCATTTGTTCATTTCTCACCAATAAACGAGTCTATGTTAGTTGAACTACATGATCTCTACGTGTATAATGTAGGAAAGGCTAATCTTTTATCAACCCCTAATGCCCCTAGGATAGGTCTTTAGGTTAGGTTCTTGTTCAAAATCTCAAAAAACACTAAAAACATTAGAAAATTTGAAAATCAAAACATCTTGAAAATACTGAAAATAGCCTCAAAACATTTCAAAAATACCCAAAAACATCCAAATATCTAAAAATATCCATCTATCCCATCTCAATTTCACCCAAAATAAACATCCACTCATAATAAATCATCATCACCCTCAACCTTCGGTGTGACAATCGAAAACAATTTTGGTAGTTTAAAAGTGAAAACTCAAGCGCAACGGGTCTCAAGTCTAAGTCAGTAGGTAAACAAGTTGGTCAACTCTTGGTATTAATAGCCCATCATCCAGTTAGTCCCAAATCATCTGATAACATAATTTCCTAGGATGCATCCTTCCTACAATGGACATCAACATCAGGCATCACTGTAGTTTAGTCTTGGCTAAAGGTATGAAGAACATTAGCTTGTTTGTTTGTTTGATCTTTTTCTTTTAACTTATCTTATTGCACTCATTCTGATGACCTCTTGATGATGTCCAAACAAAGGGATTTAGAGAGAAAAGACTAGGGAAACAATCATTATCTTTTGTTTGTTGTGCTTGTTGGATACTCTTGTAATATAACCTTGGTCGTGCTTACTTTTTTTGGTATGTAGGGAGGGTGTTTTAGGTGTCTTGTTGACCACATAGGAAGGCTTACTTTTCTATGTTTTGGTCCAAGATATTTGAAATATCTAAACTACATTTTAAATAAGGTTTCGTATTCCAAGTGTGAACAAAGATACTCCTATCTGATTGTCAATTCAAATTCCATCACACTAGGTACAATGCTATCCTGGTTCTTTATATCTTGATACATCGTATCTATGTGTGTTATCAAACATAAGTAAGCCCTTTTAAAATCCCAATTCTTGATAAGCAATACCTCATCAATCATTCATCGTCATTATTTCTAATAAAGTCTCGTCAGATCATGAACTTGTTGGATCCTCTTGTCATCGGCTCATTTCTTCTTTCTTCTCTCTGTGCTAACATGGTACCATGATAGTTAATCAAAACATCACTATTGTATCCATCCCGCATCCACAAACTGTCAACATGCTACATATCATTTGTATCATATATAATAGGAAACATTGATCATCTCACATGCATTGCATATCATCATTACATAATATAGATTGGTTATTCTAAGCATCTCATAAACCATACATTTTCATCCATTGCATAATCATATAGGCATCATAATATCATCCATATATGCATCATCATATCATACATGAAAAAGATATTGAAAAAGAAAAAGAGCATGTCATAACATCTCATAATCATAACATATAGCATCATCCATTAGGGACATAATATAGATTTGTTAGTCTAAAAATATTAAAAAACCATTTGCATTCATAACATCCATGAACATCTACATAATCATACATCACATCATATCATATAGAATCACATTGTGTTTAGAATATCAAATACATCCATCTATAAAGCATAAATAAAATAGACACATCGCATAATAAATCAATCATATCATATATATATCATCACTGTCATGGTACAAATTAGAATCATGTGTATGTATATCAATCAGTGTACAATGCCCATAGGGCAATAAAAAATGGGCCTGTGAGTCCCAAAAAGAATCGAATGATGTGATCAAAAAATTGTAGGTGGTAGCTAGCCCTAGTGGCTACTCCCCTCTCCTACCTGTCTCTCGACTCGATCATTTATTTGTCTCAGCCTTATCTGTTGAGAGTAATTTGGCACTGGAGCTATCGCAAGTATAGCCTACCAATAATGAAGCCTATAGTACTTAGCCTCTTTGATGGCCTTGTGGTACATTCGTGCAAGTATTGTCTTCCCCTAGGATATAGCAGCCATACTCTCCAACTGTTGCCTCCAGCTGACCTCCTGCATAGGATACAACTCTATCGATTGCCTCTGCTAGCACTCATGATCTCTCTTTGTAGTGAGGGCTTGGACCTATTGTCTAGCCTGATCCCTCTCAGCCATGACTATCTACAGTTGTGCCTGCAGCCCCTGAACCTACCCCTGTAACTGCTAAATCTGGGCATCCTACTGATCTAGCTATTGTACCTAAGGTGGTTGATGTGGTTAGTGAGGCTATTGGTCCCTTTGTTGATCATTTTATTGATCTGGCTATTAGGGAGGCTTCCCACCTCCCCTAGGTGCTCCAAGAACCTGTCCCACCTATGCTCTCCTAGTTTTCATGCCTCAGGGTCTCCTCCGTGGAAGCGCTACCCCTAGAACTATCAGTCGTAGTGGGGTCTAAGCCAATCATCATAGGAATGTGTAGTGTTTGGATCTACCTGTCCCTAGGCGTAGGCCCATGGCCTAGCCACCAACTACTGAAAGGAATCAACTGCATCAGATGCTAAAATCATCAATCCCCATGTGGTCTCTCGATAGGATCAAGCAAAGATGGCCACATACTAATCATCTATTTGATCTTGAACATCTCCAAATTGGAAATCCACTCTATCATCATGTGCTCTTTCCCCTGTATCAGTCAATCCTGTCAAGCATAGAAAAGTTGTTGTACATCATTGTACCATGCAGACATCTATAACTAGGGCCTCCATGTGAATATTGTCATCTCGTTTATTGTTGGTGTAATTAATATTTAATTACATTTTGCATAAGTTTACTTAGGATTTATTTAATTCCTAAGTTTTAGAAAAGTTGTTGTACATCATTGTACCATGCAGACATCTATAACTAGGGCCTCCATGTGAATATTGTCATCTCGTTTATTGTTGGTGTAATTAATATTTAATTACATTTTGCATAAGTTTACTTAGGATTTCTTTTGAGCTATCTTGTTGCTCAAGATAAGATTAGGGTTTGCATCTTTGCTTTTATAAAGCAAATCATTATCATGTAATTTTTGAATTCTTGAATAATAATGTTGCACATCTTTTTGCAATAGCTTCTACTTTTTTGTTTTTCTCTTTTGTGGAAGGTCTATTCTAGTTTGCAAATCTGATCTTGGTTTCTAACATGGTATCAGAACCTTAATTTGCAGCCCCTTCTTAGATTTTTGAGAAAATCATTGCAGATTTCGTTCGAGGTCCCTCAAGGGTTTTTCTCCTTGAGTATATTTATGTAGCGTTTTTGGATCAAATCGAGTTTTTCTATTTGATTCAGAGCATTGGAAAAGATTGAGGTTTGATGAAAGTCATTTTTCATTGGATCTATTTTTAGTTTTGCTTCATAAATTCAGCTTCCACTTAGTTGTAGGAAAAACGATTTCTGGGTTTTGTAGCCAGAGTCAAAATCTAAACTGGGTATCTTCTATATTTTTGATATCTTGTACGGATGTGGAGAAAACTACTATAGAAAAATTGGCTCACGTCATTTTTCTCTTGGCTGAAGGTTTAAAAAAAATATTTTTTCATCTTCTGCTTGCTGGATCAAAAAAATATTTATGAGTTTTCTAGCCAGGGTCGAAATCCGATCTGGGTATCTTTTCATTTTTTTATTTCTTTCACGGATCTGAAGAAAACAGCTTCACAAAAATTGTCGCGCGTCATTTTTTTCTCCTTGCTAAAGGTTTAAAAAAATTATTTCTTCATCTTCTACTTGCTGAATCAAAAAACAATTTCTGGGTTTTATTTTCAACTTCAAAAAATTTTTGGGTTTCTGTTTTTGTCCACTTATTATAAACAATTTTTTTAGAAATCAAATTTGAAAATTTTTCATCATGGAGGCAGATGTAAACCTTGGTTTGTGCATGCACTCGTTTTTTTGTTTTCATGCACTAGGTTTGCATTTTCTGTTCTGTTTATGCATGTTTTACATGCTCTTCTTTTACAATCGTTGGGTTATTGTAATAAATGAACTGATATAAAGTTCCATCAGGGGGGTTTCTTGCATAATAAATCTAATTAGAGTGTGCATGCACTTTGATCTTCATATCCATTTTGTTTTGATGGCAACTCGCATAGGTTATCTGGTTTCCTTGTTCTTTTGGCCTCTTTTTTGCTCTTTCTTAACACATCAGATTCACATCCGGTTCACACTTTAGATTGAGAGCCTATGGTTAATGATCCACATTGGATCCATCTCAGTTTGAGGGCCATGTTTTTATGGTTAATGTTCAAGAGTCTTCATGGTACTCCTTCCCATGGAAGATTTTTAGTCACAATTTGGCATCGGCATCGAGATACACGGCTTCCAAATTATGTCATCATCTCATCTCCTATTGCTTCACAGATTCTAGGGTTGTTCTAGTTTGTGAGTTTTCCAGTATTCCGTGGCATTGGGTCTGTTGTTGCTTTATCATGATTCCTTGAGTCAATCAATGACTCTTATCTGGTTTCAGTAGCAAATAGAAGTATCTTTCCTTGCTTGCCAATTTCAAGTTCTAGTGTTACTTCACAGTGTTCTTCCAGTGTTTCTTTGCAACAGTCATCTCATTGTAGGGGGATTTTGTCCCAGTGGGTTTTCCTTCTCTACCTCATCTTTGCATTTGTAAATGAGTACCTGATCAGGCCTTGTTGTCGGGACTCATCTTTGCATAATAATTTTTCTTCTCCCTAAGTTGCACTTATAGGGGGTGTAGGTGTAATTAATATTTAATTACACTTTGCATAAGTTTACTTAGGCTTTATTTAATTCCTAAGTTTTAGGTTCTTATCTTTATCTTTTGAGTTATCTTGTTGCTCAAGATAAGATTAGGGTTTGCATCTTTACTTTTATAAAGCAAATCATTATCATGTAATTTTTGAATTCTTGAATAATAATGTTGCACGTCATTTTGCAATAGCTTCTGCTTTTTTGTTTTTCTCTTTTGTGGAAGGTCTATTCTAGTTTGCAAATTTGATCTTGGTTTCTAACATTTATGACTCGATGCCAGTGGGGTAGACCTAGCCATCTTGTATGCCTCAAGGTGATGCCACCCCTATACCTCCAAACTTTTGGGTCATCGGGGAAGCATGGCAATGTACTCCTAGGCCCAAATGTGCAATAATGTAATGTCAGTACCAATCGCTTAGTTATCACAGTAGGAAAACTCATGCAAATCATGGTATAATTAGGCCAACATCACTGGTCCCCAAGCAAACAAGGTCCTCCTGTGTAGCATCCTCCCCTAGGCTAGGCCCCATCACGGACTGAAATATCGACCTCGCTGATCTAGAGCTACCAATCCACATATAATCACAACCACAATCAGTCGAAAAGTTGACACTTGACCTCTATAATACTCTAAATCAATCTGGCCCTTAGCGAAGTGAGCTCCTCTGTCTCCATGATCTCAAAGCACGCATTGGTGTCAACATCAACATCATAAATCACTCAATCACTATGAATTGATACCCACAAAATGCGCCAAACATCCTCCAAAGTAATAGTTTCCTCGCCAGTGGGAAGGTCAAAGGATGAGGTCTCGCTATGCCACCTCTCAGCTAGTACAGTCATCATCGCCAGGTGAGTCTTGATGGTAGGCACATAAGCGACATACCAGAGGTTGATCTCCCCTAAGTGCTCCTACTATAGCTCATGCAAACCACTCAATCTACTCAGCATTGAGGGTCGGTGTTGGCATGAAAGCATAGGTTCTCTATCCTCTTGCACTCATGAAGCCACAACATCAAAATTTATAAAATAATCTAACCTCGTTTGGATTTTTTGATACAAGAACAATGAATGTGTCACTATTTGCAAGGGCGTCACCATTTGAAAATTCCTAACGGCGACGCTAGACCCTTTCAAAATGCAAACTAGGCCATGACGTTGCTATTTACACTAGTGATCCCTTTTGACCTAAAAAACCTAAACTCAAACTAGACCGCGACGTTGCCATTCAAAATGAAGTTGCCATTTGGAGTTTGAAACCATAAAACCAAATTGCGACACAACATCGCAATTCATAGTAGCGGCGCTATATGAGCCCTAGCATTGTCGATTTTTCACTTTTAGCATCGCTATATAGCGACACTAGAGAATTTGACCTTTCAAAATGTAGTAAATGTGCTTAAAAATCAAATGACAAGGTTAGGTTAGGATCACATATCACTGCTCCTACACTTGGAGGTCTCTGGTACACTCGGACTGGCTCATAAATGTGTCGGGGAAGCACTCTTTGCACCATTCTACAAGAGGGTCAGAGCTCAAAACAAAGGAATTCTCAAGGTGTGAATGCAAAAATGAATGGAAAGTGACCCCTCCAAGGCTATTTAGGCATGAAAATTAGGGTTTTTTGCCTCTTTTTAGCCATCAAACTAGGGTTTTGTGCCCCTCGCACTATTTTTTTCCCAACTAAGCCATGTTTCCCATCCTTTCTTTTATTTTTTGGCATATTTTCAACATCCTGGAGCCTTTCTCGACCCATCAAACAGCTTGTCCTCTTTTTTTTGAGAAATCACCCAAAAATTCAAATTTTTGTTCGATCTCTCAAGGGGAAGTATACCAATGTAATTCTTCTCGCTAGGGCAATAGTGGGCATCCAAAAAAAAAAAATTGATCTCGGCAAGGTTATTCTTTAAACCAACACAGCAGGTACATTGCTTCAAAGAGGGGAAAAATATAGACACTTGAAATATCCTGATTAATATCATGCACTCGATCTTGATTCACTAACTTTGATTCTTCCTTGATCATTTCTTTACTAACCAATTAATTGAATAATCTTTATTTAATTAATTCATCAAGATTCCTCTTTTAATTAAATAAATCAACTTTATTTGATTAAATCATAATTCCTCTTTTAATTTAAAAAATCATTTTATTTAATTAAATCCTAATGTTCCTCTTTGATTAAATAAATCATTTTATTTAATTAAATCCTAAAGTCACCTCTCTTAATTAAATAAATCAACTTTATTTGATTAAATCTAGTGTTCTTCATTTAATTGAATAAATCAAATTTATTTAGTTAAATTACTAATCTCCCAAATACCCTCTCATTTTATTTAAATAAATCCAAAAATATAAATCAAATTTCATATCAACTAATTCCACCTAAGTTAAATAAATCCTAATTAACTCCTAATTCTAATCCTCAAATCCTCTAGCTTTTGCAACTTGCACATATAAATCAATTTATTTGATTTATTAAATCCTCTATTTCCATTCAAATATGGCATCTCTTTGGAATATTCCATCAATTTGAAATCTCCCTTCCAAAAGACTTGTCCTCCAACATGGCATTTATGGCTCTTACATGTCCTTTTCTTGATCCAACTTGGCATTAACTCATCTTACAACTCTTCCTCCACAAGCCATCTTTTGAATTTCAAAATCCACCTATATGCATTAACTTGCACATTGTTCAAAATGTGCTCCACCTCTCTTCAATAGCATGTTGAAAAGTGGCACAATGCCATTGGTTCAAGTTTAATCCCACATTCTTCCTATTTCTCATTTCTCCATCCTTCTTTACTATAAAATAGAGGGATTCTCTATTGATTTGGGATCCACAATCCATGTAAGATCATCATGCTCTTTTGAATCCATTCTCATCCACATTTCATCCATGTTAGCATAGAATCTCATCATCCATAATTAGGTTATTGGAATTTTGCATCAAGGATCAATCAATCATCATCAAGCTTATCAAGGAATTGGGAAAGGGCTTCTTTCCACATCAAAGAAGCACCAATTCCCCCATGGGATGCTGGTTTGAGCATTTTGAATGAGATTTCATTAGCTTTCATTTGATATTTCACTTTGTTTTCTTTCTCTTGTGTTTGAATGAATTTCATGGGGAATGTTTGGTTTAAACTTGTTTGAGGACAAATGTTGGCTTGTGTTGTCCATGTTTGAGTAGGTTTAGGCAAAGCATTCTATAGAAATGAACTAGTTACAATTAAGGAAAGAACTAATGAAATAGGAGATTAGTCTACAAAGACCTAATATATGGTGCTCATACTGCAGTAGGGAAGGTCACATCCAAAACAAATTCCCAATGGAAATAGGGGAGAAGGAAAATGCATTAAGAGTGGACCTCCACACCATCAAAAAATCCAACTCAATTTACTATAGAATATATGGATAATGGGATAGCCATGAAACATCTCAATGTCCATTGCATAAATTCTGGGTAAAGGAAGAATCGAACTACGATTGGGAGATGGCATATGTAAAAGGATTAGAAAAAGGAATCATGTATGTACAGGACCATAGATACAAGGTCCCACCATGGAAAAACAAAGGAAATTCCAACACTATCCAATGACTAGAATTGTATGGTGATAACAACCCATACCGAGGAGGAAGAGGCCACAACCAAGGGAGAGGAAGAAGAGTAAATGCTACTTGCTTTAACTATGGAAAACTAAGACACTTTACTATAGAATACTAGGGAAAAAAGAAGAAAAAATGTGGATTTTGTGGAGAAGACCATGATGCATTTCACTTTGAAAAGGGCCCATCAGTATTACACACAAAAGGACAAGCAACCAACTTCTAATAATACAAAAGGGGATAGATTCCTCTAGAAGACACCCAACGACCTAGAAGAAGAAACTAAGGAATGGGGGAAGATAGGAAGAGAGGAGAATATAATAGATGAAGATAGTATCAAGAATGAATACTAAGACAAAGTAAGATCTCGGAAAAGAGGCAATATTTTCATAGTAACTAGGAGAGGAACGGATACCAGAAACAAGAATACAACAATTTCATAAGAAGAGGAAACCTTTAAGGAAGAATTGGAATTCCACCCAACCAAAGAACAACATGACTAGATAGTGACAAACCAAGCAGATCCTAGAATAGGAATAGAATAAATAAAGAATGGACAATAGTTATTTTACAAAATTAGAGGTGAAGGTCCTCAAACAGTTTGTAAGGTTAGCCAGATAACAAGATTGTCTCACCAAATTAAGGCAACTAGGGAAGTACTAGAATAAGTAAAATATGCCACAAATCATAACCCTAGGAAAATAATAGAAAACAAGTCCAATCATGATTGAACTCCAGATCCACCAACAAAGGATCCCTAAAGTAATGGTTGACCTAGGGTCATACGTCAACCTAATTCCAAAAAGGATACAGGAATATTTAGGTGAACTAGAATTGCAACCCACCCCTTACAATATTAGTTTAGCATGTGGTTCGGAATGAAGACAATGGGTACCTATAAGAATGTAGAATTAAACATAAAAGGAGTAAAATAATATGGATATTTTTAGGTGGTGACGATGAAGGAAACATTTTGATTCATTTGATGCCTTACTAGGGCTTAGATGGTTTGTAGATTGCAAAGGAATTATAGATGCATGAAAGGAGGAAATCCCCTTTGCATATGATAGACAAGTAGCCCACATTCCTCTAGGGAGAAAACCTAGAGGAACCTACATAAAAGAAGTAAATGTTGAAGATGATGAAGATAATTACCAGACCATTAACACTATAACCATGCCAACCAATGAAATCTTGAAAGAACCAAATTCAAAAGGAGAACTAGGGATAGAAGATAATGAGGGAAGCACAGATAGTGAATAATTATTGGAGGCATGGTTATAAGACAGTCATGAGGTATATTCTCAGAATATTTCTGGCTCTCAAAGTATTCATGATAAAGTAAACACCACAAAATTAAGGAAGTGTAGCATAGGACATGTGTTGGTCCACTAAGGCAAGAGGGAAAATTACGGAGAGAGCTCTTGTAGAGTCTACCATACTTTCCAAAGGAGATTCTAGGAGAAATTTCCCAAGTACTTCGAAGTAGAGGAACTAGCACTATATATAGATCAAATGGAGAAAAATTTCCTAGAAGAAGATATGCTAGTTGGAGTACCACAAACTCTTACCTACACTACCAGATGTTGGTATAACACACATAAGTAGAAAACAAAGAAGTGGGATATATTTACAGCTTTGGTAAAAACAAGATTCCTACCAGAAGTAGGAGACTATGAGGATATATTGTCATACGAAGGTGATATCACACCAAAGAAGCATTTACAGATATGCAAGTATAACTGGGAGAAAAACTATGAATATGATGATAAGCTATATATTCAGCTATTATATTGTATGTTATGCCTAGTAGCAAAAATATGGTATATTGACCAAGAGAGAAGGGTGGAAACAAGAATTTGGATGGAGGTAACTAGGGATTTCAGTTGGACCTTCTCATTTTCTAGTAAAGACCCTTAGATACAGACTATCCTCGGGAAAATAAAAGGGATTATCTTCAACCCACTCAAAGATGACACACAGACACCAAAATCCCATTTCACACCAATAGAACAAATATGTAAACACAAGGGTTAGATGGAATGGGAGATGTCTAGATTAGGAAAACACTGTCGAGTAATACAAGGCGGTGAAGAACAACTATCGAACATAGAAATCAGCCAGGAAGAGAAAGAAACAGAAGAAACTACCAATCTGAAGCAAAAACATTATAATGAACCAATCAAAATAAAAGAAACAAACATTGTTGTAGAAGACGACCCAAAATTAGCATGCATAGGAGACTACTAGGAAAAATAATGCATACATCACATATTCCCCACCCCATTTACAGAAGAAATATTAGAGTCAATTGTTGGAAAGGAAATCTATTCATTCACAGATGGATTCTTTGAATACCAGTAGGTTAGAATCAAGGAAGAGGATCAACCCAAAATCATATTTGCTACTAAATGGGGATCCTATATGTATACAGTCATGCCATTTGGACTAAAAATTCTTTGGTGGTATTCAGCCAAATAATGATCAATGAATTCAAATATTTCATCCATGACTTTCTGGAAGTCTATTTAGATGATTAAACTATGTATGGGCTGGTCAAGGACCCAGGTCCTCTGAATGATGCTCAACAGATGCAGAAGCATGTAGATCTTGTTAAACCTAAAGAAATACATATTTTTTGTACTATATGGACACTTCTCGGCCATATCATATGAAAAGAAGGAATTATGGTAGATCCAATGAAGGTGGCCCTGATCTTGATCCTACCACCACCAAGAAATGCTCTGAAAGTCAAGAAATTTCTAGGATATGCTAGATACCACCGAAAATTTATTAAAGGATATATAGGAATTGTTGTACCAATGGAAGACCTTTTAAAGAAGAAAAAAAGGTGAAATATCAAATGGAATAAAGAGGCCTAGGAAGCATCTGATACTTTAAAACAAAAAATAGCAGAGGAACCTATCCTACTTTTTTTAGATTGGAATAATCCATTTCATGTCCATGTAGATGCCTCTAGAATAGCAATTGGAATTGTACTCACTCAACCTAAAGGGAATAAGGATCATCTGATAGCATTTGCTAACAGAAAACTATCTACGGTAGAGAAAAACTACACCACCATGGAAAGGGAAGCATTAGAAATGGTATATGCTCTACAAAAGTACCAAAATTATTTGTTATCCACTCCCTTCACTTTCTTCATAGATCATGAACCCTTGAAGTATCTATTCAATAAACTGATAATACATGGTTGGATATTGAGATGGATCCTGCTATTTCAAGAGTTTGATTTCAAAATAATGGTGAAACCTAGGAAGAATAACCAAGGATTGGATTACCTATCTTGGATTGAAACCGAGGAAGAACAAGATGTCTACTGATCTGTATAGGATCTAGACTAGATTGCAGTTTAAATGCTTTAACTTTTACAATGCTTTTACAATGATTATTTCAAGTTAATTAAAACAAAATTAACTTAAGGAAATAACATAAAGAACGTAATAACAAGGTGATTATAACAGAAAGAAAAGAAATGAGAGACAGAAAGAGAGAGAAGAAGAGAAGTGCAAACAACGCTTGATAACGGAGTTCGTCACAGAATGTGACTACGTCTCCGGGTCCACTCCAATAGAGAGACCGATCCGATTAACTCTAAAATCGATTACAATGCACCACAATCATTCTCCAAGCACTTCGGCAGCGTAACGACGCTCTGATATGCAAGAATGATCTGAAAACTCTTCAACAAGACCTCTCTTTGATTATCTCCACAGCTTCAAGACTTCGTCACCTGAAAGAAAACTTGATTACAACTCTCACCTCAAGCCCCCTTTTTATACAAAGAATTTTCTCAATTTGGCTCTTAACCAAAAGATTTGAAAATATTCACCTTATCTCTCCAAAATACATAAAAATCTTTACAATCTCCCTTTTACACATTAAAAATCTTCAAAAATCTCCCAATTTTGCATAAAAATCATTACAAATTTCCCCTAATAATCTTTAATAATCCCCCTTTATTTACTTAAAAATCTCCCAAATTAATTTTAGCCCTTCAATCTTCTTATTTTCGGGCTTTGGAGGTTTTGGAGGTTTGATTAAATCCTTTAAAAAGGATTATAGTTTGTTTAAATTTTAAATTAGGGGTTTGTTTTAATTTTATAAAGCAATCGGTTTTCAACAGTTATCAAAACCGACCGACGCCACCTATATACCAAGCATTGCGTATGGTGCAGCGGTGCCTATTCATTTTGTAAGCCCGGCGGTTCCGGGTTCAAACCCCGGCCGTCGGTTTTTACTCACCGAACTGTAACAAAATGTCAACAAAATAAAACCGTCACTATATATAGTAAAGCCAACGAATGTGGTGGAACGGCGAGGAGTTAAACTCGGCAGATGTGGGTAGGGGGTTCAAATCCCCTAACCAACCTTTTCACAAACAAATCGATATCCGCCGCGCAGAGAGAGGAAACACACTTGCCACGTGTTGCACCAGGAGGGTGCCACGTGGCAGGCCTTGACTGGATGAACTCGATGACATAACTGCTGATTCGGATGCCGACGTGTCTGCCAACTAGCTGATGATGTGGCCGATGACGTGGATGGTTGACTGTGTGCCAACTAAGCGCTGACGTGGAGCTGACTCACATGCTGATGTGTCCAATAACTCACTGCCACCTGTCCCTGACTGGACTGCCACGTAACTGACATGTCACTCTGTACGGAATGATGACGTCATCGTACGGATGACCCATGTCGAGCTCGGATTGGTCCACATCGAATTTCGTACGGATTTCTGACGTCATCTTGTACGGATGATGACGTCATCAGTGTACCCTCTGTCCACCAAGTCAACTGCAACTTTGACTGCTGATAACTCTCGCGTCCGATGTCGGATTTCGACGAAACGAGTTGCGTTGGAAAGCTTGTGACGAGCTCTTCATGATGATGCTAGTTTCATTGATTTTTGACGACACCATTTTTTCCGCTCCCTGGATGCCCCTGATTCCAGTTTGACCTGAGGTTTGACTGGCCATAACTTGCGCAAACAGACTCCTTTTCACTCTGTTCGAGTTGCGTTGGAACCAGGACACTGAGCTCTTTCTAATGGTGTAGATTCTAGAGAAAAATGAGACACTTCAATTTTCATTGAAAAATGTCCACCAGATCAGGCCTCCCCACTGAAGACCTTTTGGACCCCCAAAAGTGGCATTTACTCTAACAATAAGTGAGGACTTGGCCTCCCCACTTGTCCTGTATCCTCTGTACATCTGAAAACCTGGCTCACAAGCACAATGAAGACTATAGAAATATTGTTGATCATAAATATAACTTTATCACTTCCATAAGCATCTACATCCAATGTCGTAGCCACTAACCAACAGAAATTGACTAGCATCAAGCTGAACATCAATGTAGAAATGAAAGAAAGTAAGTCAACAAAAATTCGATCCTTTACAACAGAAACATTTTTACCCAAGGATTCATCAATGCTTTCAAGCATCCTTTTCTCATGCTGTACTGCAAGTGCATCCTGCAACATTTGACCCTGGTTAGCTACTCCAAGTTCAAGTGTAGAACCACCTGTACTGACAGACATCAGAGTTAACTCTTTACTTGCATTAATTACCCTCTTTAACTGTCCTGTGTTTGCAAAAGATTGATCAGTCTTAATCTTGTGAGAATGTACTATATACTGAATGCCATCCTTAAACAAATGATAATGATTTTGTTGCCTGTAGAAGATTGCTTTTCTGTCATATAAGTAAGGGCTTCCAAGCACTATCCCACAGATATCCAGTGGAACTACATCAAACAGTACTTCATCCACAAATTTACTAGTAATTGTGAACCTTAAGGTGCATTGTTTCGTTACTTGCAACTTATTGTTTTCACAAATCCAACCTAGTGGATAAGGTTTCTTATGTTGTGTAGTTTTTAATCCCAAGTTCCTTACAACACTTTCTGAAATTAAATTAACCTGAGATCCACTATCTATGAGTGCATCAATTTTACTGTTCTTAGCACCAACCCTTAAATGAAAAATCTCATTCCTTTTTACATCTTTAGAGAAACCATTAACTGTAGAAGAAGAAGCACAACTTGCAACAGAAACACCAGAAATAGAGGCTTTACCTTTTAGACCCATCGCTGTTATCTTAGTCTCATCATCTGAATCTGAGCCAAGATCCATAACAACATTCATGCATTTATCCTTACCTTTATTTTTCTAATTACGTCTTTGAGCCCACTTAGGCCTCAATTCAGGATGTAACTTCCAGCAGTGATCTTCATCATGACCATTCTTGTCACAATGAGTGCAAGAAAGTTTCTCATCCTTCTTGACTGTAGCTGCCTTCTTTCCTTTCCCTGTCTCTACATTCTTAGAAGATTTCTTTACATCATTATCAATAAAAGATCCTTTACCCCTTGACTCTAAGTGTTTTGCTTGAACAGACACTTCATCTAAGTTACAAGGGTTCAAAACCAGGATAGAATGCCTAAGATAGGAATGCAAACCTCCTATGTACTTCAACAACATGTCCTGAGTGTACAAAGGAACATTCAAAGAAATAGCCCTTTTCCTGAATTCATGGGTGTACTCTTGGATAGTTTGACCTTTCCCTTGCCTAAACATTTGCCAATCCATCATTAACTGCTGCATATGTCCTAAGGGATAAAACTGCTTCTTAAGAGCATTAACAAACTCTGCCCAAGTTAAACTGACTCTACCATGTTGTGAAACTTCTGCCTTAGACTTACTCTCCCACCAGGTTAAGGTTGTACCTCCTAAACGAAGAGTAGCTAATTGGATCCTATCAACATCATCTATTAGGTTTTGGACACTACAGTAGACCTCTATTTGTTGAATCCAATCATCCAATTTTTCAGCATTAAGTTCTCCACAATATTTAGGCAAATCAAATTTTACATCCAGTTTTATTTTAGGTTTATACCCACTCTTGAAAGGATTAGAAGAAATAGAATGAGGAGAAGATGGAGAAGAAGGAGAAGGAGAAGAGGGAGGAGAAGAAGAAGAGGGATGATCTGGTTTCTTGCCACCGTCTCTATGTTGTTCCTCTTTCTTGTCTTTGCGATTTTCTTGCTTCGACGAACCTTCTTCACGTGCCTTCCGTTCTTGTCTCTCCTGAAAAAGAATGTCCACCTTTGCCTTCATCTCGAGGAATGCTTTTCGAAACTCCTGCTCACTGATTTCTTCAGGAACCTCCATTCTAGAAACTTACATCTTCAGAAATGTTCTACGCTTTCCGATCTCAGGATTAAAGTCTTCGAGTTTTCCTTCACCCTTCTGAATCCTGGATCTCGTTAGCATTCAAAAACAAATAACTGCAATAATAGTCACCCAAAAGCTCTGATACCAACTTGATCTGTATAGGATCTAGACTAGATTGCAGTTTAAATGCTTTAACTTTTACAATGCTTTTACAATGATTATTTCAAGTTAATTAAAACAAAATTAACTTAAGGAAATAACATAAAGAACATAATAACAAGGTGATTATAACAGAAAGAAAAGAAATGAGAGACAGAAAGAGAGAGAAGAAGAGAAGTGCAAACAACGCTTGATAACGGAGTTCGTCACAGAATGTGACTACGTCTCCGGGTCCACTCCAATAGAGAGACCGATCCGATTAACTCCAAAATCGATTACAATGCACCACAATCATTCTCCAAGCACTTCGGCAGCGTAACGACGCTCTGATATGCAAGAATGATCTGAAAACTCTTCAACAAGACCTCTCTTTGATTATCTCCACAGCTTCAAGACTTCGTCACCTGAAAGAAAACTTGATTACAACTCTCACCTCAAGCCCCCTTTTTATACAAAGAATTTTCTCAATTTGGCTCTTAACCAAAAGATTTGAAAATATTCACCTTATCTCTCCAAAATACATAAAAATCTTTACAATCTCCCTTTTACACATTAAAAATCTTCAAAAATATCCCAATTTTGCATAAAAATCATTACAAATTTCCCCTAATAATCTTTAATAATCCCCCTTTATTTACTTAAAAATCTCCCAAATTAATTTTAACCCTTCAATCTTCTTATTTTCGGGCTTTGGAGGTTTTGGAGGTTTGATTAAATCCTTTAAAAAGGATTATAGTTTGTTTAAATTTTAAATTAGGGGTTTGTTTTAATTTTATAAAGCAATCGGTTTTCAACAGTTATCAAAACCGACCGACGCCACCTATATACCAAGCATTGTGTATGGTGCAGCGGTGCCTATTCATTTTGTAAGCCCGGCGGTTCCGGGTTCAAACCCCGGCCGTCAGTTTTTACTCACCGAACTGTAACAAAATGTCAACAAAATAAAACCGTCACTATATATAGTAAAGCCAACGAATGTGGTGGAACGGCGAGGAGTTAAACTCGGCAGATGTGGGTTGGGGGTTCAAATCCCCTAACCAACCTTTTAACAAACAAATCGATATCCGTCGTGCAAAGAGAGGAAACACACTTGCCACGTGTCGCACCAGGAGGGTGCCACGTGGCAGGCCTTGACTGGATGAACTCGACGACATAACTGCTGATTCGGATGCCGACGTGTCTACCAACTAGCTGATGACGTGGCCGATGACGTGGATGGTTGACTGTGTGCCAACTAAGCGCTGATGTGGAGCTGACTCACATGCTGACGTGTCCAATAACTCACTGCCACCTGTCCCTGACTGGACTGCCACGTAACTGACATGTCACTCTGTACGGAATGATGACGTCATCATACGGATGACCCATGTCGAGCTCGGATTGGTCCACATCAGATTTCGTACGGATTGCTGACGTCATCTTGTACGGATGATGACGTCATCAGTGTACCCTATGTCCACCAAGTCAACTGCAACTTTGACCGCTGATAACTCTCGCGTCCGATGTCGGATTTCGACGAAACGAGTTGCGTTGGAAAGCTTGTGACGAGCTCTTCATGATGACGCTAGTTTCATTGATTTTTGATGATGCCATTTTTTCTGCTCCCTGGATGCCCCTGATTCCAGTTTGACCTGAGGTTTGACTGGCCATAACTTGCGCAAACGGACTCCTTTTCACTCCGTTCGAGTTGTGTTGGAACCAGGACACTGAGCTCTTTCTAATGGTGCAAATTCTAGAGAAAAATGAGACACTTCAATTTTCATTGAAAAATGTCCACCGGATCAGGCCTCCGCACTGAAGACCTTTTGGACCTCCAAAAGTGGCATTTACTCTGACAATAAGTGAGGACTTGGCCTCCCCACTTGTCTTGTATCCTCTGTACATCTGAAAACCTGGCTCACAAGCACAATGAAGACTATAGAAATATTGTTGATCATAAATATAACTTTATCACTTCCATAAGCATCTACATCCAATGTCGTAGCCACTAACCAACAGAAATTGACTAGCATCAAGCTGAACATCAATGTAGAAATGAAAGAAAGTAAGTCAACTAAAATTCGATCCTTTACAACAGAAACATTTTTACCCAAGGATTCATCAATGCTTTCAAGCATCCTTTTCTCATGCTGTACTGCAAGTGCATCCAGCAACATCTGACCCTGGTTAGCTACTCCAAGTTCAAGTGTAGAACCACCTGTACTGACAGACATCAGAGTTAACTCTTTACTTGCATTAATTACCCTCTTTAATTGTCCTGTGTTTGCAAAAGATTGATCAGTCTTAATCTTGTGAGAATGTACTATATACTGAATGCCATCCTTAAACAAATGATAATGATTTTGTTGCCTATAGAAGATTGCTTTTCTGTCATATAAGTAAGGGCTTCCAAGCACTATCCCACAGATATCCAGTGGAACTACATCAAACAGTACTTCATCCACAAATTTACTAGTAATTGTGAACCTTAAGGTGCATTGTTTTGTTACTTGCAACTTATCATTTTCACAAATCCAACCTAGTGGATAAGGTTTCTTATGTTGTGTAGTTCTTAATCCCAAGTTCTTTACAACACTTTCTGAAATCAGATTAACCTGAGATCCACTATCTATGAGTGCATCAATTTTACTGTTCTTAGCCATAACCCTTAAATGAAAAAGCTCATTCCTTTTTACATCTTCAGAGAAATCATTAACTGTAGAAGAAGAAGCACAACTTGCAACAGAAACACCAGAAATAGAGGCTTTACCTTTTAGACCCATCGCTGTTATCTTAGTCTCATCATCTGAATCTGAGCCAAGATCCATAACAACATTCATGGATTTATCCTTACCTTTTTGTTTCTGATTACGTCTTTGAGCCCACTTAGGCCTCAATTCAGGATGTAACTTCCAGCAGTGATCTTCATCATGACCATTCTTGTCACAATGAGTGCAAGAAAGTTTCTCATCCTTCTTGACTGTAGCTGCCTTCTTTCCTTTCCCTGTCTCTACATTCTTAGAAGATTTCTTTACATCATTATCAATAAAAGATCCTTTACCCCTTGACTCTAAGTGTGTTGCTTGAACAAACACTTCATCTAAGTTACAAGGGTTCAAAACCAGGATAGAATGCCTAAGATAGGAATGCAAACCTCCTATGTACTTCAACAATGTGTCCTGAGTGTACAAAGGAACATTCAAAGCAATATCCCTTTTCCTGAATTCATGGGTGTACTCTTGGACAGTTTGACCTTTCCCTTGCCTAAACATTTGCCAATCCATCATTAACTGCTGCATATGTCCTAAGGGATAAAACTGCTTCTTAAGAGCATTAACAAACTCTGCCCAAGTTAAACTGACTCTACCATGTTGTGAAACTTCTGCCTTAGACTTACTCTCCCACCAGGTTAAGGTTGTACCTCCTAAACGAAGAGTAGCTAATTGGATCCTATCAACATCATCTATTAGGTTTTGGACTCTACAGTAGACCTCTATTTGTTGAATCCAATCATCCAATTTTTCAGCATTAAGTTCTCCACAATATTTAGGCAAATCAAATTTTACATCCAATTTTATTTTAGGTTTATACCCACTCTTGAAAGGATTAGAAGAAATAGAATGAGGAGAAGATGGAGAGGAAGGAGAAGGAGAAGAGGGAGGAGAAGAAGAAGAGGGATGATCTGGTTTCTTGCCACCATCTCTATGTTGTTCCTCTTTCTTGTCTTTGCGATTTTCTTGCTTCGACGAACCTTCTTCACGTGCCTTCCGTTCTTGTCTCTCCTGAAAAAGAATGTCCACCTTTGCCTTCATCTCGAGGAATGCTTTTCGAAACTCCTACTCACTGATTTCTTCAAGAACCTCCATTCTAGAAACTGACATCTTCAGAAATGTTCTACGCTTTCCGATCTCAGGATTAAAGTCTTCGAGTTTTCCTTCACCCTTCTGAATCCTGGATCTCGTTAGCATTCAAAAACAAATAACTACAATAATAGTCACCCAAAAGCTCTGATACCAACTTGATCTGTATAGGATCTAGACTAGATTGCAGTTTAAATGCTTTAACTTTTACAATGCTTTTACAATGATTATTTCAAGTTAATTAAAACAAAATTAACTTAAGGAAATAACATAAAGAACATAATAACAAGGTGATTATAACAGAAAGAAAATAAATGAGAGACAGAAAGAGAGAGAAGAAGAGAAGTGCAAACAACGCTTGATAACGGAGTTCGTCACAGAATGTGACTACGTCTCCGGGTCCACTCCAATAGAGAGACCGATCCGATTAACTCTAAAATCGATTACAATGCACCACAATCATTCTCCAAGCACTTCGACAGCGTAACGACGCTCTGATATGCAAGAATGATCTGAAAACTCTTCAACAAGACCTCTCTTTGATTATCTCCACAGCTTCAAGACTTCGTCACCTGAAAGAAAACTTGATTACAACTCTCACCTCAAGCCCCCTTTTTATACAAAGAATTTTCTCAATTTGGCTCTTAACCAAAAGATTTGAAAATATTCACCTTATCTCTCCAAAATACATAAAAATCTTTACAATCTCCCTTTTACACATTAAAAATCTTCAAAAATCTCCCAATTTTGCATAAAAATCATTACAAATTTCCCCTAATAATCTTTAATAATCCCCCTTTATTTACTTAAAAATCTCCCAAATTAATTTTAGCCCTTCAATCTTCTTATTTTCGGGCTTTGGAGGTTTTGGAGGTTTGATTAAATCCTTTAAAAAGGATTATAGTTTGTTTAAATTTTAAATTAGGGGTTTGTTTTAATTTTATAAAGCAATCGATTTTCAACAGTTATCAAAACCGACCGACGCCACCTATATACCAAGCATTGCGTATGGTGCAGCGGTGCCTATTCATTTTGTAAGCCCGGCGGTTCCGGGTTCAAACCCCGGCCGTCGGTTTTTACTCACCGAATTGTAACAAAATGTCAACAAAATAAAACCGTCACTATATATAGTAAAGCCAACGAATGTGGTGGAACGACGAGGAGTTAAACTCGGCAGATGTGGGTTGGGGGTTCAAATCCCCTAACCAACCTTTTAACAAACAAATCGATATCCGCCGTGCAGAGAGAGGAAACACACTTGCCACGTGTCGCACTAGGAGGGTGCCACGTGGCAGGCCTTGACTGGATGAACTCGACGACATAACTGCTGATTCAGATGCCGACGTGTCTACCAACTAGCTGATGACGTGGCCGATGACGTGGATGGTTGACTGTGTGCCAACTAAGCGCTGACGTGGAGCTGACTCACATGCTGACGTGTCCAATAACTCACTGCCACCTGTCCCTGACTGGACTGCCACGTAACTGACATGTCACTCTGTACGGAATGATGACGTCATCATATGGATGACCCATGTCGAGCTCGGATTGGTCCACATCAAATTTCGTACAGATTGCTGACGTCATCTTGTACGGATGATGACGTCATCAGTGTACCCTCTGTCCACCAAGTCAACTGCAACTTTGACTGGTGATAACTCTCGCGTCCGATGTCGGATTTCGACGAAACGAGTTGTGTTGGAAAGCTTGTGACGAGCTCTTCGTGATGACGCTAGTTTCATTGATTTTTGATGATGCCATTTTTTCTGCTTCCTGGATGCCCCTGATTCTAGTTTGACCTGAGGTTTGACTGGCCATAACTTGCACAAACGGACTCCTTTTCACTCCGTTCGAGTTGCGTTGGAACCAGGACACTGAGCTCTTTCTAATGGTGCAGATTCTGGAGAAAAATGAGACACTTCAATTTTCACTAAAAAATGTCCACCGGATCATATACGAAGAAGAATTTTTTAGCACACATTTGTTTAGGATCACAATGGTACCAGAAGAACTAAAAGATATTACTATTTTACTATCAACTAGGGAATTCCCTAAGGATCTAACACCACAAGATAAATAATCAATGATCTAGAGAGAAACACCCTATATGTTGGTCGAATGAGAATAACACTACAAAGGGAAAGATGATATCCTCGAGAGAGTAGTCTATGAACACAAAAGGAAATCCATCCTACAAGATTACATAGCATAATTTCTAGGGGTGAGGAGAACATCCCTCCCAATACAGGTGAAGAAGAAAATGTAGTGCAAGATAATGGAGGCCTTGAAAATATTCCTCTAGAAACCAACCAAAGCTAGTAGACAGAAAAACTGGAAGCTAAGGTAAGGGAAGATAAGAAAGAAACACATGAGGTTAAAGAGAACTCCAGAGAGACATCTAGCCTCCTAGATACCATTTCCACCACTAATAACTTCTTGGTTCAGCAACAACAAATTCAGCTAGTTCACTCTCCCCAATTATTGTATGTACCATGGTATATCACAAGTGAATCTCTTTGAAATGTCATCTATCCAAAAAATCTAGGGTAGGGGACATTATACATGCAATCGCTAGAGAATAACTCCTACATAAGCATGTCCAACAATTGAAACAACTTCAGGAGGCCATGCTACACTATAAAAGGTCATTTTGCATATCTCTAGGGACCAGTCTCTTCCTTTTCCACAATAACTATAACAACTGATCACCAGACTGCAAATTGACCTAAACTCATAGAAGGAGAGAATCAAAAAAGAATCTCAAGATGAGCTCATCAAAGATAATACCCAGCAATTTATTAAAAGGTGTGTCTCTGCATAGACACAACTAGAGATTCAAATCCAACAGATAGAGAATTTAAGCCTAAAATTTGTTGAGGTAATATATCATTTCTATTTACAAAGGCCTAATACAACAAGGTTCCTCTAGGATTAGATCATCTAAATCAAGGATTAGATAGCCAAAATGAGCTATGGCCCCCTACAAGATCCTACTAGTAGAGCTAGGGACAACATTGAGCATCTCCACATCTAGCTCCAATAGCTCCACACAAAGAACTACTTGAGTAGCTACAACAAATACAAGATATAGTAAATAATGAACTTTGATTCCTACAAATAATCCTAAATGAGGCCAAGAAAATCAACAACATTCATATTCCCAACACCTTATTGGAGGTTGGGTGCACACTAGCCTAGGCACAAGGCAAAATTGGTACCCTACTCTAGACCTAGGCCCACTGGACAGCCACACTAACCTAGCTTCAAGTCGAATATAAATACATCCTTCCCCATCTAGCAAGGTCTTGAGGACAAGAAATTCTTTTAATAGGAGGGATGATGTTAGCAGGTCAAAGGGTAGAATAGGAAAATTGGTAGCATACCAGTAGAGAATCATGACACCAAAGGAAATAGCCATAAATAAAGAGACACATCTCTTCATAGAATGTATATATAATAGATAGGTAGATAGAAAAGAGTAGGAGAGATATATGAAGGAAGTTAAATGTAATCATATATATATGAACTATCAGAGCAAAGACCAAACCTTCCCTTTTATATCTATTTCAATATAATATATATTAGGAGTTATAAGGATTCATATGTTAATGTATGTGATCATTTCCCCATAGGCTCCTACCGCATGCTTATTTCTCTTATTGTATCCTCTAGGGTATAAACTAACTACATGTAGGGAATACCAGAACATAGCTCCTTCTGGATTGTGCTACTCCTCCCAATTCCCTTGCCAATAGGTCTTTACAAGGCTCGTCTAACACATTTAAATAATACAATGCAGCTTGCAAGAGATTAATTTTCCTAATATTTGACAATGAATCCCACATAGACATACTGACATTAACCCTCTTCATATGTTCCAATATATTAAATGGAATTGTACCAACCTTTTACTACCCCTTAGGGACAACAGTATCACCTTGATTTTGTATTTTCTAGGGTTGAATTTTTTGTTGTTCATTTTTTGTTATGGCCTAATATCTTTGTAACATTTGCATATTTTTTATGGTAGATGGGTTAGTAGCACCTTGGTTTTCTTGAGAATCATGTAAAGGTACCCTAGCAGCTAGTTTTTTTCAATCTACTACTCTCTTCTTTTCCCTTGTGTTGGCTAAAATTGAAGAAAGGTCTAATTTACTACACAAAACTCTTACCCTTTCCAATTCAATAGTGTTTCCTAATTATATGTATTCTCTTGGAAGTTTCCTTACTAAAATAATGCCTCATGAGTGGTACTTGGATGAACATTTTATGTGGTTTTCACCATCAAGGCTTGGTTTATCACACCATTTAAGAATGTAGACTAATTATGTGATTGGTTGCAAGGAAAACACCATCCAAATTCTTGTGCTAGGTTATTTTAGATAGGAATGAACTTTCTTGAATTAATTGTAGCATTGGGATTGTAGTTTGAAAATTTCTCACATTCAAAGCTTTCCTTTGGACTTTTCTATTTAGTTGATATGGAGGCCTACTGGTTTTATTTTGTTGATATGAAGCTTGGAAATTCTTGTAGTTTTTATTTCTTTTCCTCTTAAGATTAACCATCTTGTTCCAAAAATTCTAAATGAGGTCTTTTATTTCTAGAAGATCAAAATATTTTTTTGGGATATCCTTTTCTTAGGTAGGGACTCGGTTGCAACACTATTGAATTGGTAAGGATAAAAGTTTTGTGGAGTAAATTAGACCTATTCTTCAATTGTAGCCAACACAAGGGAAAAGAAGAGAGTAGTAGACTCAGAACAACCAACTAATAGGGTACCTTTACAAGCTTCTCAAGAAAACCAAGGTGCTACTAGCCCATCTACGATAGAAATTATGAAATGGCATGAATTTTGATGTCTATTCTAGAACTAAGATGTTAATTTTTTTTAAAGTCATCAAGTATGTTATAAATGCTTCAAAAATTATAAATGATTGATATACATACCCATATCAACAAGAAAATAATGTGATTGATGGACTATAATAACCCAAATAGTCCCACTAGTCATGCCAAAAACTATTGTCAATGCTAAGTGCACCCTAGATAGAGTGACATTCAATCTCTCTCCCTAGTTGAGAAGCATAGAAACATATTGAGGCGTGTGGGTTTCATGTAGATAAGGATGAATCTGCAAAAAGGGTTGGTTCCCAATGTGCCTCACCTAAACTAATACATCCTACTACTTCAAAAGGAAAAGGGAGAGAAAATGACATAAAATTGAAATATACACTCTAAAAGAGGTGATACACCAAATGTTTCAAGTGATCCTTCTTACTTTTATAGCATGGATAAGAAAAAAAAAATCTTAAATCAACTCAAAGAATCTTTAGCTCGACTAACCCTTATGAGCTTATGTGAAGGTTAGAGTTTGAAAAATATTAGGAGGGAAGAAACATTCCATAACTAACCCTACAAAAAGATACTCACCTAACATAAAACCCAAAATAATTGATAATGTATACTCATAAATGAAGGAAATGAATATGCACAACATAAATTGAGTTGAAGAGAGGTAAAAATAGATAGCTTTTCATTGATCAAAGGCTTGAATCCTTGTTTATAGTTACAAAAAATGAAAAAAGTTACATAATTTTGTTAGATAAGTAGGAGAACCCTTATAAAGAGTAATAATATTGTTTTTATATGGAAGCATAACAAAAAAGATTTCAAATCTCTAACCCTAACCACTGAAAAAGAATCTACAAGAAGTAGATGCCCAGAAAATCAAATCCAGACTATAGACAAGGAAGGGACATTGGTTTGAGTATGGCTAAGAATTCATGAAATGAAATATTTATTTTGAAATATCCCGTGAAATATATTGTAGAAGTTCTCATGAATGTTTGAGATGACATAAGGTGTACCATACGAAGTTCAAAGAATATTATTTCATGGGTTTTTTATTTACAATCCATGGGTAGCATTGAAGGTATCATCCTTTTCCTTTAGGAGCTATGAGAGGGTTTTGGGCTCAAGAAAATATAGGTGAGGTGGTTGTTGGGAATCTAAAAATTGATTTTGGGGCCTTCGTGGATAAGATTAGGTAGTTGCAGAAGTAGTTGAACATTGATGATGAATTTAGGGCATTGGTCCCTTGCAAAATGACACTATGCAAACATTTATACTTGACAGAAAATAAACTTCTAACTGAACTATGCAAAACAACCACCTTCATTCACACCCTTCAAATAATATCAGGTTCAAATAGAAATCTTTGCAAGATAACTTGGGCAAGAAATTTCCATAAAAAGTCAAAGATTAAGCACTATTGGGGCTAGGAAAAAAATTTATTGGCACCATAAACTTTAGGTTTGGTTGGGTTTATGTGTAAAATTTCACAAAAAATCCACTTGTGATATTTTGGACCCTATTAGCACCTTGTATAAATTTGGGTGGTAGTTGCACCCCAAGGAAAACTTTAGTGGCAAATCTTCACCAATTAGTGAATATTAGATATCAACCAAGTTGAAATTGGCAAATTAATTGCATCCAATAGGGTGGCCAAATCATCTAGGTTTTCTGAATTATCTATCCAATGCATGTCCATTCGCCATCAATTTATTTTATGAGGCATATTTAAGTAGTCAACTCACCATAACAAACTATGCATTTCAAATGGACCGATTAATATTTTCGCCTGGAATATCGGAAGCATGTAATAAATCACCTACATATTCGCCAATACTATAAAAATAACATTGTGTATCAGGACCCATTTCACCAATTAAAATTTACAAATAGTTTCTTGTGAGGACCCATTTTTCCAATTAAAATTTACTAATAGTTGCTTATGAGGACCCATTTTGCCAATAACATTAAAAGATAATTACATTTGAAGACACATTTCGCCAATTGTCATGACACCTCCATGTTAATTGTAGGGCCATAATTTCCTTGAAAAATACAACGTATCGTTATATAATCATGCAAGATTCACCAAATTTTTAATATACCATTTAAAAATCCTGTGGAATTCACCAAATATGGATTGATATAAATACAATCGAAACTATCATTTATTCTTACATATTTTGTTCAGTTCTGAGATTATGAGCTCTTGATTTAGAAGTTGGACTTGGAACCTTGAAGTTGATAGTAGGCAAGTTACAAACATACAACACAAGCATTCCTACATTAACGAATAGCAAGTCAGTGAAAACCTAAACTTAAAGGTGAGTGATCATTTCTTCATAGTGTTATAATATTTATTTATCTCTTTTCCATCCTTGCTTCAATATTAAAGATGATAATGAGAAGGGAATGGGATCTATATTATTTGTCCTTCTTAAACAAGAAGACATTTTTTCCAACTTTTATTCAAAGTGAGAGATCAATATTTCGAGTAGAAAGTGCAACAAGGGTAAGACTCCTCGAGGTGGCGAAGGGACTGGGAGGTCATTATAATGCCCAAAATGTAGAGTTACCATATAGTCTTACTTTGGAATTGGCAATGCTTCTAATCCATCAGATCAAGATGGAGCCACATCATCAACTCTTCCACAAAATATTAATGAAGAATGCATTCACAATACCTCACCTCCACCGAAAGGTCAAGGTGATATTTCCATTGAGTTAAATGAGTCAAATGAGGATGGAAATACCGCAAAAGATATTCCAAGGGACACCTTGGCTAGCCATAATGAGATAATTGACTTGGATGATGTTGGTAGCAAGAAAAGAAAAGGGAAAAAAAAGTGAGGCATGAGTGGGAAATGACAAGGAATTTTCAGCTTGATTGGGTGTCAAAATACCCATTCATTGTAGCAATGGAGAAAGAAAAAAAAAGATGAACCTCTAATAGAATGTAAGTGTGATTTGTAGTTGGAAATGTAAAAGAGACAAGAAGTTGCAGCTAAAGCTTGACACTATGGAAAAGCATATCAATAAATTTTATGGAAAACAAATTATAGATGGAAAGGAACAATCAGTAGTACGATGGAAATCAAAGGAAGAATGTCTTCATGTTAAGTATGTCGTGGAATATGAAGAGCATAAGCAAAGAATGATGAAGCTTGTTGCATGTTGAGGTACAATTGAGGCTCAATTTGGAAAAGAAATGGAAGGAGCACAACTAGAAAAAACTATTCAGATGAGTGTTGTTTTTCATATTTTTTCCAGAGGGTGTCCTATGATAAACTACCCAAAATATTTTAATTTATTATCTTTCTTGGGTGTTCCTCACTTTCCTAGCTCACATTGGTCAGTAAAAGTTGGATGGGAATGGTAAAATTATCTTGTTGTAGTGGAAAAGCAAGATTTAAAAGAGAAAGCAAAAGAGTCAAACTTCATTGCATTATCTTCAAATGAATTTACTACAATAGATAATACTTCTTAGGTCTGTATGCATGTGTATACTGTAAAAAAACATATCCACCAAGCTCATCTTCTTTGTGTTCATAAAATGAGGGAAATTTCAACATCACAAAATGTATTTGAACTGGTCAATAAATCTTTGAATGAAATTGTAGGTATGGATGACTTGACAATTTCCAAAAAGTTGGTGTGTGTATGAGCTGATGGAGTTGCAGTAATGTAAGGTAACAGGAATGGTGTTTGCACAAAGTTACAAACTACTTGTGCACCATACATGCTTGGCATTCACTGCATGGCCCACAAAATTAATTTAGCATTTAGATTTGTAAGCAAGTTTCCTATAGTATCAAAATTTGAAAATCTAGTCTACAAACTCTATGCATACTTCTACCGAAGTCCCAAATGTTTCACGAAATTTCAAAATTTTGTTGAGGGAATAACAATAGGAAACAAGCTTCTCAAGGATGTTGATACCAGATGGATTTCCCTGCATGGACCAGTGCAAGAAGTTCTTTAATAATATCAATCCTTGATTGGAGTAATGTATGAGCATCACAACACAGTAGACAAAGCTCCTAACCTCTTACATAGGTTAAGCGATATAGAGACACTCTTGAATTTAGCTAGCCTTCTCCCCTTGCTAGATGAAATGAACAATCTTGTGAAGAAATTCCAAGATAGAACTGTGTATATTCATGAATATTCAAAACTGCATAGACATACATGTATGGCCCTCTATCATTTATATCTAGATCTAACTTCTTAAAGCCCAAATTTTCTCATCTAGTAGAAAATTACAGATTTGAATCAACCTGATAATTATTTACAATTTAATGCAAGCGGGAACTTATGTATCTATGTATGTGGATTTGAGATACCAATGTACCATTGTATAATAGCCAGGAACTCTATCAGAGTACCTATTAGCAAGGAAGCTTTTAACGACATTGTTAAATCTGTTAGTGATAATTTGAAGGAAATTACAAAATTTCTTTCCACAAAGATTTATGATAGATTCACTTGACAAGAAATACTTGAAGCCATGGGTATTGTGTATCCTCAATTTTCGGTAAACTGAGATAGCCCAGCCTATTTTCATGATAAAGTAAACATCTTGATCGAACACTTTTTGAAAAGTGTAAAATACAATGAGCATACAATAGAAGGAATTATAAATGCAAATAAGCTTAGACAAAAATGTAAGAATTTTGCAAGTATGATGGACCAGTTTGATTCCATGGGCATGGACAAGTCCTTTGAATTGAGACCAATAACAAAGGCTTGGACAAACTTAGGTCAGAGTGAAATATTATGTGGTTTGATATCAAAATATTTCAAACTTGTTGATTTATGTCAAACAATGATATTGGGGTTAGTGGAGGATGAGAGAATTTTTCAGTTCATTAGTGTTTTTGAAATCAAATATAAGAAACAAACTAGACAAGAATTTGGAAAATTTCTTGAGGGTGAAAGGAACTATGTATAATATCAAAAAAATTCCTTTTGAAAGGGCACTCACAATCTAGAGGTCCATATGCAAAAGAAGAGGGTTGTGCAACACTCCAAACACTGGTGGTACTGGTGGCACTGGAAGTGGGACAAATGATAGTGACACAATGAATGTTGAATTTGAGATGCAAGGTCAAGAAAATGAAGACCATACTTAGAATAAAGATGACTCTTTTACTTTATGATGCAGGAGCATCCATGGCTCATTGCAATCCTGTGTCAACTTGAAGGTGTCATTTTTGAATTTTTTCAATTTTGGTGTGTTGGATTTCATGTTTGATTATTGAAATTCATATTTTGGTGTGAAATTAAATATTTTGTGATGTGGAAAATCTTGAATTTGGGATTGATTTCAAATTGGGTCAAATTGGTGAAGGGGAATCATGGAGAATATGCTTTAAAACTGAAAAAGAAAAAAAAAAAGCAATTAATGGTGTGGGTTTATGGGAGCCATTAAAGCCATTTGTAACTCCTATTTTGAATTTGCACAGCTCCTAAAAAATAGGAACCTAGGAGGTGGGAACCCAGGTTGAGGAATCTTCTTTTTGCTTTATTTGAGAAAGCATGAAAGCCATTTAAAAGCCCATATTGTATTTTGACTAAGTTTCAAGGATTAAAATATATATTTTATTGAGGCTTGGATATTAAATTATATTTTATTTTCCCTTCCTGGAGGTGGGTGTTGATTTTCCTGGGGGGTTTTGGAATGCAAGCTAAATGTCATTCCAGGAAAGCATGAGAAGATAAAAAGTTGAATTTCTTTCATTTTGAAATAGTTTTTAGAGAGGAAAACCACAAGAAGAGAAGAAGGGAATTTCTTACCTTTATATGGTGATTCCATTGTTAGATTGATAGGTTTTGAGAGTGTTGACGAAGGAAAAATAAACATAGGTTGTGCAGATTGAAGACATTGATTGTGAGAGAGGTTTTGAAGCTACACGTGTTGGAGAAGAGATTGTTTCAAGGCTTTGATTTTTTTATGCAAATCAGATTGTAGATATTTGATAGGAGTTTTATATGTCTTGTTACAGCCTTCACCTTTTACTAGAATGCAATAGCTTTATTTTTCTATTGAATAATACAAAAAATTGTCAATTGCACACTGCAACCTAGGCTTGAAATTGTGTTTCTTTCTGTGTGTATGAAAATTATTTGTGAGATTTTTAATTTTTATTTGCAGCAAGTTATTTTAAATTAAATAGCTCATACATCAGTGATATCAGAGCAGGAGTTCCTGAGTGTGTAGGTAGAATCGTTGATGTGAGGAAGTTTGCACCAGGACTTGTGGTGGTGTGTTGTGATTTATGTGTAGATAGATCATCGAACATGAGGTAATCTATACTAGAGAGGACGGGATGGGTCATGAGGAGGCTCATAAGAATTTTTTTTGGGAACATTATTGGGAAGAAGTGGAAAATGGGAAGTAGCATGAAGAGTTTGAAAAGGTCTAGGCTGAAGTGAATATAGTAGAAAAGAAGTTTAAAGAGGAAATGAGAATGTGGGAAGAAAGATATGGGAAGAAGAATGTTATCTTGAAAGAGGACAGCAAAAATAAAAGCATAAGGGAAGGATGGAGAAAGAAAGAAAGAAGAGAAAATGATCACTGAATATCATAAATTTAACGGTAATTTGAAAGATTTTGTTTTATCTGAAAATGTTTTGTTTGCGGGATTTAGCAAGGACAAGGAAAATGGTGAAAAGAAGAAGGATACCACGGAAGAAAAAGAGGTATCATTTAATTATGTTAGTAAAAATTTACATGCAAAAGAGGTAGATGAATTTATGGATGATGTTGTAGCAATTCAGAGAATGGATTTTAATAGTCCTAGATTTGAAAAAGGGAATGATGAAGAAGAAGATAGTTTCCTGTTGAAAGAGAAGATAAGAAAATTAGAAAAATTATTTCAAAGAGAAATTATAGAAGAAGATGATGAAAAGAAAGAGGTTGCAAATAATATATTCTTCCTTGAAGGCATTAAAGTGGAAGATAAGAAGGTTGAATGCATAGAAGAGGAGGTTGCAGTAGTAGATGATGAGGTAAAATCTGAAGTTTGTGAAATTTTTGATGAAACTGATTTATGTGTAATTGACACAGTTGGGATAAATAAATATGAGAATATGGAAGAGTATATTTTTTTAGTAGAGAAAGATAATAAAATAGAGGTAATGAATTGTTTTTCTGCATTTTGCAAAGATGATGTTACAACTAGTTTTTCTTCAAATGAAATGGCATGAGGATATAAAGAAATAGAATTGGAAAAGTGCAGCAATAGTATCTTACAATTTCAGGTACAACAAAATGTTCAAGATGATAGAATAGAGTGGGAAGATACATATTGGTGGAAATAAGATTTTAATGGGTTGAATATCCTAAGAGGAAGAAAGAGAGGAAAGATGAAAGAAGGAAGAGACAAAAAGGTGCAATGTAAAGTGAAAAGGAAAAATCAGGTAGACAAGGAAGAAAGATGGATGAAGAATAAACATCAAATCTTAAAATGTTCATGAGTTCCAACTCATGGAGCATTTCTTCTTACCTTGGGTGTTTGATGCAAGAGCATCCATGGCTCATTGCAATCCTGTGTCAACTTGAAGGTGTCATTTTTGAATTTTTTCAATTTTGGTGTATTGGATTTTATGTTTGATTATTGAAATTCATATTTTGGTGTGAAATTAAATATTTTGTGATGTGGGAAAAATTGAATTTGGGTTTGATTTCAAATTGGGTCAAATTGGTGAAGGGAAATCATGGAGAATATGCTTTGAAACTGAAAAAGCAGGAAAAAGCAATTAATGGTGTGGGTTTATGGAAGCCATTAAAGCCGTTTGTAACTCCTATTTTGAATTTCCATAGTTCCTAAAAAATAGGAACCTAGGAGGTGCGTGCCCAGGTTGAGGAATCTACTTTTTGCTTTAATTGAGAAAGCATGAAAGCCATTTTAAAGCCCATATTGTATTTTGACTAAGTTTGGAGGATTAAAATATATATTTTATTGAGGCTTGAATATTAAATTATATTTTATTTTCCCTTCTTGGAGGTGGGCATTGATTTTCCTAGGGGGTTTTGGAATGCAAGATAAATGTTAATGAAATGCATTGAGATGTCATTCCAGGAAAGCATGAGAAGATAAAGAGTTGAATTTCTTTCATTTTGAAATAGTTTTTACAGAGGAAAACTACAAGAAGAGAAGAATGGCATTGCTTACCTTCATATGGTGATTCCATTGTTGGATTGATGGGTTTTGAGAGTGTTGATAGAGGAAAAATCAACATGGGTTGTTCAGATTTAAGATATTGATTGTGAGAGAGGTTTTAAAGCTATAGGTGTTGCAGAAGAGATTGTTTCCAGGCTTTGATTTGCTACTACAAATCAGATTGTAGATGTTTTCTAGGGGTTTCATATGGCTTGTTGTAGCTTTCACCTTTGATTGGAATGTAATAGCTTGATTTTTCCATTGAATAATACAAAAAAAATCCAATTGCACATTTCAACCTGGGCTTGAAATTGTGTTTCTTTCTCTCTTTGTGTGTATGAAAATTATTTGTGAGCTTTCTTAATTTTTATTGCAGCAAGTTATTTTAAATTAAATAGCTCATACATTACTTTATCTCAAGTTGAATGTCAATTTCAGGACCCTGACTACATTTGGGAAATGGAAGTGATTTAGCATCTTTTAGCTATTTATATTGCACTTCATGAATCATTTTCAAAATTGTAGTTGATGATATTTTATATTGTATTCCATGAAATTGTGGTTCATTGTACTTCATGATATTGTATTTTATATTGCACTTCATGAATCATATTCCAAACTATAGTTGATGGTATTTTGAAAATTCATTTTGAAAGTTTGTTTATAAATTTGATTTGTTGGTTGAATGACCAAGAAGATTTATGATGAATACACAACTCATATCAGTTTCTTAACCTAGGAAACATAGTCAGTCTTAACACAGATATAATGGGATAACATATTTAACACATCGCATCTTTTAAGCTTTGATAATACTGCATTACAACATCACATTCATTGTATTATAGACCATAACTTCTTATAAGGATCCTGGTACTCAAATTTACATGAACCTATAGCTTCACCTGAGAAATCTAATTAATTCTTTGAATTAAAGCAAAGATGAAATCCATACATCATTGAAACACAATGAGACTAATAAAATAACCCTTGATCAAAAATTACATAAGCATATTGAAGAACTCAAAACCTAAGACAAAACTCTAAAAAAATTTGTATTCTCATTACAAAAATTATCTTTGTGATCAATCAATAACCAACCCGTACTTCTAGCTTTGAGTTCCTTCTTATAGAAATAAAGGAGAAAACAAGCTTTTGGCTAGAAAGTACACGTCCTATTTCTATTTGACCATTACAACATACATTCCCTCTTGTAGTTATATTTTTAATTCAATAGGAGGTAAATGTCACATGGGACAAAAACCATTTACATTTGTTACTGAAGATCTGGTCCCGCCTTTCAAAAGGAACATTTCACTTGATGTATCAATTTATCCATGTGCTTTCAAAAAAAAATCACTTACACCAAACTCAAAAGAAAGAAAAGCATAAAGTGAAGAGAAAATAGTACTTTATTTACATTCAGAGTTACCTCCACGTCTACAACCTTATCAACAATTTCAAATAGGAGAGAAAATAATATTTTATCCATACTTTATCAAATGCCTAATATGTACTAGTTCCAGGCCATGTATTGTTCTTCTCCCAACCATTATTCACCATTGTTGTTGAACAAAAGAAAAAAATTATAGTGACCATCCCTTAGCAGCAACTCAATCCTCCAAGACATCAAGGTATTTATCCTTCCATGCTTAAAACTCTTCCTATGTGGGCCAATTGAAAGTGATAATATCATCAGCCTTTAACCTATGGGGAGCATATTTGGTAACAACTTGATTTTCTTCTTTATCAAATTCTTCCAGAGCAATTCCTACTTGAGAAAGCATGTCCATGTTTCTCTTTAGCATGCTCATGTCATGTTTCTCACAAGTTGAGGTTGCTTGCTTTGAAATTACCTCATTTGCCTCCTTTCTCTAGTCCTGTAGAGATTTAATTTCACCATTATCCTTTAATATAGCAAGAAGGAGACCATGATTCATTTCATCAAATTTCTTAACCAACTCCCTTATTTTAGCCTCCAAAGGCTCAATCTTTAATTCCATTCACAGTTCTAAGGGTGGGTTGGATTTTTTTAGGCTTATTTACATCATGCTTAGATCCCACAGCCATTAGCCTCAAATATTGGAGTCTTGGGATCCATTTCTCCATGAGGGAAATTGCCACCTCTTTTTTTATGTCAAAATCATTTATTGCATCAACCATGGAGGAATAATTAGCATGGATGCTAATTAATCTCTTGTCAACTCCTCTATTCAAATGCTCGAATACTGCAGTCACAATTTTCAAATTGCTGACAAAAATCACCCTATCATGTTGGTCACACTTTTCCTTATATTCCTTCAGCTTTTCAAGTAATTCTTATTTATTGATTTCTTCTCCTTGTTGTGCCTTTAATGTGCTAGGATCCTCTACTGGGATGGGCATATCTCCCATATTGTAAGGCACAATTTCCCATGAAGAACTCATGGGAGGGATGGGGGCAGATGGTGTTGGCTCTTGTGATGTAGAAGGAGAAGTAGTACCTATTTGCATTAGCTTACCCAGTTGTAAATTGTGTACCTTATCTTTCAATAAAGCCATCTCAATCTACAACTACATTGTTTTTTTTTTACCTTTGCCATATTGAATCAATAAATCATTATACAATTTTTTGAATTTCTCTTTTTCTTCCATCACTGATTCAACTGTTTCTTTTTTGAACTATGCAACATTCACTGACATGGTAGTAGCCTCAATAGTTAAGGTATCAGGCACCCCTTTTATGATCAAGCCCCCTTTGTAGCCTACAAATGGCTCTGCAACTTCTGGCTTCTAGGTGTTGGGGGCTAGGGCCCAGATAGCTAATGTATCCCACTACTCACTAAATGCAAATCCTTGTAGTGCAATTGTAGCTTCCTCAGAATTATATAGAGGTCTAGCATACCTCTTCATTGTGTCAAAATCAATTGTAGAAGATAAATCACATTATGGCAATAAAATAATACCACTTTTTCTCACTATCTCTATCCCTTCCTATGTATTTATTTCTTGAAAGCTTCCTTTCATCTCCTTTATTACTTGGGATTGAATGACTGCATCAGGAAACTCTGGATGCAATCTCCTCTTCTTTGCAATATTATTAACAAATTCATCCTTCTTAGCCCTCCAAGTAAACTCCATGAAAACTTTGGATTTGACAAAAGAGTTGTCATCCATGAATTTGGTATAGGCCTCTTCTCTAACATAATCTTTTTTATTTATGCCTATGAGGTTAGCCTTACTCAATCTAAGACCAAGTTTCTATGGCACCATCTCCCTAGGTGGAGAAGGCATTCCTTGTTGTATCTCTTCTTCTATCACCAATATTTCATCATTTGTGTCTCCCTCATAATCTACCAGGCTAGTTGATTCAACCTTTTGCTTCTTTTGAGGTGGCTTCCTAAGTCGTGATGCTTGTCTAGGTGGTGAATCAATTTCCATAATCATAGGACCAGTTGACCTAGGAGGAGATGGTGGTGGCATTTGATGTATTGGTGAAGTAATTTTGTGTTCCTCTTGTTGAGAAGAGGTTTGCACTGCTTGTTCCTTCTCCTTCACCATGCCCTTCCTCATTTTGAAAATAATTAATTTATTTTACTTTTGGGAGGCTATTCTTTCTTCCATCATAGGGGTATCCCCTTCACTTGTTCTTCTACTGCAACAACCTTCCCCTTATCATGGATTAGTCTTTCACCTTCCAA
This sequence comes from Sequoia sempervirens, assembly GCA_007258455.2. NCBI lineage: Eukaryota > Viridiplantae > Streptophyta > Pinopsida > Cupressales > Cupressaceae > Sequoia > Sequoia sempervirens. The sequence continues at coordinate 122,257,592 of VDFB02000002.1, read as the reverse complement.
ATTCCCAACCACTGTCTCAAAGTTCTAAAAGACATATTCAATTATTTGCATTAAATTTGGGATCTCTCCAAGAGCTGTAAATTTTGGGTCCTTTTCTCTTATCTCCTTTTCCAATTTATTGAAGGAAATCCACTTCATCTTTTAGTCATCTTGTTTCTAAAAGTCAAAAAAAAATCTTATTACATCCTCTAGGAAGTAAAAGTTATGGATGAATTTTGAGCTCTAAATTCTCATCTTGAACCATACCATGAATCCCTCAGGATCATGGTTCCTTGCTCTCACCCTCTTTAGTTCCAAAGGTTTGAGCCCATCATTGATTTTTCTCCATCCTCCCTTTATCATAACAAAATCAGAAAAATAAGTATATGTAGGGAAAAACGTTCCCTTACCTGATCCTTCAAGTGGTTGTTCTCCACATCACCTAATTGTCACATTACTTCTAGAAAACCAACTCTTTATGGCACTTCCCTTGGAAATATATGGGGTGAGACACTTGTGCCATACACCCTCACTATTGTGTAACTTGGGTAAGGGATCTTGTCCCCCCAATTGTGATCAATATTCAGATCTGGCCTCCTATCCTTAGGCCTCAAAAATTCATGCAGAGCAGCAAGAATTCTTGGCATGTTCATAATTAATACCCTCCTTAGCTTGGAGGGAAAAACATTCTCAAACACCACATAGTTGGATTTGTTGCAATTCATATCAAGGAGTGTGATCTAGCACTAGACAGGGAAATCCATATCACCCTCCTTTTTCTCCAATATCATATCCTTACCAAAATATGTAGCTCCTTTGAAAAGAAACATATGTATGAATAATGAATACCAATAAAATTTGACTCCATTTTGACCTTTCTTCAATGCAACCAGGCCCTCATGGATCTTCTCATCGAAATATCCTTCATAGTCATAAAGTGAGTAGCAAGTAGGGTGTTGGATGTGTGCAGCCATATACATCCAAGCCATAGGAATACTAGTAGATGGGTCATATCCTATAATTTTATGCAAAGAATAGAATGTCCTTTGGAATTAAGACACAAAATAGTTGATGGGGAATGGTTGTTTTTCTGAGGGGGCCAAAATAATCTTCCCCCGACCCTTAATAGTTTCCAAATAGTTCTACAAAACTGAGATCTTGAAGGTATGTCTCACCCTCTCATATTCAACCCTGGGTGCCTTCTCATCAATCTTGACCATCTCTTCACTCCACTCAGTCAATTTGAAAACCTCATCAATTTCTTCCCTAGTGACTTTCACCATCTGAATCCCATCAAATGTTCTTATGGTCCTTGTGACTAGATCATAATTTGCAGCCACTTCCTTTAATAGGTCAACGTCCATGTAGACATTTGGCACTATCAACTTTCCCATATCCAAATTTAAGGGGTTAGCCACAGGAATGCCATAGTTTCTATTGTCAAACCAGTAGCTAAACAATGTCTACCTAGTGTATGACAATGTGGCGTCCTTAATGGTGCATTGTTTATCAATAATCCCTTCCATAATTTGTGTTCCTCAGAATAATAATTGAACCTTAGGTTTCTCAAAGGTAGAGGGCTTTAATTGGTCAGTTAAGTCATGAACTAGAGGTCTAAGAGGAGGTTTTGAAACAGAGGATTGTTCTTTAGATGCATACACTTTAACTTTTGGTGCCATGATTATAGGGTTTGAGTAGACTAGGGTTTCTCTTTAGCAAAATAGAGGCTTATAGCTTGGGCAAGGGTTTGACACAAAACAATAGCAAGACCAGACAAGCTAATTGTTTAAAATGACATCAAACCTTAAAAGAAATGCAAAAAAATAGAAACCCTAATAACACAATGATAGAGGGAGCACCTTATAGAAAATTTCTTAAATAATTGAAGAGCAAGGTGATGATTTCACTTACTGGTTTACAATTGCTTTGAAAACCCTAATACTGGTCATCGAATGAGGTTGAAAATTGTAGCATGAACTCCTTGAACACATTGAATGCTTAAATATTTTTTAATTGTGCTTTAAAACAAGTTTTTATGGCTTTAAGACTTTCCAATTTGGTAGCTTTGCATCATATTTTCCATTATGGTTTGCTCACATGAACCAGAATAACTCATTTTCCTTCAAACTCAACTTTGAAGTCTTGTCGTTGATCTTGTAGTCAAATGGCTTGACAAACAATCTAGATTCAGTCAAAGAGTTTTGAAAAATATAACCATAAGTAACTATCATTGTCGTCCAATGAGAATAGGCCATGTGTACATTTCATCCAAGTCACCCACGGGCTCCACTATTTTCAGCAGCGCTGAGAAAATCCACGTGTCAACCTCCCCTCTTCCTTGTTGGGTTTAACCTGTGCACAACTTTCAACAATGGGGAGGTGGGGAGCAATCCAGATTAAATATGGAGCCTCCAACCTATGTGCTCTTTAACCTTCAAGCCTTCTGCCTTAGCGCATAGTCTTCTGATCAGATAGACAACTCAAATTAAGACATCTTGTTCTTTGTTAAAACACATGTAAAAGGTCCCTTTAGTAGCATGGGCTTTAACACTACACAACCCTATGTCGAAATATTTCCTAAATATTTTATTCCTTTATATAGTTCCATGGACAGCTCAGAGCTTTCCACATGGCACCTCCCCACCTCCTCATTGAGAGATGGGAGATGAAGTGGGGCCCCCGCAGGCTGGTAGGGAGCAATCAAGATTGACCCATGTCACCTTATCTCAACCATTCAATTCTCAAGGATTAACATTCATTGCCTCCAAAGGATTATGGGACCCGCTAATAAAGAAGACATGTGGAACCTACCTGCCAGCCCGTGTGAATATTTTAATGGAAAATAAAACTCGATGAGGGAATAGGGACCGATTAGGATGTAATCTCACAGATCTGATGGCCTGCATAAAACCTTAAAACTGTACATGCATAATTGTTACTACTTAAAATCTCACAGATTCATCAGCCTGCGTAAAACCTTAAAACTGCATGTGCATAATTGTTAATACTTAAAAGTGGGCCCAACTAGGTAGACGAATGACGGGGGACATAAAACTTTAGGTCGATACTATAGACCAATGATAAAATATTAAACCCCAGACCTAGGACCTTTGGCATAAATTAAAAATACTTGTGACCCATACAATATAAAGTGATATTTAAAATAAATCTAACGGGTAAAAACTGAGAACGTTAGGATCAAGGGTCCAGTAAAAAGGATGAGTTCAATGACATAGATCATAACTAAAGTGACTGGGAAATGGCAATAGAAGTTTAGCAACAAATTAGAACATTTGCAAAGGAATAAGCACTTAGGGTTTTTGATGGGGTTTAAGGAACACATAAACCTCATAATAGGAGAATGAAAGAAACCCTAAGCCTTAAGACGTGTCCAAACTAGGACAACAACCAAATTTTTCAAAATTTATCAGTGGAACACAGAATTTTAGGGGTTCTACCAATGGCTCATGTTCAGTACGTCTATACATCTATCTTGGAGGTAGCAACCATGAGTGTTAATGTGGCACAATTCACCAAGGCCATAGTTGAGTCACTAATAGTGGAAAGGAACAATTTTAGAACCAAATATAATGAGGTGGTTTTTGAGTATAACTTGAGCCAACAAAAGATGTCTCAAATGCAAACTCAAATGGTTATGTGGAAAAAAAAATTCCAAGCATTGCAACCTGGTACCTCACATGCTGCAATTTTTCCTCCTTTGAGTTACTTTGGTGTATTCTCTCTTTCACTTTATGCTTTTCTTCTGCAAGTTTTTAAAGCACATGGACTACAATGTTTTCTCATGGAAATATTATTTTGCACCGACTAAAGGAGCCTTTTGGAAGGTGGGGAAATCTTCAGATCAGCAAATGGGAAGGAATTTTGTCTTATATGTATTCCCCCTCTTGGAAATACAAATATAACTACTCGAGAATGTTTTGAAATTAAAATTGAAATGTAAGTCAAATGTAAATGTGACTAAATGTCTAATTTGGCTTGAAGCTTATTGCTCCCTTGTTCTTATAAAAGGGAATTCAAGGCCAATTGCACGAGTCTTTAGTTGAGAGAGATTGGGTACTCATGTAATGGATTTTGAAATACAAGCCCAAAGGAATAGGATTATTTTTGAGTCTTAGGTTGAATTTGAGTCTATAATAAGCATAATAGTCTTACAACAATAATGGCATTTGAATGAGAAGTGCAAATTCTAAAGAAGATTGAACAAATTAACATATTATTAATAATTTCATATTTTAATTGTGTTAAACATGTACTCAGTGATTCATCACTCAATTCAATGCTTAATAACATATAAACAATAGTAGCATATACAACAATGAAAATCAACAATCATTTAATGTGTATCTAGTAGTTGAAACCATACTTTTTCTTCAAATGATAAAATAAATAATATAGATAATTGAACATCAACACATTACTGAATTTGAGTTTTTATTGATTTTCACATGAAGGAATACATAGAGGCATTGACAATGCAAAATCTTTCTCAAAGACAACTCTGCATAGAGTTGAGTTGGAACTTGGAAACTCATATTATTAATATCAAATCTGTATCACCTTTTCTAGAAACTTCCACTATTCAGGTGGTGTAATTTTCATTTGTTCTAACTAATGTTGTTTGAATTGAAAATTTGTTAACAAATCATGATTGAAATTGCAACCTATCTTGAATTATTCAGTCAAAATTGCATTCAAGGTTATCAATGGTTTAATGGAGTCTAAATAGTTCGCCACATATGGGTTCTGAGGAAACTAATCCAAATCAATCTTCCTTGCACCCTCCATCTTCTTTCTGATATCATCCTTTCCAATTAATCACTCATTTGTGTCAAAAGCCTCTGGCAAACCAATCTCTATGAAGTTCCTTACCTTTTCATCTAGCTTCTTCATATTGTTTGCACCTAGATACACAAATTCCTTTATTTCACACATTCTCAAACACTTTTGAATGATAGATGACAACATCATTGAGGCAACAAGATGATTATTAATCCCTTTTGATTTCAAATCATTGTCGTTGGCTTTGTAGACTATTTTTTGAACTTGATTTGTAGATTTCTCTAATGCCAACACATTTTTGTTCACTAAATATTTGTTGAGCTTCTTATAATGTAGTCTGATAGCATCAATCAATTGAAATATTTCACACAAATGATCAATCCTCTACATTATTTCATCCCAGATATTTTGTTTCATATGCCTCATTATTTCTCTACAAAATGCAGTTAACTTATTTTGTCAAGAGTTAATTTCATTTTTTTCTTCCATCATCTCTGCAACCAATCTTTCATTTATTTTTCTCTATTTTTCCAATTTTTGTTCCCACTGTTCATTTCCTTTCCCAATGCTTTGTCTTAATTTTTTTGAAGTGGATTTTTCCTCATCATATTTCTTTTTTCTCTCATCTAACCTTTACTTTAGTTTATTCACTTCTCTCTCATTTTGTTTATCCTATTTGCTTGTTGATGTAGAGGCAAAAATTTTTATTCTTTTTTCTAATTCATTGCTCTTGATATTTGTTGCTTTCCTCTTTGCTTTCTCATTTGCTAGGTCTGCCTATAACTTTTCTACTTGATTCTACAACCTTTTTTTCTCTCTCTTGCTTTATCAATTATGTGTACATGAATTCATTTCTCTTCTTTGATACATTAATTTTTTCAGTATTTTTAAGTCCAGAAAAATCCAAAAACTGCTCACCTAAAATTCAGATCAATCCATCTGATTTGTTGGTTTATTTTGAACTATGGGAACAACAATTGTGTACTCCATGATTTTTTTATTTGTGTAAAATGTTGGTAATACCATGGTTATTACAGGCTCTGAAGCCACAATAGACGCATTCTCCATCAGTTGCTTCTTTTCTTTTTTATACAATTTTGATTTCTTTTTAAACTCTTCAATGTAATCAAAACTTGGGGAACACAAGAACAATGAAATGCTTGAATGGAGAAGGAATAGGAGTACTTGCAGTTGCTAATGTTTTTGCAACCACACTAACTGTGGGACTGGGAGTGCCTAGAAATAACTCATTTGTGGTGGAAATGGTAGTTGTTGTTGGACTTGGAACTATCAAAGTCCTTTGCCTCTTCTATATGCCTTGATCACTTGGTATTTGTGTGGTATCTTGTATTATTTTCCTCTTGTGTGTAATTTTTTGTAGCACATGTTGACGACTACTAGTACTACTACCCATACCATCACCACTAGTGGCAATGCTAGTTGTACTAGGTTCTCCACCATGGGCATGTCTTAATTGTGACTGTATCTGACCTTGAGGATTAGGATTCAAAGCTCTAACAAAATGAATTGTTTTAGTTGTACTTGTATTCACTTGGTCTACTTTATCATCTCCAAGGCCTCGCTTATCAATAGGTTTTCTATGGTCTACATCTATTACCATACAAATTCCTTGTCCTTGGGACCCCAAACCACCACCTTCATAACTCATTTTTTCAGCCTCACTTAAACCAGGTTTGACATAGCTTTTTTTTTCCCTATCATCATTAGTTTCTTTATCTTCATAATCATTGGGATGCTCTATATTCTACAATTTTCTAAAATCAATATCTTCATTATCTCCAAATTCTGCAAGATTTCTTAGTTCACCTAGCTCCTTCCTCATAGACCAAAAGGCACTAATTTTTTATCGTGACCAATTTTTATTTGTAACTTCCTTATCTAGAGAATTTGGATTTTTACTCTACTAGATGGCTTATCACTTTTTTATAAAAAAAATGTTGCACGTCATGATTTTCTTTTGGTGCAATTCCATAATTTTTGCTGACAATTGTTCAAAAGAAATACATTTCTTTGCAGAACTTTTCTCCATTGCTATTTTGACCTAATCCCAAGAATCCTTGTTTCTCAAGTTTTCAAGCAAGGGTTTACTTTGATGTTGAATTCTACTTGCAGCATTCCTATTGGCCACAATCACTGATTTAATGGCATCACATTGATCATACTACCAATGACAGACATCATCAAAATTTAAAAAATTCAAAAGATCATGTGTCACACTAAATGCTTTTCTCTCAAATGTGAACCCTTCACATGAAAATGGTAAAGAAGGAAATAAGGTCTTCTTTTGTTGATCAGCAAAGTGTAGTTCATCAGCACTCTACATCTGCCTTACATATTCCAATGCAAAAACCCTTTCTCTCATATGTATTGGAAGTTTCTATGGCTCTACTCCCGATCAATAAAGTCTTAGCATGAAATATTCTTCCATTAAGTACCAATCAACCAATTGTATTTATTTTCCTAGTTTAATGCAATTTCTACATGAAATAGGCAATCTAGGCATTGGAGTATTTGTAATTGCTTGATGCAATGGAGCCAAAAAGTAGTCTACAAAATGATTGTAGTTCCTTTGAGAATCATGCATCCTTATCTCAATGGTCCAATCATATACTGGAGCCATTTTCTTTTCCTTAGAATTACTATAGGGATGAATTTGAAGCTTATTGGTCTGAAACATTCCACTAAATTTGAATATATAAAATAGCACAAGTAGGTTGTGAACCTAAATGTCTTGGTGGAACCTCCTTTAATCATTAAAAAAAATTATGCATGGATTCTACAATGTGCTCAATAAAGTTATATTTGACATGTGGAACACCATAATGGATGTTATATACCATTTCAAGGAGGCTTGCACCCACTTCCCAATTGCTATCCAATCCGAGGAAAAATGCTAGCATGGAAATAGTGTCCTAAACCCATGGTCTAAAAATATCAAAATCATAAGGAGGCTTATGATTACCTTTCAATTTGTTTTCAACTTGTATGTTATCCTAAACTATTTTATTTATGAAAGAATTTTTCTCCCTTTCATCCACTACTTCATAATCACTAGCAACCTTTTCTAGGTCAATGTGGATGTTTCCAAATTCTTCAGTTATAAACCCCAACACTTCTCCAAATTCTTTTGTATTAATGAATAACAATTCTTCTTTGTTATCTTTATTAACAATTTCTCTTTTGTTATCATCATAATTTTGGGCATAGACCAATGATAAATTTTGGGCAATGGAAAACCTCATGTAACATCATGCTCCCTAATCCAATCACCCATAGTGCATTGTAACTATTAACTTGCATTTCCTTTGCAGCCTTATTCTCAAATGAAAATATAAGTTATGAGGTACACCTACCATAGATTTTACGATCATAAATATCATGGTATTCATCAGTTATACCTGTAGTTTTAAGCAATCTAGCATAATGTATTTTTTTATCTGATTTTTCTCTAGTGGTATTGGTGGTAGACATGCTTATACAATGTGAAATTGTGAATTCTCTCTTAGTCCTTAATTTTTCTTAATTCTTAAGTCTCTCAACCCTAAAGCCAAACTTCAAAGTTTGAAAAAATAAGATTTTAAGAAATGATGAAATTTGAAACGTAGCCATAGGAATTATGCCTTTGACTTACCCAAATTTTTATTTTTGAAAAGATTAATACTGACAGGCATGGACTGGCTTTGTTGTAAGTGGAACCTAGAATCTCCTTGGTGCACTGCAATGAGCAATCTGAAATCTCCCTATGTGTTGACACTCACTTAAAAATAAAATCACTTAGTAGTATAAAGTTTGGTTTTTTTTAACATTAAAGTGAATGAAACATCAACGTGTTGCTTCCGGACTACACAATTAGTACATGGTTGTCCTACATTGACAACAAATTATAGACCATTGATCTTTGTAAATCTAACAGTTTTAGGGTGATTCTGGAGGTTTAAATTTGAAAGCCTAGCACTCTGTGCATTAAATTCTAGGATGCAACTACAACCATCCACCAAATGTTCATCGAATGGTTGAGTAATTTATGATATAAACAATAAACATGTGTTTTAAAGTTGTTTTAAACTTTAGTGTGTTAGGATTGACATCAAAGCCAAGGTGTCGGTAACTTAACATTGCAAAGGACTTAATAAAATGAATAATGATATTAGGAACTGAGGGAGAAGTTCAAGGACAAATTAGAAATCAGTAACATTTTGGTAAACCCTAGCAAGAGTGTCAAATTTTAGTGTTTATAATGTTTTTTGTCAATTTGATGGCAACTTTATTTTTTTTATTTGTATTACTTTACGTTTTAAATTTGCATGTAAATATTTCATAAATAGATAATACTTAATTTCTTAAAGGAAAAAAAAAATTGATTTGAATAGAGTCATAGACACTAACTCAGAAAATAATTCTTTACTATAAATGAATAACGAAGAATAACACAACCATTTTTTTTTACAATTGAATTACAATGTTACATTATTACATATATTTTTTAAGATGAGTAAAGCATGCAAGATCTTGTTTATATAAATGACATATGTCACTTTACATATACACAATTGATTCCAAGCTTCTACTAGTGACAATGTAATACAAATGTGGCTCTAAAAATAAATGCATAGGGCTTTCCTGGCTGACCATGTTGGGGAAATGGGAGTTGTGAAGATACAAAATGTATGTATCATCTTTGAGAACTAGAGTCATGCAAAAGATGAGGGGTAGTAAATCTACTCCCATCTTTTGCATGCATATTCCATGCACTGGGATAGCACTGATCTCCATCAGAGCTTCTCATCTTGGTTCAAAACATGTCTAAGAAGTTAGGTGAACCAAATCAACTTCTTTCCAATTCCACCCATTCTGAACTTGAAGGAAATTGGCCTTTTACTCTGTAGCTACATAACTAGAGTTAGGAGAATTTAGAGTATCCCCAATAATACCACATCATCTTCTTCCTTATTAACCTTACAAAATGAAAACCCTTATGACAATTTAGAACATTGCACTCAGTAGTAAATCCTTTAGCCTTCAACAAATGATTTTAGTTGTGCTCACTATCCCTATTTATGGGCCACCAATGCCACTACCAACTTGATCCATGTGTACTTGTGAGTCGTGTGAGGTTGGGTATAATGATAACCGTGCAAACCAAAAAACCAACTCAATCAATTCATGTAACTTAAGCCTTACATTTACAATTAAAATGTTCAATTTGATTGACTTCTGGCTACATGCAAACTATACCTCAAGATGACAAGCTATCAAAACTGCTACTCAAACGATATGAAATCATTACAAATATTGTTTCAATTGATCACTAGATTGATGACATCATCATCTACAGTACATCATGCAGTTTTCAATATTAAGCTATCCAATCAATCACTTCAAATGTGCATATGGCATTAATCCGCAGTACCGCAACCACACTTTCTTCAAAAATATTGAGAATTAAATGAAAGGGAGAGTACTTTGAGGCATTGAAAAGAGAGAATTAAATGGATTTTTTTACCTTAATCATTATCAATGTCCACTAATAAGTCACAATAAATTTCACTCACTTATGACCAAAACTATATGTTGATAATACCTTAATCATTATCAATGTCCACTAATAAGTCCCAATAAATTTTTCTAACTTATGATCAGAAATATATGTTGATAATTACTATTAGTTTTAAAAGCCACATTTTTTATATTGAACAAAGCAAAAAGGATTTACAAGAATGGAGCCATGAAAAATATTTTAATTTAAGTAGCTAAAGACTGAAGTACATACTGCATAGCCAACAAGCCAAAAAGGAACTAACCGTGACAAAAAACCAGTCACAAAATACATATTACAAGAACTATTACGCTATATAATAAAATATAGACACATCACACAATTCATTACTAAAAAAATTTATAACAATAGGTGAGGCCCTCAACCAAGTGTTTGAGTAGAAGGTGAATCGAATTTAACAAAGTAACAGTAGAGAGGAAAAGTGAATCACCCAAAACCTTCCTCCAAAACTCTAGACTCTTTATTTATTCATTTTTCATATCACATGTAGCAAACCACATCTCATATTAACTAGGGAAAGAGCTTGCACTATAGAAGCATACAATTCTACTTTTCAAAAGATTCCACCAACAGGTGTTAACCCACTTTTAAAATTTTAATGCTCCAGTGCCAACTCCAACAAAGAAATAGAGTAAATGAAAGGTTGCAAATAACATATTGCCAATGTCTTCACCAAACCTTTATTGAGAAAAAATTCCATGCAATTGGACAAGAAATTTGAAGCTACCTCAAAATATAGAGCACGAGGGTTGTTCTAAAGCCACTCCCTACCCACAATTATTCTTATAGCATCCTCAACCTGCACACAAGGAATTGTAAAAACCATACCTAGCTTTGTCTGTCATATGCATCATCGCTTCTTTTCTCCCAAAAACATTTGTGTAGCATGACACGCCATGAAGACTCCATATCACAGTTAAATTAAGAATAGAGAAGAAAGAAATAAAATCCAAATATATTATAAATGATATGAATAACATCAAGTTGGTGAAGTATATATAGAAGTTAGAACAAAAACAATGACATCAAATACTCAACACTTAACATTTAATTCACCACTTGATGTGACAATATTATTTCAAAAAAATTAAGTCATGACTTTAATTCATTTAAAAAATAATAAAATGTCAACCATTGATTTTTGGAAATCTAATGGTTCTAGTGTTATTCCAGAGGTTTGAATTCGCAAGTCTAGAGCTTCAAACATTTTCTTTTGAAATGCAACTATAGTTGTCCATCGAAAATTCATCGAACAGTCATGGGTTATATTGATTTGTGCTGACATCTGGCTTCAAACATAATGAATATGTTGTCACTTAGATTTCATTCATTCTCGTGCATCTCCTTCATTAGCTTTGTGGCCCCCACTAATCTTTACAAGCTGGCAAAAAATCCACGTGTCAGCAGCCCACTTCCCCTCTGAGATTTGCATGTTTTATATCAATAGTCATGGGCTAGCAGGAAATGACCTAGATCAACCTGACGACCATCAAATTGCTTCCCCTTTAACCAATAGGTTAGTGACCATAACATATATCCTCCTTTAGCAATAAATGGATAAGATTAGAACATCTCGATGAAAAATTTTACACATGCTCATACATCCTTTTAGTAGCACATTGTTTAACCTTTCATAATTTTTGAGAAATATTTCACCAAATATTCCCATGCCCTTTATAGTTTTATGGGTGGTGGCAATGACGCCACGTTCCTTATGCTCACTATCCCTCCATAAGCCTAGATCTGATAGTGGGTCCCTTGCGAGCTAGCGGGCAACAGCTGAGATTTATTTGTCAGAACACATCTTAACCGTTGATTTGATCATGTTCAGCCATCAATGCCTTTGAATAGTGGTAGGGCCCGCCATGAGGGTGAATAGGTGTCACTTTCCCAATATCCCTCTAGCTTCTTAATTTTATTATTTTAATCTCACAGGCTAGTGGAGAACTAATGAAAATAATTCGCCAATGAAAATATTTTTTTTGGTTTGAAAATTTTTTGAATCATTAATAAAATCAGTAATAAAATTTCAACCATTGATTTTTGGAAATCTAATGCTTCTAGTGTTATTTTGGAGGTTTGAATTTGCAAGTCTAGTGCTTCAGGGATTTACTTCCGAAATACAACTACAGTCGTCCATCAAAAATTCATCAAATGGTTGTGGGTTATATTGATTTGTGCTGACATTTGGCTTCAGACATAATAAATATGTTGACACTTTTCCCCATTCGAGACACTTTATGAAGGAATTTGGATGTGTGGAAATTTTTTTCCATAATAGAACAATATGTAGTATTTGATATTTTCGCCACCCACACTATGATTTATTATTGGCATACCAGATTATTTCACCGATGAATTTTTCTTTTGGTTTGAGACTATGTTTAATTCACCAATGGTTTTTTTCATTTGAAAAAAGGTTTAATTCACCAATGAATTTTTTTTTTTGGTTTGAAAACATTTTTGAATCGCCAGCAAAAATATTTTATTTGTTTGAGCACAGCTTCAATTTGCCAATAGAAATATCTTGTTGGTTTCAAAACATGTTTAATTTGCCAATGGAAATATTTTATTGGTTTGAAAATAGGTTTTAATCGTCAATGAAAATATTATATTGGTTTTAAAAAATTGCAATTTTCCAGGATTCTCCATAGACTTCTAGCGATTACAAAAGATTTTCCAATTATGATTATTTTTTTTCCTGAAAAAACAAAAAAATTGCCAATAAAATTAATTTTTTTATCGAGAAGTATACAAGATTTTCCAGGATTTTACACCTTCACCGAGGGGGGGTTCTTAAATTTATCCTTGTTGCACCCTTGGACAATGTCTAGTTCACTAAGAAATTATCATAAATTCACTTGGGTGAGAAATTCTTGTAAAAATGAAATATTGGTTTTTAACTACCTTGGGCAGAAAATCCATTAGCAACTAGATCTGGAATTTTGGCCTCATTCACCCACAAAACCCATAACTAGTCATTTTTTGCCTCAACAAGTTTATGCAAAATTTTGGGCTCCATCTACCAAGCGATATTTTGATCTATATGTGCACTTGAATGACGTCAAGTTTTGAAGGGAAAACCAACAAAACACTTGGCCACTCAATTCTCGCAAATGCAAAACATGAAATCTATTAGCATTTGCAAAAAAATGGTTTCATCCAACTATGAGAAGTTGGCCTTCAGCTTCCTGCAAATAAACACATAGTTATTTTTTTAATCAAGTCAAATGCAAGAAATTTGTCAATATCAGGATGTGGGAAAGTAATCAGCATCTACATATTTTGTTTGGTTCACTTGAAAGCCTCGAGAAGACTATACTATGAGACTTCACCTTTCATTTGGTCCATGTAGGAAAATGGCCTCCATCTTCCCATAAAACCTTAATTGATTTTTAGAATTTGACATCTCCCATGGGAAGAACCATCTAATTTGAACCTTAATGAAAAAACTAGTGTGAACTACACTTTGAAATCTATCTAGTTCAAATGGAAAATTTTGAAAAGCTACTTTCCCATCCAATTCCCACAAATATACACATGCAAGATTTTAACCTACAACTAGACCATGTGGGAAGATGGCTTGCATTTTCCCACAAAATTTAAACTTCGCTATTTTTATAATTTCTTCTTGTTGCAGGAAAATTAGTTGATCTCCCATTTGCAAAAAAATTACCAATATGACAAAATACAAGCTTTAAGAAAAGATCAATATTGACCTAAAATCCTTGCAAATCCACTTGTGGCAAAAAAACCTACAATACATAACTTGGTCATTTTTCCTCATAATTTCTTCAAACTTTGGAATATGGGTACCCATTTGACTCCTTTATAAGATGGAAAAATCAAAAGTTTCTGACATAGTCATTTTTTGGATTTGAACTTGGGTAGCTAACTAAGGGGCAAGCAAGGGGGGACCATAACACAAAAACACAACTAACCCAAATAACCACAAATATTTCTCAGAATGGCTACCAATAGTGGAAAATAAGGGTGACACATAGTGTCAACAATTATGTTAAATATCATCACATTGATTGTGATTCCCTTTTTCATAGGAAATGTATATGAAACTATATATGATAATTTATTTTTATTAGAAATCATTAAAAAATGAGATTTTATAATATAAGGAGCAATTTCTCTATCAACCTGAAAATTATAGGACATGTAGTATCCTGCTATAACCCACTATAGTCAACATAACCAAAATATCAATACAATACCAATAGTACCATAAAGTATAGTATCCAAAAACACATAACACAAACAAGATAGACCCAACAATATTCCAAGAAAAATCTCTTATTACTACTATGCTCATACTAATTACACCTAAAAGTACTAATAGGTGGTTTAGTCTCATCCTTAGGGTCTAGATCTTTGACCACTTGAATAAACTTATTTTTCACAATATATTTTTTTCTTCTTCTTCTCAAGGTTAGGGATGTTATGCTCCTTCATATAATTTTTATTTATCCAGCTCTTCCTCATTTAAGTTTCTCCTACCTTGGGGCCAAACATGAGCTCTTTTCTAGATAAAACATAATTCATTAGTAAAAATAAGCCAAATTTTATTAAGCTCAATCGAAAATGATTTAAAATAACCAAATATAATTTTAAACCAAGTAAATATATATTTATTATCCCATCCTATACTATTTCCAAGAAAGGAGGACCACAACTTAAAATAAAACTCACTATAAAAAATATGTTCAATAGTTTCTAATTAATTGCACAAGGAACACATTCTAGTAGGTATACAATTATAGGCTAATTCAATATTCCATAAATATTTTTCAACAATAAAATCCATCTAAAATAATTCCTTTTAGGTTCAACATGACTAGACCAAATATTTTATAAGACACAAGTCCACATAGCTTCAAACTACTCAAGGTTCCAATTCTTATAAAGGAAGTCGATAATTTACCTTGTATCAACAAGAATGGTATAAATCCATTAAGATATCATCTTATCAAAAACTATCCATCAAACTAGATGAAATTCATCAAGTTTATGTGTTCAACATAATAGTGATGGGAAATTCACATTATACAGAGTAAGTTCTCCTCTGGTTATTTGGATTTAAAAATGTATTTGGATCCTTTCCCAATATTTAAGCCTACCCTCTACAAATATATTATTAAATTTATATATTCCTTTTAAGTCCCAATTTTTTGTAGAACAACCTTGAGTAAGAGCCAAAGGTTTGTTATTCTAATCAAAATTCAACCAAATTGATCTAAAAGTTGTGAACTTTCCTTCAAATCTAGAAATTGCATACCTGTAGTGTTAGAAATCATCACCCTTAACAATTTCACACTATGTTTGCTCCCCCTAAATTAATGAGCCTAATTGGGTCCCTAATTTCCTAAATTATGCATTCCAAAGCCTATTTTTACCACTTTCTGAAGGATTGCATGCATTGAATAAATGTAAATAATTATTGTTTTGATCCTGACACTAAATTTCCTAGCAGATAGGGCTAGGACCCATATGCCCATGGGTGTATGGTTCCCCCTATCATGTCAGGTACCAATTTTTAATATATTGTTGGTAGAATTTTAACATTCAGAATTCAAATTTTAAGTGTCGGCTTTTAGAATCTATTTTTTGGGAAATTATCCCAATTGCATATAAATGCCTAGTAATTTTATCATTTTGAAATCTAACAACTAGAACAAGCATTCATGAGAAAATACTATTTCCAAGAGCAAGTCAAGAGCATCATTTCAGAGCATTATAGCAACAATTCAAGATCCAACATCATGTCAAAGTTTATGTTTGTCCCTGTTCATGTGTTGTGAAGGCTAACCCTTTTTGTAGGTCTCCAAATAATTTAATAATTCAAGAAAGAGAGATACAAATCCTTGAGGTCATGTGCATGGCTTCAATCCTTCAAGGAAGTTATTGAAAGGTGATGAGTTATAGCATTTTGTGGTTTCATCATTACTTTCTTTCAATTATCATTGGCATTGCTAGTGTGGAAGTGGAAACACTTACATTGGGTTTGACTAAGGTAAGCACCTAAATGGACCAACATCTATTCTCTTTGTGAATTTGTAGATCTTAGGTTTGAAGAGGATTAAAGAAGGATTGAAGGAAATTTTTCAATAGTTGCATTCAAAGCCCTAAAATTTATCAAACCACAAAAAATCAACTACAAAATTACCTAATGACATTCCAAAAATATTACAACCAGGAATCAGAAGCTCAGATCTAGCACTAGAGGACCACCAAATCAATTTTAGTACCCCCTATAGAGGACCCATATGCCCCTAGGTGTTTGTGTCCTATTCATGCCAAATCTAACTTTTATGATAGGTACACAATCTCCAGTACTTCTAAGATATGCCTATAGTTTACTGTTTTAGTCTGTGCGCTTTCAAAGTCACATTTTCTTTGCTTCACTTTGTTCATAGATGTTAGACTTAGTGGTGCATTAACATTAACATTTCCATTTTCTTTGCTTCAATTTGTTCATAGGTGTTGAACTTAGTATGGTGTTGGCATAGAATTTTGATCATTTTGTAGCACCTTATCAAGGTTATTAGGGACTATAAATTTTGGTATGATTATGGGTACACACCTAGTGAAAAATATCATCACTAGACCTAGTATGTTTCTCATTTTGCTACCCTGTCTTGGGGAGCTCGGTGAAAAAATGGTCCTCACTAGCCTGTATGCCTTCCTATTTGTGATTCACCAAGAAAATATCAAACTTTTCTATTGTGTGAGTCATGAACACCTTTTGTATGGGTCCTAGCATAATACAACTTGTTAGTCCATACCCTCTTTTTATGGGATCTTAGATCATATGAGCTTAGCCATATCCCTTGATCTTTAGTCATCCTATCTCTTCAACATTTGTACATCTAAACCCCTCAAAATATATTTCTCTACTTTGGTGTAAGTTTGAGCATAAGTTCATACTCTCACTAAAGTGGGGGCTAAATGTAGTGTCAAAAATTGTCACCCTTAACAATTTCACTCTAAGTTTTCTCCCCCTAAATTAATGAGCCTCATTGGGTCCCTAATTTCCTAAATTATGCATTCCAAAGCCTATTTTTACCACTTTCTGAAGGATTGCAAGCATTGAATAAATAAAAATAATTAATGTTTTGATCCCCACACTAAATGTCATAGTAGATAGATCCAAGACACATATTCCCATGGGAATATGGGTCCCCCTATCTTGTCGGGGACTCATTTTTAATATGTTGTTTGGTGGCATTTTAACATTCAGAATTCAAATTTTAAGTGTCAGCTTTTGAAATCTAATTTTTGGGAAATTAGCACAATTACATATAAATACCTAGTTATTTTATAATTTTGAAATCAAACAACTAGAACAAGCATTCATGAGAAAATACTATTGTTAATCTCAAGTCAAGAGCAAAATTTCATAACATTATACAAGAAATTCAAGATCCAACATCATGTCAAATTTTAAGTATGTTCATGTTTTGTGAAGGCTAACCCTTGTTGTAGGTATCCAAATCATTCAAGCATTCAAGAAAGAAAGATCCAAATCCTTGAGGTGGTGTGCATGACTTCATTCCTTCAAGGAATCAATTGAAGGGTGGTTAGTTGCAACATTTTGTGGTTTCATAATTCCTTCCTTCTCAATTTTTATTCCTATCATTGACATTGCCATTATGGAAGTGGAAACACTTACACAGAGTTTGACTAAGGCAAGCCCCTAAATGGTCCAACATCTCTTCTCTTTGTGAATGTGCGGGTCTCAATTTTGAAGAGGATTGAAGAAGAGTTGAATGAAAATTGCCAATTGTTGCATTCAAATCCCTAAAAGTTGTCAAGCCACAAAAACTCAACTACAAAATTACCTAACAATATTTTGACAACTCTACAACTAAGAATCAAAAGATCAGATCTAGCATCAGAGGACCCCCAAATTAGTTTTAGGGCCCCCTATCCCTAGGAATTTGTGTCGTCATCTACATGTTAGATCCAACTTTTTTATGATAGGTGCACAATCTTCAGTACTTCTCAGATCTTCCTACAGTTTATTGTTTCATTCTGTGTGCTTTCATAATATTGAATTTATCATATTAGGTCATATAGTTCAATTAGGTTAATCATTTAAAAGCATTTTCAATCCACTTTCAATACCCTATGAAAGGGAGATCCAGGTTTGATTGACTCAGCTTCATGGCCAATAGTCAATCTATTCATCTTGTTGATCTCCCCTTCTAATGTAATTTGGGAAAAGGAAGACATTAACCCTAGGTTTTCATATTAAACTTTATGAATCCCTTTTTCCTACATTACATTTATTTCAAAATTGTGATTTATTCAAACATTATCACACACTTGTATTCCACTTACATTAAGAAATTCTAGAAAAATAGTAACTGTGAAACTACTTTGCAAATAGAAATAGAAAACTTAAACATCCAATTTTTTAGTTTTCAAACCTCCTACCAAGGACTCAACTGCCCCTAGGCGATCTTGTCCTTGTGCAAGTGTATTAGTAAAAAATTTCACGATTATTTTTCTTTTTCTGCTCAATCTCTTGGTACTTGTAGGTCTTTAAAGGTCTTTGAATCAGTAATTGCATATTTTTAGGCATATTGCATAAAGTTCATAAAAGTAAAATAAAGTGCATTTTTGTGTTTCAAAATTGTATCAAAATCATCATTTCTAGGTGTTTGCATCTTAGAATCAGTCAATTATTGCATTTCAGATCTAAAATTAGTATTCATAACTTGTTCAAACATATTCAATATTCTTGTATACTTGCATCTTGCATCAAATTGTAACAAATTGAGAATATTTTGGGAAATTACTTACTGTTATAATTTTTTGCAAGTAGAATCAAAATCCTTAAGCAGTGTAATACATAGTCAAATTTTGAGTTTACAGAACCCTTGACCATGACTCAGATGCCCTTAGGTGTCCCTATCCTACTATTCCTAGCCAAGCAAAAAAATTCTAGACCTCTACTATTGTGTTTTTTGCTTGCTTTTGTCGTCTAATTTCTATTTCTAACCATTTTGTTGTTTTTTTTATCATTTTAGTGTTCATCTTGGGCACTTGTGCAGCCACAGTAGGAGGGTCCTCAAAGAGAACAATTTGGACCATGCAGCAAGAGTAACACAATGAAAGAAACATGGAATATGGAGGAAAATGTAGATGCAAATTATCTTATTAACAGAAATCTTAGTTACATTCGGCCGGCAGCATCCGGGCTTACAGATTCGGCTCACAGGCTAGACAAAATATACAACATTCTAACATGCTCCTATGTGAGTGAAGATATTACATATCAAAACCCTATTCTTCTTCATGATTGAATTCTACTTGATTCCCCACTCAAATGATTGATTACAAGCTTTATAGTATATCCGCAACTCAAGAAACATCCGCGTCGGCCAAAGATCATCACATTCTCCAAGGGAAGAAAATGTAACGTGCGCATGAAAAGGTCGACCTCAAATTTGAATTACTCTTCAACAAGTGCATAAGATGAAGTGTGAACCCATACTGAAGGCTAGGGATACTCCAAGGAACATTTAAAATTGCACCATTAAGATCCGCAAGTGACAGGGACGGTTCACAACGATCGAACTAGCCAATAGGTTTGAAAACTATTCCGGTGTTGGTTCAGGAAACTGCCATGAAATTTTGGAAGTGATAACTTTCCGGAAAAAGATCCAATCATGATCAAATGTAGGAATAAGGAAAATGAACACATAGATAATGTAATCCAAGATCCACAAGGTCTGGTGAGAAAAGATGACGAATCAACCAACATGAACTGAATAGGAACAAAACAAGAACATAAAACTAGAAGAAAATATTTTTGGTTGATGCAAGATTTCCAAGAATCAAGGATGCTCTTGCATCAGACATCTGAGGTTAATGAAAAGTGAGTCTCTCACTTTGCAGGGGCTAAAGGAAAACCAAGACGATCTACCTCATCCTGAGAAATCCACGATGAATCCTCAACTGGTCTACCTTTCCATTTCACAATATATTCTTTGTACTATCTTCCACGAGTCTTCCTCCCATCTCTTACCTCCAAAATCTCTTCAATCTCATATGATTGTTGTTTAGGACACTGATTCTCCAATTTGGTTTCACTGTCTATACGAACTTGGATTCATGATACTAATATAGATCTGCTATGTTGAATATAGGTGATATACCCATGCCATCTGATAACTCCACTTCATATGCATTTCCTGACTCAAATTTCTTCAAAATCTTACAAGGTCCAAACTTCCTCATCTTCAGCTTACTATATGTTCCAACTGGAAATCTCTCCTTTCTCAAATATACTATCACCTCATCTCCAACTTCGAACTCCTTATGTCTTCTCTTCTCATCTACTTTCTCCTTATATTTCTTGTTCATATCTTCCAACTGTTGTTTTACTTGAATGTGCACTTTCTTCATGTGTTCTACAAATTCTTTTGCTCTGGTACTTCTCTTATCTTCCATACTGATGTCTCTTAACTCTAATATACCTCTAGGATGAACTCCAGTAACAATCTCAAATGGTTTCTTTCTTGTACTCCTATTCACTAAATTATTATAAGCAAACTCTACTTTTGCGAGGATTAAATCCCAACTTCCAATCTTCTCTCCAACCAAACATCTCAGAAAATTCCCTAAACTCTTGTTCACTACCTCTATATATCCATTAGTCTGTGGGTGAAATGTAGAACTGAACTTCAATTCTTTCTTTAGCTTCTTCCAAAGTGTCCTCCAAAAGTAACCAAAAAACTTCACATCTCTGTCTGAAACAATACTTCTAGGTGATCTATGCAATCTGACTACTTCTCTAAAAAAAAGTATACTACATGTACTGCATCTATTTTCTTCTTACAAGATATGAAATGTGCCATCTTAGAAAATCTATCTACCACCACAAATACATAATCATTACCTCTTTGTGTCTTCGATAAACCAAGTATGAAATCCATACTGATATCCTCCCAAGGTCTCTATGGAACTGTCAAATGCTTATACAATCCAACATTCTGACTAGCTCCTTTTGCAACTTGAAAAACTCTACAACTTTGCAAAAATTTCCTAATATCCTTATGAATCTATGGCCAAAAGTAATTCTCACTCACCAATGCCACTGTCTTATCAACTCCAAAGTGTCCTTGCATTCCTCCACTATGCTTCTCCTTCACTAAGTTATCCCTCATTGAACTTTGGGGTATACACAACTGATTCCTTCTGAACAACATATCCTCCTAGATGAAATAATCCAACCACTAACTTCTGTCCTCCGAAATAGGTTCTTTACAAGCTCTCCAAGGTTCTGCGAAATCCGAGTCTTCTTCATACAAGCTCTTCAATTCATCAAAGCCTAATACCTCCACTCTCATCTCTGTCAGTAAATTCCTTCTCCTACTCAAAGCATCAGCAACTCTATTTGACTTTACACTCCTATGCTTCAAAACAAAAGTATAACTTTGTAAGAACCTACCCATTACATGTGTCTCTTATTCAACTTACCCTGACTATTCAAATATTGCAATGCTTAATGATCCGTATACAAGATAGACTCCTTAGGAAACAAATAATGTCTCCACTTCTTAAAGGCTTGAACTATAACATAAAACTCCTGATCATACACTAAATATCTTCTCCTAGCATCATTCAACTTCTCACTAAAATAAGCTACAGATCTTCCCTCTTAACTTAGTACTGCTCCAATTGCATTTCCACTTGCATCACAGTCTACTTGAAATACCTTATCGAAATCTGGTAAAGCCAACATAGACTACTCAATCACCTTTTGTTTCAACAATTCAAAACTTTGATCTACTCCAGATGTCCATCTAAAATCCTTTCTACCTCCTCTCATCATTTTTGTCATAGGGCTACAGATAGAACTGAAATTTCTAATGAACTTCTTGTAGAAACTAGCCAATCCATGAAATGATCTTACCTCCCTGATGCTATTTGGTGTAGGCCACTCAACAATTTCTCTCGCCTTCTTAGGATCCATCTTCAATCCATCCACAAAGATCACAAATCCCAAATATACCAACTCCTCTTTCATGAAACTACACTTCTTAATGTTTATCAACAACTTCTCTTCTCTCAACCTCTGCAAAACTTGTCTTATATGCAACAAATGTTCTTCTCTACTCTTACTAAAAATTAAGATGTCATCCAAATATACAATCACAAACTTACCCAAGAATTTCTTCAATACCTCATTCATCAACCTCATGAAAGTACTTGGTGCATTTGTCAATCCAAAAGGCATCACCAACCACTCATACAATCCTTCATTTGTCTTGAATGTTTTCTTTCACTCACCTCCTTCTCTAATCCTAATCTGATGATATCCACTCTTCAAATCTATCTTTGTAAAGCATTTAGCTCCACTCAAACAATCCATAATGTCATCCATTCGGCGCAAAGGAAACCTATACTTCACCGTGATCTTGTTTATGGCTCTAGAATCTGTACACATTCCCCATTCTCCATCCTTCTTAGGTGCTAGCACAGTAGGTATTGCACATGGACTTAAGCTTTCTCTTATCAAACCCTTCTTTATCATTTCTTACACTTGTCTATTCAACTCTTCATTCTCTACTGATGTCATCCGGTGTGCTACTTTGTTAGGAAAACTAGCTCCAAGAATCAGATCCATACAATGACTAATACTCCTTACAGGTGGTAATCCATCAAGTACATTATCGAAAATGATCTCATATTCTATAAGTATCTCTTTTATCTCTTCTGGGTGTTCTTCTACATGTTTCAGATCTTCGGCCTTCTTAGGCACCAAGGCATAGCACGCATTCTCATGTCTCAATCAATCAAGGAATCTCCTTCCATCAACTAGACAAACCCTAGCATTCATACAAACTTTAACTGTAGGGACATCTTCCAATGGAAACAAAATATGCTTCATCCCATTAGCAACTATGGTGTATATGTTTTTCCCATCATTAATGGCCTATCTATCATACTTCCAAGGTCTTCCCAACAAAACATGGCATATATCCATAAGCATGATATCACACAAAACTTCATCATGGTAATTTCCTATCTTTAATTTCACCAAAAATTGTTCACTTACCATTAGCTTATGCTCATCTTGAATCCCAGCAATCTGATAGGGCTTCAGGTGTTTCAATCTTTCCAACTTCATTTTAGTCACCATCTCTTCAAAAACCAAGTTCTTAGAACTTCCATTGTCAACAATCACTTTGCAACATTTACCATTCACCTTGCATCTAGTCTGAAACAAATTCTTTCTATGTAATGGTTCTTTCTCCAACTCACTTTGACATAATACTCTTCTATTCACCAACACTTCTCCATCTTCGAGTTTATTAGATGATCCAATATGATCCTCCTCAACAAAGGTTGTTCTTCGATTGTTCTCTATCTTTTTGCTTGTCTCTCCCTAATTACATACAAATGCTCTATGTCCTCCACCACACTTAAAGCAAGTTCCCCTAAACACTCTTTTCTCCTTATCATCCTTTCTATAACCTTCATTCTGGTAACTGCCATAACCTTCTCTTCTATAAGAGTTTCCATCACCTCTCTAGTATGAATTTTCATTCTTACTAATCTCCTGATCCTTATTCTGATCTGCAAAAGAGCCTCTTCCTCCTCCTCCAGTAAAAGTTCTTCCTCTTTGAAATCTTCCACCTCTTCCTCTCTATCTCTTCTCATGTCTTTTATTCAACTTCTCCTCTACTTTTAGGGCACACCGATATGCCTCTTCCACACTCTGCAACTTGATCAAACTGATTTCATCATGTATGGACGACCTTAAACCATTCACATATCTAACTACTTTTTCAATCTCATCCTTTGAATGTCCAGATCTAATATTCAACTTATAGAATTCCTCAATATACTCTGTTACTCTAGATTCCTTCTACTTCGGGTTCTGCAACTTCTTGAACAAACTAATATGATAGTCTGCAGGCATGAACTTTGACTTCAACTTATTCACCATCCGATTCCATGACTTTACCTTTTCTTTTCCTCTTCTCTGCCTATCTATCTGCAAATGTTCCCACCAAAGGGATGCATGTCCTCTCAACTTTGTACAAGCAAACTTCACCTTCTTATCTTCATAGGTACCTTCAAATTAAAAATACTTTTCCATTTCTATAATCCAATCTAACAATACATCTGAATCCAACTTACCATTATAATCTGGATTGAAATGTGATCTGGTATTCACTTTAGTTAGGGCTCTTATGAACCTTTCTTCTCCCTGATCTAGGCTAGGTTGTTCATCTCTTCCTCTTTCTTCCTACACTTCTACTTCTTCATCACTCACATCATCAATTGGTCGACCGCTTCTCTAGGCCATTTCAACTGCATCCAATCTAGCAGTAATTCCTCTTAACATCTCCATCACAGCTTGGTCTGCATTTCCACATGCTCCAGTTCTACCATTTCTCCTTCCTGCCATCTTTACACAAGTCCTCTGTAGCTACAGGTCGGATCCTCAATCTACCACCCCACAACAAATCTTCAACAGGACTTCACAAACTCTGACAATTTCGCAAGGAATGAATCTTTCTCTAATACCAATCTTGTGTAGCCACGGTAGGAGGGTCCTCAAAGAGAACAATCTGGACCATGCAGCAAGAGCAACACAATGAAAGAAACACAGAATATGGAAGAAAATGCAAATGCAAATTATCTTATTAACAAAAATCTCAGCTACATTCATCTAGTAGCATCTGGGCTTATAGATTCGGCTCATAGGCCAGACAAAATATACAACATTCTAACATGCTCCTATGTGAGCGAAGATATTACATATCAAAACTCTATTCTTCTTGTAGATCGAATTCTACTTGATTCCCCACTCAAATGATCGATTACAAGATTTATAGCATATCCACAACTCAAGAAACATCTGTGTCAGCCAAAGATCATCACATTCTCCAAGGGAAGAAAATGTAACGTGCACATGAAAAGGTCAGCCTCAAATTTGAATTACTCTTCAACAGGTGCGTAAGATGAAGTGTGGACCCATACTAAAGGTCAGGGATACTCCAAGGAACATTTAAAATTGCACTATTAAGATCCACAAGTGACGAGGATGGTCCACAATGATCAAACTAGCTGATAGGTTTGAAAACTATTCTGGTGCCAGTTCAAGAAAATACCATGAAATTTTGGAAGTGATAACTTTCTGGAAAAATATCTAATCAGGCTCAAATCTAGGAATAAGGAAAATGAACACATAGACAATGTAATCCAAGATCCACAAGGTCTGGTGAGCAAAGATGATGAATCCACCAACATGAACTGAACAGGAACAAAACAAGAACATAAAACTAGAAGAAAATATTTTTGGTTGATGCAAGATTTCCAAGAACCAAGGATGCTTTTGCATCAGGTACACTTAAGTGTTTTGGAACTTGTATGAGTTTCATGACCTAGTGTCCTATTGCCAATACTTCAGTGAGATGTAGTTCTAGACTTATGACATCCTGTGTTGGTTTCACAACCGTTGTGGATCATGAGTCTTCTAACTCTTTCATGACAAGTTTTTTCAATACTCAACCCATTTTGGACTCTATTCCTGATGCTACCATACCAATTAAAACATTACAAACACCTATCTTTACATATTTTGAGACTATGGTTGCCCATGTTCCCAAAGAAATTTTGAAAAAACTAGGCAAGGACTTAGAAAAACTTTAAGACTTTTTGAGTATTGAATACTTCATTGGTATAGCGATTACTATAATTGATATCATGATAAAATTGATTAATGATGATCATAGATTAGTGGTTGTGTAGCCTAGCCCATATAGTTGATGATATTGTGCCTATAATGTCTAGGTGTGCTCAAGCTTTGGGATGTACTCAAATTCAAAGAGGAATTCAAGTCTCCCTCCCTACAACTATAGCCTCTATTCCTACATATACAAATCCAACTATTGCTTCAACAACACAAAAAATAATTGGTATAACTCCAACAATAGGTATTTCCACAAGAAATCCTTATGGTTTTGTATCTTCACATGTCACACCTCAAGTTTTATCCCCACTCATAAATTTGCAACATACTAGCATGCCTACAACATACACAATTCCACCATATTCACCACATTCCCAAAACATGTCAACCAATGATTCCATCATCAACCAACTTTTGCAAAACGTAACCTCACTTCAACAACAAATCTCAACTTTGAACCAAAACCAAAATGGACATCCATCATAATATATTAAAAGGAGCCCATTTTCATTTGAGATATTGAAGGCACAAGTGCCACAAAACATAGAGATACCCCGATTTGACAAGTACAATGGTAAAGGGGATCCTATCAATCATATATTGGTATATACAACCTTGTATAGTGATTTTTTTTAGGATAAGCTCTTGGCTAAACTCTTTCCTAGGTCATTGAAAGACATTGCTTTGGAATGGTTTTGTTCATTATCAAATAATTCAATTCACTCATTTAATGAGCTTTTTGATGCTTTTCTCAATCATTTCCAAGTGAACATTGGTCCTAAAGTTTCCCTACCTAATTTAATAAGATGCAAACAAAAGAGAGGTGAAAAGATCATATATTTCATAAGCCGTTATCAGTTGATTTCATCACAACAATCTAACTCTACTTGATGTGGATATTCAAAGAGCATTCATTGACAACTTACAAACTAACATAAGGGATATAATCTTATTAATAAAATTTTCATCTTTCATACATTTGTGTATAGCTCTTTGTGACTATCAGAATTCAATTGGTCAATATGAAGAAGCATATTCATTGGCTCATACTAAGAAATATGACTTCGTACCCCAAAAAACTATCAACCATTCAAGAAGCAAAATAAAAAATTCATCAAGTTTCTTACACCTCAAAAAACCAACCACATTGAACCTCAAGTTGTTGCCATAAGTCTAACTCCATATCAATTTAGACCAAAAGATAGGCAATTCACCTAGCTACCTAACACTCTCCATTCAATCATGTTGAAAATTTTGAGTAAGAACTTAATCTGATTTCCTCTTGTTTAACATGTGGACACAACCAAACCATTACCTCCAAACTTCAACCAAACAACCTTTTATCAATATCATCACACAAATGGACATGATACAGAGCAATGTATATGTCTTAAACATCAAGTTCAATACCTCATTGATTCTAATCACATCTATTTGGGTGGTGTTAATGACCAATGGAATAAATTTGTTACCCCACCCAATTAAAAGTTGCAAATTTTTACCAACCCAATTCCCAACCATTCATCCAACTTTCTGCAAGCTTGTGATGTTAATAATGATGAGATGAATGATTATAACACTAATAATATGAGTGATGACATGAATGATGAAACCTGGTGGTCCTCTCTACATTGTCAGTTGCATCAATGAAAAACTTGTACAAGGAATACTCATTAATCCCACGTGTGTAGAAAATGTGATCACTAAGGAATTCTTATTTGTGCAAGAGCTTTATCAATATTCTTATGAACAATCAAAAGCATGGATAAAAACTCATAATGGTTTTGCTTTCCCTATGATAGGTTTGATCACTCTTCCTCTAAACATTGGACGAAAGAAATTAGATGTCTCATTCTCTATCATCCCATCATTGGACCAATTCCATGTGAAGCTAGGATTCCCATGGCTACGCTCCATGAATTTCATCTCGTTGATTATTCACAAGTGCATAAATTTCCCATAAAAAAATGAGATATTCACAATACATCATAGTGGGTTTAATCCTTTATCTTCCCGTGGGAATTTCTCATTGGATTTTTTTTTGGCCTCAACCTATGGAACCTATAAATCCTCATGAATATTTATTTTTCAAGTCATACCAAAGTTCAAGGAAAAGTGCATGGTAGAGTTATCTCTTAGAAATATTCCTGAGAATGATAGGTACATGGTTGTTCCTCCTTTCCCACCCGTTATGGACAAACATATGCCTCAAGCCAAGACCATTCCAAGTAATCAAGGTAGAAATCCCTCCACCCATCTCCTATAAAATACCAAGAGACAGTAGAATGAATCCTTTTGTGCCTCCAAAGATCAAATAAGTGTATAAGCCTAAAGAGACAGTGGTTTCCCAACCCCCAATGGTTCCTTCAATTCCTCCCTTAAGGGAAGAAAAGAAACCAGTGGTTGAAAAACCCGCTCCTACCCCATCAAAAAATAAAAATAATGCAAGAAGAAACCAAAATGATAAAGAATGTAGGCATAGACATCATGCTATTGCTTGCCAATTGGAAGAAAAGAATAAAATAGTGCATGATAACCCAACACCTATGGAAACAACTCAAGAAGAAATACAACTTTCACAAAAATAAGAAATGGAACCAAAAAAATAAATGAAACAAGAAAATTCAACTATTATTGTAATAAAACCTCTCATTTTGATTAATTTGGATGATGATGAGGAAATTGCTAAAATTGATGATAAGGTGCATTATGACCTTAATGTTTTATTTTAAAAGAAAATGAATATAGATGGGGGAAATCATGATGCTCCTCCTAATGAGGGTGACCCACCACGTGTTGCACCTAGAGATGCTCCTAGTATGGCACTTGCTATAGTCACTTTAGCTAGTTGTTCACCTTCCATTTATGATGAGCAAGATTGGGATGTGGATGACCTACTTTAGGTCATCTCGCATTTGTGGTACTCCTTTATGTTTTTTCATGTGTTCTTTTTATTTTCTTGCATGTGATGTGATTTCTTGTGTTGTGTTGCTTGGCGTGTCTTTATGTTTGTGAGTTTCTTTAGATGACCCTTGTTGCTTCATTGGTAAAAGGATACAAAGGAAACAACTATTTCATAACATTCTTCTATTTGTATCTTCATTCCTTTATATTTCATAAACTTTTTCTTTTCTTTTTTTTGTTTTCCTTTTGGGGATGATGCAAAGCGTTGAGACATATAGGTCTCTTCCATGTTGGTCAACCCAAAAGTTTCTTTTTTTCTCTATCAATGTGTCATTCCTCCTTTTTGTTTGTTGTTCCACAAGTATTTGGGGAATGATGTTAGTTCTGAGCTCTATTATATCACTGTAGAAAAATGAATATTGATCCCATATCTCTGGATCCCTCAATGTTCTTTTCTATGTTTTTTGTTGCATTGCAATTTAGGGGCAACCCCTTATCATCATCTAGCTTTATTTGGAAACATATCATTGGCATAGGGATTTCCAAATAAAATCTTGTGATCCTTTGTTGTATGGAATTTATCATTTTTCTACTTTAAATTAATTGCTCACAACGTGGTGTTTAGTAATTTCTTTAATGTGGGGGAATACATTGACATTTTATTTGCTTCACTTTGTTCACAAACACTAGACTTAGTGGTGTGTTGATATTGACATTGACATTTTCTTTGCTTCACTTTATTCATAGGCATTAAACTTAGTGTAGTGTTGGCATGTAATTTTTATCATTTTTTAGCACCTTATCAAGGTTATCAAGGAGTATAACTCTTGGTATGGTTATGGGAACACACCTAGTGAAAAATAGTCCTCACTAGACATATTGTGTTTCTCATTTTTCTACCATGTGTTGGGGGCTCACCTAGTGAAAAACGGTCCTCACTAGCCTCTGTACCTTCTTGTTTTTGATTCACCTATAAAATATTATACTTTTCTATTGTGTGAGTCATGAACACATTTTGTATGGGTCCTACCATAATACAACTTGTTAGTCCATACCCTCTTTTATTTCATTTTGACATTGTATGTTAGTGTATGGTGTCTTGTTGCATATCATACATCTGTGTGTTCTTTTTCACCTATGTTGGTTTACCATGGGATCTTAGATCCTGGGAGCTTGGCCATTTCCCTTGATCCTTAGTCATCCTATCTCTTCAACATTTGTACATTTGAACCCCTCTTGACATATATTTCTCTACTTTAGTGTGAGTCTGAGCATAAATTCATACTCTCACTAAAGTGAGGGCTAAAATTAGTGTCAAAAAATTTCATCATTAATAATTTCACACTATATTTTATCCCCCTAAATTAATGAGCCTAATTAGGTCCCTAATTTCCTAAATTATGCATTCCAAAGCCTACTTTTACCACTTTCTGAAAGGATTGCAAGCATTGAATAAATGCAAATAATTAATGTTTTAATCTCGACACTAAATGTCCTAGCAGATAGGACCAAGACCCATACGCCCATGGGCATATGGGCCCCCCTATCTTTCCAAGGACCAATTTTTAATATGTTGTTGGTGGCATTTTAACATTCAAAATTTAAATTTTAAGTGTCAGCTTTTTGGATCTAAATTTTGGGAAATTAGAACAATTGCATATAAATACCTAGTTATCATTTTGAAATTGAACAACTAGAACAAGCATTCATGAGAAAATACTATTGTCAAGATCAAGTCAAGAGTAGAGTTTTAGAGCATTATAGCAGCAATTCAAGATCCAACATCATGTCAAAGTTTATGTGTGTTCATGTTCATGTTTTGTGAAGGCTAACCCTTGTTTTAGGTCTCCAAAGCATTCAATCAAGCAAGATCCAAATCCTTGAGGTGATGTGTGTAACTTCAATCCTTCAAAGGAATCCATTGAAGGGTGGTGAGTTGCAGAATTTTGTGGTTTCATCATTCCTTCCTTTCAATTATCATTCCTATCATTGGCATTGCCATTGTGGAAGTGGAAACACTTACACATGGTTTGACTAAGGAAATCCCCCAAATGGCCCAACATCTCTTCTCTTTGTGAATGTGTAGATCTCAGGTTTGAAGAGGATTGAATAAGTATTGAAGATAAATTTTCAATTTTTTCATTCAAAACCCTAAAATTTGTCAAGTCATAGAAACTCAAATACATAATTACCTAACAACATTCTGACAACTCTGCAATCGAGAATCATAAGCTCAAATGTAGCACCAAAGGACCCCAAAATCAATTTTAAGACCCCCTGTCAAGGACCCATATTCCCCTAGGTGTTTATGTCCTCATTTGCATGCTAGATCCAATTTTTTATGACCAGTGCACAATCTCTAGTACTTCTTAGATCTTCCTTCACTTTACTATTTTAGTCTGTGTGCTTTCAGAATATTGCATTTATCATATTAGGTCATATAGTTCAATTAGGTTAATCATTTCAAAGAATTTCCAATCTAATTTCAAGACCCTAAGAAAGGGAGATCCAAGTTTGATTGGATCACCTACGTGGTTGATAGTCAATCTATTCATCTTGTTGATCTCCCCTTCTAATGTAATTTGGATAAAGGAAGATATTAACCCTAGGTTTTCATATTAAACTTTAGGAATCCCTTTTTCCTACATTACATTTTTCATACATTGGAATTATTTTTCTTCACTTTGTTCTCAAATGTTGTACTTATGGTGCATTGACATTGACATTAACATTTTCTTTGCTTCATTTTGTTCACAGAGGTTGGAATTAGTGGTGCGTTGACATTGACATTTTCTTTGCTTCACTTTGTTCACAAGTGTTGAACTTAGTGTAGCATTTGCATAGAATTTTGATATTTTGTATCACCTTATCAAGAATATTAGGGAATATAACTCTTGGTATGGTTATGGGTACACACCTAGTGAAAAAAAGTCCTCACTAGACCTAGTGTGTTTCTCATTTTTCTACCCTATCTTGGGGGGCTCACCTAGTCAAAAATGATCCTCACTAGCCTGTGTTCCTATTTTTTATTCACCTAGAAAATATTGGAATTTTCTATTGTGTGAGTCATGAACTCCTTTTGTATGGGTCCTAGCATAATACAACTTGTTAGTCCATACCCTCTTTTTGCATTTCATTTTGACATTGTATGTTAGTGTATGTTTTCTTGTTTCATATCGTACATGTGTGTGTTCCTTTATGCCTATGTTGGTTTTCCATGGGATCTTAGATCCTAGGGGCTTGGCCATCTCCCTTGATCCTTAGTCATCCTATCTCTTCAAAAAAATTACATTTGGACCCCTCTTGACATATATGTACCTACTTTAGTGTGAGTGAGTATAAGTTCATACTCACTAAAGTGGGAGCTAAATGTAGTGTTGAAAATTGTCACCCTTAATAATTTCACACTATGTTTGCTCCCCCTAAATTAATGAGCCTAATTAGGTCCCTAATTTCCTAGATTATGGATTACAAAGCGTATTGTTACCACTTTTGAAAGCATTGAAAGCATTGAATAAATGTAAATAATTAATTTTTTGATCTCAACACTAAATTTCCTATCAAATAGGGCCAAGACCCATACACCCATGGGAGTATGGTTCCCCCTATCTTGCTGGGGATCAATTTTTAATGTGTTGTTGGTGGAATGTTAACATTCAAAATTCAAATTGGTCTGATTCGATCCACTGTCAAGATGGTCCACCATGCGGCTGGCACCCTTTCTACTGTACTTAAGGATGAAATGGATAAGAAGGCTATGGAGGAAGGCCCCAACTAGGTTGGGGAGGATGTTGTTTTCCTCCTCTCTCAGAATTGGGTGAAATTTAGCTAGTATGTTGTTGTTGTGTCTTGTCTGTTGGGTTGTGTTTTTGTCGGTTGTTTGTTTGTTGTTACTGAGTTTTTTTTTGTGGTTTTTTGTTATGTTTCTATGGACCTGATCCTTTTTTTCCCCTGAGGCTCCATGTGTAAAGGGTATAGCACCCTGTAAATGCTACTTATCTTATCAAAAACATTCAAAATTCAAATTTTAAGTGTCATCTTTTGGAATCTATTTTTGTGAAATTAGCATAATTGCATAGAAATACCTAGTTATTTTATCATTTTAAAATCTAACAACTAGAAAAGGAATTCATGATAAAATACTATTTTCAAGAGCAAGTCAAGAGCAGCATTTTAGAGCATTATAGCAGCAATTCAAGATCCAACATCATGTCAAAGTTTTTGTGTGTTCATGTTCATGTTTTGTGAAGGCTAACCCTTGTTGTAGGTCTCCAAAGCATTCAAGCTAGTAAAATCCAAATCCTTGAGGTGATGTGTGTGACTTAAATCCTTCAAGGAAGCCATTGAATGGTGGTGAGTTATAGTGTTTTGTGGTTTCATCATTCCTTCCTTTCAATTATTATTCCTATTATTGACATTTCCATTGTGGAATTAGAAACACTTACACGGGGTTTGATTGAGGCAAGCCCCTAAATGGCCCAACATCTCTTCTCTTTGTGAATGTGTAGATCTTAAGTTTGAAGAGTATTGAAGAAGGATCAAAGAAAAAATTTCAATCATTGCATCTAAATCCCTAAAATTTGTCAATCCACAGAAACTCAAATATAGAATTACCTGACGACATTCTGACAACTCTGCAACTGGGAATCAAAATCTAAAATCCAGCACCAGAGAACCACCAAATTATTTTTAGGACCCCCTATCAAGGAACCATATGCCCCTAGGCATCTATGTCCTCCTTTGCATGCCAAATCCATTTTTTTATGACAAGTGCACAATCTCCAATAATTCTCAGATATTCCTACAGTTTACCATTTCAATCTATGTGCTTTCGAGATATTGCATTTATCATATTAGATCATACAATTCAATTAATTTAATCATTTCAAATCATTTCCAATCAACTTTCAAGACCCTAAGAAAGTGAGATCTAGGTTTTATTGGCTCACCCTCGTGGTTGATATTCAATCTATTCATCTTATTGATCTCCCCTTCTAATGTAATTTGGGAAAAGGAAGACATTATCCCTAGGTTTTCATATTAAACTTTAGGAATCCCTTTTTCCTACATTACAATACCTATTATTTATCAAATGTTTAACACTTCCTCAAGCCCTACAAATTCTAATTAAAATGGGGGATCCAAAGGATTTTACATTAAACTTACCAAATAACAAGTCATGGGGATGAAACATTGTCCAACTCCTACCTTTCTTTGTCCTAAAAAATACTATATAGTTTCTAATAAAAACTTTCCAATGCTCAATTCCATCAAAATCTTTAAGGACCCATTTTACTGCTAGGGAAATTCCTTAGATTTTAAATTTCTTTAGTCCTGACCATCTCTAGACATAGGCAAGCAACACCAAGACTAGTTAACTACATGCCTCTTTTTGTCCCCTTTTCCATTTGACCACAAAAGATCTCTCAAAACTTTTTGGATTTTCTCAAACTAAGCATTGTCAAACAACTAAGTAGAAGAATAGTAAATAGTATAGGAAGCCAAAAAAAATCATGTAGTCTCCCAACCAAATACAATAGATGGGCTTTCTATTTTTTATTTTTTCTCTTCTAGAACAATCATTCCAACATATCCTTCAATGAAGAGTCTATAGAGAAATGAATATCAAGGCATAAAAATGCAATTAGGTCCCCCTCATTTCTAATTATTATCTTTTAACCACTCAAGAGTTTTTTTCTTCTAGCTTAAAATAGTATATTTACTATGAAAAACCTTAGCTCCATAAGTTGTGCAAAAAAATGTTCAAAATTTTTATTATGTAATAAAAATGTCTTTCATGTCCACAAAAAGGGTAGTATCATCAGAAAACTAGACATTAAGTAGCATATCATTGTTAGGAAGCCTAATACCACTTATGGGAGGACTAATCAAATTTGTTCTCAATATATAATGAAGAGCATCAATAGAAGTTCTACAACAAAGTTTTGTGCAATGGAGCACCCATGTCTAATAGATATCAAAAGAAAAGGTTCACTCAACTCCCTATTAACATCAATTTGAGTGGAAGTATACCTGAACAATACATAAATACAATTAAAAAACTTAGGAGGAAACCGAAAATCCTCCATCTTATTAAAAACAAAGCCCCACTCAACTCTATCATAAGCTTTCTCAAAATCTAACATCATACTCACTTCTTTTCCAATGTATTTGGTCCAATTTATTACTTCCTATTTGGGGACACAATTTTCCAAAATATACCTCCATTTGATAAATCATGTTTGAGTAATATAGACAACACTTTTTAAAATGTTAGGAAATCTATGATAAAGGGTATTTACCAATATTTTACAAGAAACCTTGAGCAATATAATAGGTCTCCATTTTTTTATCAAAAACTTGTCACCATACTTTTGGATTAACTTGATAATACCTCTATTAATATCTTTTCCTAGAGAGCCTTTCTCAAAGGACTCATGATAAAGCTCTAATCATTCTTCTCCAATCCACTCAATATTTATTTTGTAGAACTCAATGTGTATTCCATTAGCACCATGACCTTAACCATCACTAAAATAATTAATTGTATTAATGATATATTCCTTAGTGATGTCTCTACTCATATTTTAGGCATCTTCATCACTATTTTTTCTTGGAGTCACTTTCTTGCAAAATTTTCTATCCTCCTTAAATTGCTTGTTCACTTTACAAGAAAACAAACTCTAATAGAAGGATTTAAATACCTTTTAAATGACCCTATTCTCACTAGACAACATTCCTCCATGATCAATTGGACCAATTCTTTCTCTATTATGCTTGGTTTTGAGCACATTGAAAAAGTATTTTGAACCTCTATCTCCTTTGATCCAATTAATTATTTCTATGACTTTCAGGTCCCTTGATTTTTATAATTCTACAATATTTTGAGGAGATTTTTGGATTTAATCAAACTATTGAGTTTTCTTTGATCATTATTATTTTTTCAACTGTCCTTCTACCTTCAAGACCTCAATAATTTCCTCAATCTTTCTTCTTTCTAGAAATTTATTCGTGCTTATTAAATTTATCCCTCTAAGATATGTTCAATTATTTCCATCTCTTGATAACAGAGCCTTCTCTATAAAAATTCTTAACTATATTAGTGACAACTATAATCCCTCCCAAGCATTCCTATTCATTAAGCAAGGAGACATTTAGCTTGAACATATTAGACTCCTTACCCTTCCTACTGTATTATCATACCCAATTGAAATGGTGGCGTCAATAGGCAAGTAGTCTAAGTTAAAATTATAAATTTGTGTCACACTTAAAATTTCCAACATTGATCTAACTCATTAACTTGAATCACTAGAAAGTGACTTATATGTTCTAAATTTTGAAATGATGTTGTGTTGTTCAAATATTTTTCTCCTTATGCTCTCTGATCTCATCCTGATGATGGATCACAGAGTGTGATCTAAAACATTGATGTAAAAAAATGTACATAATCAAATCCAAAAATCTTTAAACAATACAATATAGATTGTGGAAATTTGATATCATTAAATGATGTGTGCAGTGAAAATTATGTTTAAAATAAAAGGAAATCAAAATGAAAGCCAAACAAACACAAAAATCAAGCAACAATTGGATTAGGGCATAAAGAACTCAAGACTACAAGAAATTTGATGAAGACCCAGTATATCAAAGCTCGCGATGTGTGAATTGCCTCGGTTTGATCAGATTTGATGTGTGCTCAATAGAATTTTGACAGCATAACATTACCAATTTAATTAAAATATGAAGTATTTCAAGAAGAATCCAAAAATGGTTGTGTTTTGCATTTGATGAGAGGAGAGATGGACTAGGATTGTATGATGGAAGATTAAGGGCTAGGAAGGTTTGAGATATCTCAACTCATGAGATGATGCCAAGTGGCATCATGAGAGGAGATAGGGGGAGTAGGTGACCTCTCAAGGCCTAGGATGGTGACAAGTGTCACCATGTGGAGGCTTGAGAGGGAGGGAGGTTGGTACTTGGACGGTACCTTGGGAAATGGAGAAGATCTTTGTCATAAAGGTTTTCCTTGTCCAATATTCCCAAAGTATGTGATGGAAAGGAATAAAGGAATTTTAAATTCCTTACTTGTACTTTGGAGAAAGAACCCATGCAAGGTTGCTTTCCCAAAAGGGGAAAGCCTTTAAGGCTTAGAGGAAAAAGTGGATGGGCAATAAATAGAAATTGGATTATCTCTTTCCTAATTAGGGGATTAGGAATGTGCAAGTGATTAGGGGATGGGTTAGGTGGGGATTAGGTTTAATAAGGAATGATTAGAATGTAAGTGGGAAAATTTGGAAGATGTGACACCTCTTAATCCATGATTAAGTGTGTGCACATGATTAGGATGTGGATTAGGATTAGGATTAGGGTATAATGAGGAATGACAGAGGATGTGAAAACTGGGGAGAGAAAAAGGGAGAATTAAATAATTTATTTAATTATTGTGAGGGAATAAAGAAATTAAATTGAATAAATAAAGGTATTTATTTAATTTAAAGAAGAAAGGGGATAAAAGGTAATATAATCAATTAATTACCTCATAACCTTAGAAAAATTAGGGGTAAATTAATAGCATTAATTAAATAATCTAAATGTTATTTAATTAACGTTGATAGAAGGGGGTTAGATGGAACGATGAAGGATTGCAAGAAGAATCCAAAAATGGCTAAGTGTTTTGCATTTGATGAGAGGAAAGATAAATGGAGGGATAGGATTGCATGATGGGAGATCAAGGGCTAGGAAGGGTTGAGACATCTCAACTCATGAGATGATGCCAAGTGGCATCATGAGAGGAGATGGGGGGAATAGGTGACCTATCAAGGCCTAGGATGGTGACAAGTGTCACCATGTGGAGGCTTGAGAGGGAGATTGGTACTTGGAAGGTACCTTGGGAGATGGAGAAGATCTTTGTTATAAAGGTCTTCCTCGTCCAACATTCCCAAAGTAGGGGATGGAAAGGAATAAATGAATTTTAAATTCCTTAGTTGTACTTTGGAGAAAGAGCCCATGTGGAATTGCTTTCCAAAAGGAGAAAGTCTTTAAGGCTTAGAGGACAAGGTGGATGGGCAGTAAATGGAAAGGGGACTACCCCTTTCCTAATTAGGGGATTGTGAATGTGCAAGTGATTATGAGATGGGTTATGTGGGGATTAGGCTTACTAGGGAATGATTAGGATGTAAGTGGGAAAAGTTGGAGGATGTGGCACTTCTTAATCTATGATTAAGTGTGTGCACATGACTAGGATATGGATTAGGATTAAGATTAGGGTATAATGAGGAATGATGGAGGATGTGACAAGTGGAAGAGAAAAAGGAAAATTAAATAATTTATTTAATTCTTTTGAGGGAATAAAGTGATTAAATTGAATAAATAAAGGTATTTATTTAATTTAAAGAAGAAGGGGGTAAAAGGTAATGTAATCAATTAATTACCTTAGAACCTTAGGAAACTTAGGGGTAAATTGAAAACATTAATTAAATAATTGAAATATTATTTAATTAACACAGATAAAAGGGGATTAGATGAAACGATAGGATAAAATTGACCAAACGCAAGTGGTCAATTTTAGGTGTTTACAAATGTAAACTAATGAAAAGTTTTTTTTTAGAGTTCTTTATGTTTGTATTTTAAAAATAAAAATAAAAAATATTTGAATGTATTTTTTTTATAAAATAGATACCATAATTTATTTTTTGATAAAATTCTAACAAATGAAATTAAATGGGATGTTGATCTTTATATAGTATATTTTTTTTGTATTTATAACTTGAAACTTTAGTGCATGGATTTTTTTTCCTCGTTTTGGTAAATATATTTCTTTAAATCTTAAAATTTGTGTACTCAAAAAATGCAACTATTTTTATGGGATGTCACATTTTCTCTTAATTATTTATCCACAATATGAAAAAATTATATCGTCTTAACATAGAATCTTTTCTCTAGAGCATCATATTTTTTCAAAAAAATAAAATAAATTTTAGTATTTTTATTGACAAGATAATCAACCTTAGATTTTGTTGTTGATGACTTGCTTTTAGTAAAAATAAAATGTAACTTATATAAAAGGGTAATTTTCATATATTTTTAAATATATTAATTATAAGAGTAGGAGTTGTTGAAACGTCAAGTTTTTTAATAATTTTATTTTTTTGGTAAATTGGTCTCAAAGTGGTACAAGATGTGTATTTAGTGCACACTTACAATTGGAATAGTTACCACTCATATTTAACTTAGCTATAATAAATCTAGCTAGACCATATATTTGACCAAAATTGATTTTAAGTTGGAAATGCTTAAATTCGCTTGTGTTGATAAGTTTGTCAAAAGTGTGACACAATTTTGTCTAACATGGTGGGAGGAAAAGGTTACTATTATTGTCATTCACAAAAGTGTATACATCTTTATTACTATAAAATCTATCAATTTTAGAATATAATCACTTTCCTTGACACTAATTATTGAACCAAGTGAACCAAACATTCTTATTTCTACTTCTTCCTCTTTCAATAGGATCCACAAGGTTGTGAATTCTCTTCATTCTAAACCAAAAATAAAGTTCATTACCTTTCCAAATTGTTTCTTTACCCACCAATTTTTCCTCTTTGTATTCAATCATTTTATATTTTACACCTCGTGGTAGTGAATTGATAGTGCCAACACATCTAGGTGGGAAAGATAATGCAACTACCCAAGCATCCCAAACCTTCTAAAATACATTGGATTGACAAAGTCTCTTAAGAGGCCTAAGACCAAAAAGTACCAAAATTTGAAATGGCTATTCTCTCAAATAGTGGCACCCAGGAATTTTTTTTGAAACCTACATGTGGACATTGGGTCCACCTACGAATATCTATGTTGGTTTCTTCAACTTGATTTTATATTTTATAATGGAAATGAATGCAATGTTGTAAAATTCTTTGATTTCGTTCAATGGAAGAATGATAAGAGTGATATTTTGCATTTCACACCTCATGGTACCAATGTAATATTCTCAACATTTTTGTATGGGAAAGTTACTTCTACTAGAGGTGTCTTTTTATTTCCCAAGCATCTCAATTATTTCTAGGCTATATTGTACCAACAAAATATCTTAATAGCCCTAAGACCAAAAAAGTGCCCAATTTTGGCATGAATGTTCACTCAAATTGTGGCATCTAACAATGTCTTATCTAAACCTATAGGTGGAATTTAGGTCTACCTACAAACACCTATCTTAATTTCTTAACTTGTATTCATTTGTGCACGATGGTGATGAACATGAAAATGATTCAAGTTCATTCAATGAAAGGGTGTTAGGAGTGTTATTTTTCATTTTGCATGTGGTATTGGACTAGTAGTACATACATGTCTTAGTGGGTGGTTTACTATTATTAGAGGTTTCTTTTCATTTCCCAAGTGTCCTAATCCTTCCAAGCTACATTGGACTAGCAAAGTATCTTAAGATGCCAAAGACCAAAAAAGTGTCAAACTTTGGCACAATTTTTCTCTCAACTCTTGGAACCTAGGAATGTCTCATCTAAACCTATGAGTGGAGGTTGGGTCCACCTAAAAATATCTATCTGAATTTTAGTCAACTCAATTTTTTTCTCATAGTGGCAATGAACATAATGTTTTAAAATGCTTTATTTTCATTCAATAAAAGGGGGATAGGACTAATATTTTTAATTGTGTACCTCATGGTAATGAACTAACAATTTCAACACATCCAATTGGATGGGTTACTACTAATGGAGGTTTCTTTTTTACCTAAACATCCTAATCCTTCTGAGCTACATTGATAGATGTCGGATGTATACTTTGACCCTAAAATTTGTGTATATAGTTTGACCTTAGAAGTTTATAATACACACAATTTTTAACATTAATTTTTATTCATAATAGATTAATATATTTAATTATAAATTTCAATAAGAAATCTACTAAATTACACAACATTATTGAAAATTACCTTTTGATCAAAACCAAAGGTCATATTCAATATCTTGATCATCAAGACCATACTATCCAATATAGATGGATGATGTACCTAACCCTGTGTGGAAAATCATTATCGATGTTTGTACCAATGGCATGACCATGTAGAGAGATTTTTGTATACCTAATCAAAATTCCTCTAACCCATAATCACATATAGACCCACAAGAATGAATTTTTTTTTATAATAGTTGATTCCTTGAAGGCTCACCCTCATCATCCTAGGAAAAAGGTATACTATCTTGAAGCAAGTTCTATTTCAATGAAATAATAGAATGCATGGCTTTCACCTTGACACTCTCCTTCACAATAGAATTAACTATGAAATGTTAAATATATGGGTGAGCAAGTGGTCTCATTGGTTGTCTTTAAACATTATGTGACCCTATCTATCTTGTGTAGAGACTTTGAATCTACCCTAAAAAATGTACATATAAAAATAATTGAGAATTTAATTGAAGATAAACTCACAATAAAGATTCCTCAACAAATAATTAGGAACCCATTATTATTCCATGGGGATGGTAAAAAACCATCTACCTCTTGTCCCAAAAGTTATTATTTATTCCTTCATGTTTTTACCAATGAATTGGGAATCTTTTGCAACTTGTATACACAAGCACAATAGTTCTTTGGTGTATTTAAATAATGCATGTAAATCATCTTTCATACAAGAATTATCTTGAATTATTTATAAGATAGTTTTATCATATAATACTATAAAGAATTTTATCGATAATTTTCCCATTAATATATTTTCCCAATAAATGAATATTTATGAGATATTATAGACTCCAAAAATGTTGCAAGATATTTTTAATGTGTGCTTATCACATTTGGGGTTTTCAGGGTTTCTATTAATCTTTGAAGCTCTATTTTATTATGTTTTTTCTACCCTAAAAAAATTATTGGGTTGTAGGAGGATGTCTTGGAATTAATATACCAGTTTGACATGGGTTCTCCCCATGCTCTTCTATAGTATTTTCATCATGCATCTCATCAAGTGAATGAGGATCAAAAGGTGATGAGTGGTTTGGAATGGCTAAAAGGGAAAATTAATGAATCAACACAAGTTTAAATCAAAATTACTTCATTTTAGCCAAAATTGTTAAAAAATGCAATGAGAATACCTCTTGTGCATCATGGTGGCATGATTCATCCAATGAAATTATTTAAATCTCTTAAAATGCACTCACAGAATAGTTAAGTCACATTCTTAAGGAAATAGGCAAAAGTGATCCATCATTATCTATTTATTTTATGCAAGCTATAATATGAGTGTGTTTACGCATGGTATTAACCAATCCTTAGTTTTGGCACTACCAAAGTATAACACACTTATGATTTTATAACATGATCACACTATAGTTTTTATAATGTGAACATGTTATTGTTTATTTTAAACTCAAACCATTATTTTTCCACTTTTTGGTTCCCATATTTGTACACAACCTTCTAAAATATCTCTCCCCTTTTCAACCCCTACACAACAACAATAATTTGTAATAAAATAGTAAATATATTATTATTTCCTTTCAAAATCCACCCACATTGTCATATATTCATTTTAGGATCATCTTGTAATATATCTCTTCACATTATCATACAATCATTTTAATATTATCTTGCACAGTCTACCCATATAATTGCCTACAATTATTTCAATGAACTCAATATTGCATGGCAATTAGATGCTCAAAAATATCTTTAGACCAATTACTAGTAACATTTATATCAAGTGGAAGAAATTTGGTTCTATGATTCATTCCTCTCCACTCTCCTATGCTATAGGAACCCTACATATTTCAAAAAAGTATTGTCATTACTCTCTAATGTGAAGTAGGTGTGGATATGGTTTTTGTGCCAAAGGATGCTCCTACACCTAGTTAAGATATTTTGGGTCACAATCCCTCGCTTTTCTCTCTTGGTTCTCTATTGCACATTGACAACTCTAATGGTTAGGACGGTGGCTATGATTATTTTGATTTGGTTCCTTCTATTGTTGGATGTGTGGGTGTCAAGGTCTCATTAGATGGGTTGTTGATTATGACATCTCCCAATGAGGCTACTTCTCCTATGATTAGTGAGGCTATTCATGGGAAGATGCATCATATTATCTATTCATGGTTGTTTCTCATCCTACTCTTCAGACTAAAGCTTTGTCAATTTCATGCACTCTAGCCCATGTTGTACGGTGCAGTCCAAAGATCATTGAGAACATATCTCATTATGTTGAACAATCCCCAAT
Organism: Sequoia sempervirens; assembly: GCA_007258455.2. Classification (NCBI taxonomy): domain Eukaryota; kingdom Viridiplantae; phylum Streptophyta; class Pinopsida; order Cupressales; family Cupressaceae; genus Sequoia; species Sequoia sempervirens. The sequence continues at coordinate 122,214,383 of VDFB02000002.1, read as the reverse complement.
CTACATATTTAATTGTCTTTGGCCCTCTTTACCTAACATGCATAAATATGCATTAGCATCTTGGATTCCCCTCATGAAATAAAAAATTGAGCAATACCCTTGCGCCAAAGGTCTTTTCATTGTTAGCTTTGGTTCTCATGTTGACCAAGAGTTGAATTTTAATGGAAAGTTGTGGTTGTGGGGTGACCACACCCTATCACTCAAGTTTTGGTTTCCTTATTTTAATTCCCTTACTAATGCCCTTCACTCATGCTAATTTGGGTTCAATTACCTAATCTCCCTCTCTATTTATAGGAAGACTCCTACTTTGAAGTTATTGGTAATTCTATTAGGAAATATTTGAAGGTAGATCCAGTTACATCAGATATTGGCCACATTATATTTTTCCCATTTTTTGGTGGAAATAGACTCTTCCAAGGCTCTTCTTGGAGTAGTAATTTTGATGGTGGAGGACAAGCCTTGGAATTAGGTCATCGACTATGAAGGTCCTCCATTCCATTACCAGAATTGCTTCACTTTTAGATGCCTTAATTTTTTATTACCCTCATTCATGTTGTGAGAATTTTGGTTATGTTAAGTGGTACAAAAAATTTATCACCAAACACTTGATGGTTGATTTCTATTACATTTCAACATCTCCTCTTGAGTCTCCAATGTTGAGGCTTGGGACCCTTGTGGTGCCTACTTTAGAGGTTATTTTTCCTTAAATTTTGATTGGAGTGGAGGTCCCTTCTCCTTCTATATTAACTAATGGTGTTGTTGTGGACTATGTTTTGGAATTTTTTGTTCCTCTTCCTAAGGGAAATGTTGGTCTACCTCATTTGATTGATGTTGTAATTTCTACTTGAAAATTAGCTTCCTCTACCAAGTTATTCTCTCTTGCATTATCCCCAAATGATTCCTTATAGAGGAATTCCCCTCCCCTCTCTCCTCAATTTGAGAATATGGATAATGAGGTTTTTTAGACTATTTCCCAAAGAATGAAGAAAGATATTCTAAAACATGCACCTCACTCCCACAATAGGGTCAAGGGTGTGAGATTTGCTATATCTATATTTAATTTTGTTTAGTTTCTTTGTGTTTTCTTTCTGGCAACCTCATTGCAGTTATATTTTTATATGGTCATTGTGTGTCTCTTGTCTCTTTGTAAAAGGTTATAGATCCTTTCAAATTATATTTTATCCTTAATCAAAAAAAATCTATTACATGTACCTGATCCAATTATATTTTCATCAAAATTAGGCCAAAAAAAACCACATCAATCACATTTCAATCAAGTAACTAATTAGATAAATTTAAATCAAATGAACCCAATTATAAAATTTGTACAAAAATTCAATTATATGCAAATAGACATATCAAAAATCCATTAAATTTTAATTAAGTGAACCTAAATGGTATGGGTTTAAATTATAATTAAGTTAGATGCAACTAATTAGCTCATAATACAATTAAAATTTGATTGAGTGAATCCAAACCTAACATATTTCTATCAAAATTAGGTTAAATGACACCAAATCGCTCTAGTTTTTGTTGAAATTCAATTAATTCAAACCAATTACATGACATTTTGATGGTAAAAAAATTGATCAATTCAACCCAACTCAAATTCATCTCCATCAAAATTGGATTTAGTCTCATTTCAATCAAGTTAAATCGCTAAATTGAAATTTTAATTAGAATTCAATCAACTTCAACTAATTAGATCATATTTTGATCAAATGGAATCAATTTAGCCATATTTTTTAGAGAATTTGATCAAATACAACTAGCTACATCTTAAACCCATCAATATCCAATCAAGTCAACCCAAATGACATGTATTTTAATTAAAATTTCACCAAATGCAATCAATCAAATCTCAATATAATAAAAACTTAATTGACTAAGCCCAATTTAATAAAATTTCCATCAAAATTACATAAAATTCCACCAAATTTATAGTATTTCAATCAAAAATTAATTAATTCAAACTAAGTGGGTTACACTTCAACAAAATCTTGATCAATTCAAACCAATTTTCTCATATTTCCAATTACATTTTGTTAAATTGCAATAATTTGATCACATTTCAATCAAGTGAAAACAACTCATTTTTATTGTGATTAAATTGAGCAAGTGTAACTAATAACACCACTATTGGGTGGCAGGGAAATTGAGGTGGATGAGGAGTTTATAGCCCAAATTACTGGCCTTCCGATTAAGGGCATGAAGGTGTACAGGGATAAAAAAGAGTCACTGGTTGCGATGTCTCTTTTCTTCAAGAAGAATGAGAGTGATGATTTGAAGCCTGCAAAGAGTGGAGGGTATCTTAGGACTTCCTTGAAGGATCTCTGGGGATTTTGTTGAAATAAATCATGAGGTATGTTACCCTAGAAGGAAGGTATACAGCCATTAACAATTACCATTTTTTGTTGCTTAATCATTTTAGGCACAAAAAATGGGTGTATTTTCCCTATTATCTGCTGGTGTCGATGGATTGTGGGATTAAAGAGCGTAGGAAGAACCCCAAAAACCCTATCTTGCATGCGGGGCTGATTCTTTTAATATATGAACATGTTAAAGCACATGATGTCCAGAAGACTCTGGTTACTCCGAAAGCTAAAGATAGGGAGGGTTATGATACTTGAGTCTGGTGAGGAAAGGGCTTCTAAGAAACTGAGGAAGAGGAGGCTAATGTTAAATAAATATTTTGAGTTGGATAGGGATGATGTTGATTATGCCCCTGACTTGTATGCTTCTTTGGAGGAGGGCCCCATATCCCCTATTCAGGGTAAATCTAGGAAAAGGAAATTGATTGAGGAAGCAGGATATACGACTTGCAGTGATGATGTGGAGGTTAATGTTCCTTCAAAGGGGAACAAAGACAAAATTGAGCTTTATGGGGAAGCTTCCTCTCCTCCCCCTACGTCTAGACTTGTGCAGGATCCTGAGGAGGGAAGTTGGAAGAGAAGGGTTTTGAAGAATGCCCCTTTCTCTGTGGCTGGTGGCTTCCATGGTGGGGATGTTATGAGCGTTGCATTGGGTTGCCTAAGCAGAAGGATAGAGTTGCATGTGGTGATCAAGCTGCGGGAGCTAAGAAAGCGGACACTAAGAGGATTCAGAAGAGGTTGGCTGCTGCAAAGCAAATTGCTAATTCCATTCGTAGGATGAAGTCTCCTATGACTACTGCTAAAGGTAAGGATGCCTCTGAGGAAAAGGTCCATGAGAGTTCCTATGAAGAGGATGTTGTTGTGGGAAATCACATTGAAAACTTTGATACGGAGGATCTTTCTGATGTGTTGGGTTCGGCCCATGATAGTGCCAATGTTCTTTTTAAACTTTTTAAATGGTTTTTTCATGAGATTAATAGGACTAATGTTCACATTAGAAGCATTGCTTGTAAGGCTGAGGATCCTACGATCCAGAGCCAAATTGATAATTTAATGGTTGGTCTCAATAATGTTGCTAATACTGTGGTGAAGGAAACTGTCAATCTGAAACAAAGTATGGAGGTTAGAATGTTCTCCCTTGAGGAGAAAATTGACAAAATTTGGAACATGGTTATGAAGAGTGGGGAAGATCCTAAAGTCTTGACTAGGTCAGACTCTGCGAAGGCTTTTCCCCCTATTAAGAGAAAGGAAATTTTGTCTACTGATGATATGGTTGTTGAGGGTAAGCGGACTGAGGAGGATTATGTTGTTGCTAAGGGTTCTGCTAAAGGTTTCATTTTGAGCTCTGAGGTAAAAATTGGTGGGCCTAGGGTTAGGACTAGAAATAGACTGAAAAATTAGGCTGCGGCCTTGGATTTGGAGGTTTCTGATACTGGGGTTAAGGGACAGAAGCTTGCTGCTAGTGAGATGGAAGCTATTGAAATTCTGAACAATATGTAGTGATGTGTGCCATTTTTGGGCTACTTTTTGGCTGGTGGTTTGTTGTCATTGGGTTGATGGTTGTTTCTTGATGTTTCCTTTTTGTGTCAGCTATTCCTTTTTGTAAAGGGTTCCAAGCCCCTTCAAAACCTATTTTTTACCTCTAATCAAAACACCACTCTTCACTTAAAAGAAACTCATTGGACCATATTTCTATAAAAAATTAATATAATGCAACTATTTATGTCAAAAATCCAACAAACTACAATCAAGTGAACCCAAATGGTATGTAACTTGATTTAAATGCAACTAATTAGATTGTAATATATTCAAATATTGATCAAGTGAAACCAATCCAATCACACTTTCATCAACATCACTAAGGTAAAATTTCATAAATCTAGTTGTGTTCTAATCAAAATGGAATAAAGTGAAACCAACTAGCTGACAATGTAATTACAATTTAAGTGAGTAAACCTAATATTGTTGTATTTCCATTAGAATTGGGATAAAAGTATCCAACTACTTAGTCATTCAAATTTTGAAGAAATGTAACCAATTAGGTTTCAATCTTATCCAAATTTCATTGTGTGAGCCTAAATTAGTAACATTTCTATTAAAATTAGATCAAATTTCACCAAATCCTTGCATTTTAATCAAATTTGATCAAAGGAAACCAACTGGATTGCACTTCAATCAAACTTTGATCAAGTACAACTATCTATTTTGATCAAATGAAACCAATTTGTCCATATTTATATCAAATTTTTAATCAAATTCAAGAAGTTACCACACAAATTCATAAAATAATAATCAAGTTAACCCAATTGGTTTGTACTTCAACCATAATTCAATTAATGCAACAAATTAGGTCATTATGTTACTTGATTCAACCAAAAGTAGTTGTATTTAATGAAAATTCATACAAAATTAGGGTAAAATAAACTAATTAGGTTGTATTTGATCATATTTCCACAAGTTTGAAACCAATTAGATTGTAATTCAATCAATTATTTTGAATTAAAACTACTTATGTTCTGTTTTAAATGAGAATACACCCTAGATTACAACCAGTTGACTCACAGTTCCATCGAATAAGCATAATAACAACCAGTTGTATTGTAATTCAATCATATTGAAATTAAATGAGTGTAAAATCATCAAGTATATGTTATTCCAACTAATTAGGTCAAAATTTGATCTATTTATGTAGATTTCAAACCACTTAAGAGCACATTTCATTGAAACAAAGTTACAAGCAATTTAATTACAATTTCATCACAATTCAATCAATTACAAGGTTAGTTAGGTCAACAACTCAATCAAATTTAATCAAATGGATTTGTTTAGGTATCAATTGGATGGAATTTTTTATCCGATGCTTGTAAGTACGGTTGATCCAAGGGTTAAAGATCAAATAATTACATGTAGTGTAAATTATGCCACAATTTAATTAAATCTATGCAATTTTTACATATTTGAATAATTAGAAACAATTACATCCAAGGGGAAAGTATGCAAAATCAATGAAGAATGTATCATATGCAAATAATGTCTAGCATTACTTCAAATTCAAAAATTGAAGGAATATTTTTTGGCAAGAAAATTAGCTTGGATTCTCATGGCTAAGGCTTGGACTAGAAATACACAACAAAATATATGTTTTAGATACTTTATGACAATTTTAGACATCCACCATTAAATCATCATATAGGCCATCATTTTTAATAAGGAAAATGCAATAGAAATGCCAAGCTAACTTTCAAGTTTCTAAACATATAATTTTTCTATAATTTCATTCTTTAGAATTTAACATTTATTTATTGATATGCATGTCTCATTATTAATCATACATCATTTTGTTTTCATATTCTTTTATTTGTTTAGTAGATTCTTTTAAAAAATTCACATTTTACACTTCATTTTATAAATAATATAAATAAATAAATTTTGTATAATTTGTGAAAATTAAGTGGAGCGCCCTTAACAATTGAATTTCTAAGAGCCTCTTGTATTATAAATTTAGTTAAAATCTATATTAATTTTAATAAAATTAGGAAATAACATATATGATATCTTTTAAATTTCCACCTAAGGGTTTCATAAAAGTTGCTCAAAAATAGTGGAGAGTACATTCATCTATAATGTTTCATTCAATAAAATAGTATTATCTTCTCAAAATTGAATTGATTGATGTTAGAATTGTGAAAGCACACAAGAGGGATCAAATAGAAAATGAGAAAACCTTCCATGCACAAGAGTTGCAAACAATAATTTTCTATTTTCTCAACAAGAAAAGCGTATAAGAGATTGCAAAGTTTTCACTTAACTAAATAATACAATGAAGGAGAGTTCTTATAAGAGAAAACCCTAAATGAGAAAGGGATTAGATCATGACAAGTGTTGGCATCACATGTGATGTGACATAATGATATAATAATAGCTCAAACTAATAAAAGAAAAAAACACTCCTAATTTTAGCCTAAGTGCATAAAGTGAAATTAGCCTAATAATCAATTAAAGATTAATGAATTATTGGCTAATACATGATTATTCTAACACCCTCTTAAGTGTAACTTAGGGAGTATCTAAAAACTCCAAAAGGTGAATGCATAAAAAGAAAAGAATGCATGAACAGGTCCTAGGAAACAAGGCCCGATGAGGCACCCATGTATAAACAATGTAATCTCTCGTAACTAAAGAAAAGGAGAAAACCTCATGGGAAAAACTCCTCTTCAAAAGAGAGAAAGGTGAATGAAGGACTAAGAAGATTCCAAACAATGTCCCAAAAAGAATAGGTTGAAGCACAAAGAAGTTGTAGACAACTATTGACTAATGATTGTTATAGTACTAAAATGAAGAACCTCCTCTCAAATAGATGTTAATCAAGGTCAAGAAAACAAGAATTTTCATGAGTGCCCCTAATAACACTACTCAAACAATGATCAAATGGAAAAAAAATGAAAGCATCTAAAATTTGAAGATACAAATGGCACATGAATCTGGATGAGTAACCTCGATGACACTAATCAACCTTGCAAGATGCAAGCCAAAAATACAAGTACCAATAATCTAAAGAACATTGATTAAGTGAAAATAGAAGGTTACCTCCAAAAATAGGAATGCAAGAGTGTCTATATGGTAAGTTCTCCATCTCACTGAAATGCATGGGTAACCAATTGTTGCATCCATCTAGCACATAAGAACAAAAACTAGATACATAGATCACTCCAAAAATGAAACCAAGAATTAGAACCAACAATAGAAATACCCCATAATGTGGAAAAGGGAGATTCATGACAAGTCCACTAAAGTTATGTGTCACCAATAAGTGCATGAAAGATAACAAAGAACATCTAGATGTGCACAGGAAAGTACCTACACAACTAAAAAAATAGTGTACAAACAAGGCACACACACACATTAGGCAAGAATCACTAGGATTTGATGTTGTCACGAAAGGGACACTCACTTGACAAAGGTGTGATGGAAAACTAGATGCACTACACAACCCCCCCTTGGCACTTTATAACATACTACGAGTACAAAAAGGCACAACATGATGTGTGAAATCTCCAAAAATGATACACCAAAGTGGCACTTTATCTTAGTGTGTCTAAAAAGGAGAAAGTGCTCAAAAAAGATGTCTATAATCCCCAAATAGGACAAAATATTGGAAATATATGTAGAACAGCCTAAAATAATTCATCCCACACAAACAGAAAGTTTTCAAGAGCTAAAGCGTCCAAGTAATTCAACACAATGTGAAAACACAAAAAATTGAATAAAATGGACCTAGAGAAAATTTTGGAAAAAAATTGTGGATAGCTATGAAGAGCTCTGAAATGCCTTTCCAACGTCGCAAGAATCGTGAAAAATAAAGAAACTAGTCAAAATTTGTGACCTCAGGAGTGAAAATAGCACATCTGACGTTCAACAGGATGTAGAATGCATCAACAACAAAATATGAGAAAATACCTACACCATTCGATAGTTCTTGGACCCAATTTTTTGATATCTCATTTTCCTAATTTTTATACCTAAGCAAAAATTTATGGTAATTTTCATATTCTTGTTAAAATACCAAAAACAAATTACCCCCCCAAGGGTTGGGCGTTGGTCACCCATGAAAACCTAGGGCGATGGACTACAAAAGTTGGCGTAGGAGGCTAGAAATTAGGGAATGGTTAGCAATGTTTCTATTGTTCGACAGAAAAAAACCCAATGGGGCTAAGGTGGAGAAGGTGGTCACATATGTGATCACCATTCAAAGAAAGGGGCCTTGGCACTATATATTGGTAGTAGGCACTCAAGCACCACCCAACTAAGCGTCGCCCTAGGCGGAGCTTCGCTCCACAAGTGGAGAACATTTTAATAGTGCCAAGCGCTATTTATAAAGAATGAGGCACTTTTTATATATATATAATTATTATTTTTAAGTTGTACGGTATAGCCCCTATACCAAAAAAAATTGCCTTAGAAGCTCTCGACATTGACTATAGGAAAATTGATAGTCAAAATTCATGTGTTCAGCCTCTTGAATGGAATTGTGAGCTTCATTTTTCTTTGACACACATCAAAAAATATCCAAGTCCAAAACCTACAAAAAATATGAAGATTCCATATTTGATGCTCCTGTAACCCTAGTTGAAGAAAAAAACTCAAAGTTCGAGAAGGGGTTTGTTGAATTCACACTCTGATACCATGTTAGAATTGTGAAAACACACAAGAAGAAAAATCAAACAGTAAATGAAAATACCTTCCATGCACAAGAGTTGCAAATAATGATTTTCTATTTCCTCAACAAGAAAAACTTACAAGAGATTGTAGAGCTTTCACTAAACTAAATAATACAATGGAGAGTGCTTATCAGAGGAAACCCTAGATATGAGAAAGGGATTAGATCATCACAAGTGTCGAAATCACATGTAATGAGACATAATGATTTAATAATATCTCAATCTAATAAAATAAAAAAGCACTCCTAAGTTGAGCTTAAGTGCATAAAATGAAATTAGCCTAATAATCAATTAAAGATTGACTAATTATTAGCTAATAAATGATTACTCTCAAAATTGATCCCTTAAATTTAATTGGTTTTAAAAAATAGAAATTAAATTCAAAAATCTACAAATTTTATTTTTGAAGCATCTTCAAAAAGAAATATTATCTTCTCGAAATTGAATTGATTGATCCCTTAACTTTAACCAGTTTCAAAATAAATAGAAACTAAAGTTAAAAGGCTACAAATTTTTATTTTTAAACCACCTTCAAATTCTATGCATAAATATCTTGAATCATCCATTCAATATTAAGAATATTTTTTTTCTAGAAAAAAAAGTGACCACTTAAAGGCTATGGTCTACCATCAATTTGCATGTACCCATCTCCACTCTTTTTTGAAGCTTCCATTTTAATAAAAAAATGAAAAGTTTGTACTTGTAGCTTCCAATTAAATTTGCTATAAAAAAGTTCAAGGTTGATATGGTTAAAATATACCTAGATTTTCTTTAAAATATATGTTGGGAATTTGTGCAGAGATAAAATGCTTATGACTACCATAGATTTAAAGCCTCCTTGCCCTTTTATTTTTTTCCTGTAGACTAATAGTTGAAATTTGTTGATAAGTACTACATTGATGTTACAAATGTCTTAATTGATAAGAATTGGTATATGAATAAAATATGTGTTTTTAATACATTTTCCTTCAAATTCCTTACTAATACAGTCAACCAATAGCATTGTTGATGTAAATAATTCATCAATAAAACTTACATTATGTTCATTTTGTTTAGGTGGATATTGATAGGTTGTCGTTAGGTCCTATCTTTAGTTGAAATATGCATCAAATGTATCAACCAAGTAGTGTTCAAAGGTTGTATGCAATAGGAAACTTCTTAACTAACTCTCTCTCAGGTTTTCTAAATGTTTTGGAACAACTGTAAATGAAACTTAACTAAAGTCCATTAAACTAGAAAGCATGGAAATTGTCTAAAATGGAAAGCAGGAAATTCTTAAGCTAGAAAGCATAAAAACAACTAAACTAGAAAGCTCAAAAATGATTATACTAGAAAGAATAAATGAATAAGCTAGAAGGCATGTAAAATACTTGAAAAGGAAATTCTTGTAATAAAACTATAACAGTGATTAACTAACATCTAACTGTCAATGAATGACAAACTTAACAACTTACAACTAACGACCAAAATGGATGCTCTGGAACTTCACTGGACAGAACTAAAGACTATAAATTCAAACTACAACCTGCAGGACTATCTTAATAGATCTCAACATACATAAACAAAATTCACTCACACTTATCATGTACAGAATAAAAACAATAGAATTGAAAGCGAAATACTTATCTTCCTATTCTACAGTCCCTTGAGTGGCTAGCTCTCAAGTGCTACTACACTTAACACAAATCACATAAAACTTTGTATCTTCAAAATTAATCCATCCAAGTTAACTCCATTGCATAATTGTAATGACTCGGAATGAGACGGGCAAAGCTTCTATTATTCGTATCAAAAGTATAACTCAAAAACATAGTTCAATAACATAGTGTAACAACATAACGATATCTAATATCATTATCTTTGGCGGCTACATATTTATACAAAAGTTGGTAACAAAATCATATAATTCAGATGGTGAAGATCACCATTGAAAAAGTCTTCTAATAGATTTTAACTAACTAACGGACTTAGGTCCATAATACAAAGCATTAAAAAGACTTAGAGTGAGTCATAAAGTCTTTGAATAGAAATAACAAAAAACATTTGAAAGACTCAGTCCACCATGCATTTCCACAAATTTTGGCGCTTAGACTTTCGGCGCTTTTCTTCAACCACTTTGAAGTCTGCATCAAATATTTGTGGTTGAGCATGATTGACCGATTGTGCATATTAACCTGTTCAATACTAAAAACTATACCATCATGTTAGCACAGGTCAACTTATTTCAATCAATTTCAAGAAATAAAGAGTACACACTTTTTCACAAAAAAGTAAGTAATTACTAATCCTAAAGATAAATAATTGGTAGGGTGGAAATGACTTAGGAGAAACAAGGAAGGGTAATTGTCTTAGTATTCTCATGAGGTTATTTTTACCTCATCACTTCTCCCCTTCTTAAGCTTGAGCAGGTCACCCTGCTCTTTGTTGTGGCCCCTATCCTACATTTCCCCTGTTTTTGTTGAATCCTTCATATTTAGCGCTAAGGTCATAAAGATCATCTACTTTTGTATCCAGTTCCTCAAGGTTCTTCAGGATTCCTCAGGAAACCTTCATTCAGTTTAACCCTTGCTTCCCATTCCTAAAATTCCTTAGAGTTTTGTGTGAAAGTAGTATGTATTGCAAGGGGTAGCCCAAGAAGTAATGGAGGTTTGTGTCTCATTCCAATCCAATCAGTTCTAAGTTCCTTTAGAATTTCTACCAAGGCTTTTACTCTTCTATAGGACCACTAAATTTTTATAGGGGAAATCACCTCTCTTTTTTTCAGGTGTATGGGAAGAGGAGTGCACCTCTTCTCACAAGCATTCCAAGCTCTTTTGATCAACTTTGGGCCCTAGTCTCTAAAATTATCAAAACACAGCCAAAGGTTATTATCATATTTTCCTTTCACGGTTTCTTTAATCTTAATGCTTCTTAACTGTGCTTTAAAAGCAGATCGCTTCTTGTGAGGGCATTGCATTTGGAGACCAATAGTCTTCTCTGCCTATGTATACTCCCTTGTCCTATCCTACCAATGGATTTGGTTCCGCGATGTAGATAAAAATGCTCTTAATTGAACTTCACCAACAAAGAAATTAATAGAAAAATTTGTATATTTCTCCAAAATCATATTGTGAACAAAGAATTCACACAGCATATCTTGTTGATTAGGATTTGATTCTACAAATTTTTGCACACTCATTGTCATCAGGATCATGTGGTTGATTATTGTAAATTCTCAATAACTTCCATCTCAAGAGTTGCTCAATTAAAAACATCGAGTATAATTTGGATGGCCTTCTGCAAGCTAATAGCAACTCACCAATTTGGCAGGAATCTTGTTTATCTCGGTAAACTCTATCAAATGATTCTTTTAACAAGACTAACTCCATTTTCAACCTTGCATTTTCTATGGTTGCTTGCTTTAGAAAGTAACACCTCTCCATTCATGTCCTTAGCATGAAGGAATGTGAACCTATAAGCATTCCCTTACAGTTGGCTCAGTGTGCACCTCTTTAGACTCCATTGTAGGCTTAACATTAACTTCCTGTAAGTCCTGTTCTAATTCAACAATTTTGTTAATGGAAGCTTGGAGCTCAGATTTATGTTTATCTTTTTCCTCTTCAAAAGTAGTAAACATTTGAATAAAATTATCCATTAAACTTTTAATTTTCCTTTCTTTTTCAAACAAATAATTTATAGAATTTTTACTTCGTTCATTCCATTGTTGTATTTGAAACTATAATTGCTCAATAGTTTTGTCTTTCTGGTCAATTTTCATTTTAAAATTCACAATTTCTTGATTTCTTTTCTCTAAAATTACAGTGTGCATTTCTATTTCTTCCTTTCGTTGGCTGATTTGTTCATCATTTTCTTGCAACTAATATTTTAATTAATCAATTTTTTTTCTCAAACTCTCTATTTCTATTTCTCTTTGATTAGATTCCTCAATTCTTGTATCATCAGAAAAAGAAAAATTGGGAATCTCCACATCATCAATGGCTATATTTTCCTCAATACTAATTACATTTTCCTCACCTGAAACATTAAGTGAACCTTGCTCAGTAACGGGAGATAACTGTCTCATAGGGTCATCCTCAACATCCTCATAATGTGATGATTGCTCTCTCTTTTCTTCTTGCTCTGACTGTGATGGTATATTCGCCTTTTCAACCTCAGGGGATTAGTCAGCCTATTTTTCACTCTCTTCTAGGGTCTCCTTAGGAGGTGGATTTTTAGTTTCTAGAGAGTGTGCTTCAATTTTTTTTCTTCTATTTTTAGAAGAACTCAATGTGTCATAACCTACAGTCTCACTAGTTTCAGCAAATAGCCTTCTACTCCTTAAAGGAGGAGTTTTCTGAAATGTCACTTTGGTTTTCTTTTTCCTCTTATGAGGAGCCTCTGCTTCATCCCCTGAATTTATAATTTCAACATTCTCTGCTTGACCTGGGGTTTCTGAAGTATGAGGTAATTTTTTTGATGCTTTGTCATCAGGAGCTATTGTGGCATGTGGAGGTTCAGCATTTCCTAGAGGTTCACGGGAGTGTTCTTCTAAATGTTGAACCACCTAACCAGATGATTCTCCCTCTTCAAGGCACCTTTTTGGTTCTAGATTCTCAATTTTTTGCAAAAAAAAATTCCCATTTCTTTTCTAGTTTCTTCCTGAAATGATATTTACATATCAACTAAATAAGGGCATGGTGTTTAAGTTCCCCTGAGCCAATTTTGTGTTTTTCTATCATACGAGTGACAGAGTCACAAAAGAATGTAGGAAAGTTGACCCTAAGGGCAAGCTTTTCGGCGCCATGGCACAAATGGGTAAGAAAACGAAAGGGTGTACCTACTACCACTACTACCTATCCTTCACAAGTAAATTTTTTGATAATCGAGGCTACGGTTGTGCGCCAGGGCTCTGGAATGGACATTCTCTCGAAACCTTTTTTTTCCTTTAGTACTCATAGTTACCACAGGCTTAGGTTCTCCTTCTCTATGAAATAATTCTATCATCCTCTGATAAGTGATATTAGTGGTTTCCAATAAATTAATGCCTCCATTTTCAAGACTAGAAAGATGGGAAATAATTTTAGAACTCACCCGGAATCGCTTGCCATGCACCAGTGACTGACCATCTGCAAATTTCTTCGCAAATTCCCTTACTAATTTCTCAGTATCCCCCTCAAATTTCTTTATAAATTCTATCCATCCAAAAAATTTGAACAAGCCTGCAATACTACCCAATGCCAACAATTTATCTGTTGAAGCTGGCTCAGATTTCTTCTTAGCTCCTCCCATTATAGATTCTTCTTTGCTCAATTATGTTGAAATGCTATGGCACTCAAGAAACTCGTTTAAACAAACTAAACTACAGAATATAACTTTGATACAACTGATGGAAGAGGCATTAATTTTATTATTTGAGCTCCATTGTATTCTCATGATGAGTTTGCATGGGAAAGAGAGGAAAGATTGTCGTACCTCACGCAATCGGTTCATGGCACAATTTACTAAATTCAAAATGGAAGTGGCTCATGCCAAATTAATTTACCTTTATTCAAAAATAATTACCTACTCAAAGAAAAATCGTACATACCTTACATCTTGTCATTGAGTTGAACATCGCTTACCTTTTGTTGGCATAATGGCATAATTGTATGATTTGGTGAAGGTGGTGGCGAATTTATTATGACGTGGTTGGGACAACTGATTAATGGTGAAATCATTATGATGGAAAGTAGTCATAATAATTATTATTTATTATGAAAGGAGATGCTAATGGAAGGAAAAATGATAATGTGGGCATGGATTCTAAGGTCATGGAAAAATTTAATTAACGAGCATGTGAATGACACTGGAAAAATTAAAGCATTCAAAAAGAAAAAGTAGGTACAAAATTCTGGAGAATCGTTAGAAGATGCGGTCGATATGAAAAGTAAAAAGTTTTGGAGCATGTTGAGAGATGCACCTGGAGTGAAAAAGTGAGTGGAAAAATTCTGGAGCATCAATGAAAGATGTCATCGAAATGCAGCAACAAAATTTTCAGAGCATCACTAAAAGATGCAACCGGATTAGCAACCAAAAACTTCCAGAGCATCATCGAAAGATGCAGTCAGAGTAGCAACCAAAAATTTCCGAAGCATCATCAAAAGATGTCATTGAAAAGAAGAAACTAGAACTTCCAGAGCATCGTCGAAACCAAAAAGAAGGAACAACAAAATTTTGGAGCAACGCTGAAAGATGCATCAAAAATGCAGCAAGAAAATTTCTGGAGCATCGCTAAAAGATGTCGTCGGAAGAAGGAAGCAGATGAAGGACTTTGGACTTAGAATTTTTGGAGCTTCAATATCAGATGAAGTAGACTACAGGAATAAACCAAGGAATAGCACCAGCGAACATGCAATTTTTGGAGCATCGCAGCAACTAGCCCACATAGTCCAACAAGCAACTAGGTTTCTGGAGCATCGTAGCAAGATGCATCAAAATTTATGTTTTATTAAAATGAAGTCCTGAAAAATGGAAATGAAATTTAGCCAAGTCCAAAGAATGAAAGATTGAAAATAAATTCCTTAAAGTAATTACAGACACATGCACATTTTTTTCAAAGTGTTTATTATCAATTAGAGCATTCCATTGGTTCTATCATAGCAAAATCAATGCATTGCACTTCTCCTTGCATTTCTACTATTTTTGTAAATTGCTCCCTATTAACTGGCTTATGGTAAATGCATAATCGATGTCCATTGAAAAATAAATTTTGAGTGTCACCATCAATGGGCTTGAGCTACACTAATCTGTTTGGAAATACCTCAGAAATTTCATATGGACCGAGCCAATGAGTTATGAGTTTCCTCTGATGATCTTTATATCTAGAATCGAACAACAATTCCCAATCCCCATTATGGAATTCTCTCTCCTTAATATTCTTGTCATGCCAAACTTTGCATTGTTGTTGCACCAACTCAATTTGATGGACAACATCTAGACAAATTTCATCTAACTCACTAAGCTATAAGACTCTTTCAACCTAGGCTTGCTCGAGATCTAGACCCAATCCATTGTTGTTCTCAAGGTTTGTAGTTCAAATTCAATGGGTAGAAGTGGTTTCTTCCCAAAGACTAACTCATATGGACTGAAGCCAGTGGTGGATTTCCAAGTTGTGTTGTAAGCCCAAACAGCTTCAAGTAGTTTCCTAGCCCAGTCTTTCCTTCTTGATGAAACTGTTTTTCTTAAAAAAAATTCAAGTTCCCTATTAGTAACCTCTACCTAACCATTTGTTTGTGGATGATAGGGTGATGACTTCTTATGGCTTACCTGGAAATGATCAGTGAATGCTAAAAGAACCTTAGACATAAAATGGGGTCCTTGATCTATGACAATCATCCTAGGGGCTCCAAATCTAGGGAAAAATTTATTATACAAGAAATCAATTACATGTTTCTCTCTAGCAACTTTTAAAGCTTGACCTTCTACCCACTTAGTCAGATAGTCGATACAGACCAAGATATACTCTTTCCCTTGAGAAGAAGGGTCAATAGGACCAATAAAATCCAATCCCCATTTTTCAAATTGTTCAAGGACTACCTAAGATAGAAGAGGCATTTCATTGGATGCAGTAGGTCTTCCTACCCTCTGGCACTCATCACAATGGTGGACATATTTCTTGGCATCTTTATGCATTGAGGGCCAGTAATATCCTGCACCTAAAATCTTATGGGACGTCCTCTTTGTAGAATAATGGCCTCCATAAGGGTCATCATGACAAGCTCTAAGGATGCTATAGGTTTCATCTACCCTAACACAATGTCATAACACCATGTCAGGACCACATCGAAATAATATCCCATTAATCCACTTGAATGGAGCGCTTTCTTGAATGAGGCATTTCTTCTGTTTTGATGTGAAATCAAGTGGCAATTCTGAGGTAGCTAAGTAGTTGGCGATATCAACAAACCAAGGGGTCTTGATGGAGATGGAAAATAGATTTTTATCTGAAAAATCATCTTGCACTAGAGAACAATCACCATCACCATGTTTGATTTGAGATAGGAAATCTGCAACTACATTGAATTTCCCAGGTTTGTCAATATAGGTTACATTGAATTCTTGTAGAAGTAGTAACCATCTAATTATCCTTCCATTCACTACCGGTTTGTTCATCAAGTATTTAATGGCGGAGTGATGTGTATACACAATGACTTTATACCCTATAATCTAGTGTTGAAACTCCTTAATTGCATGTACTACAATAAGAAATTTCTTCTTTGTGGTAGTGTAATTTCATTCAGTGGAAGTCAAGTTTTTGCTTATGAAATAAATGGCATATTTACCCCCATTCTCATCCTCCTATCCTAAAGTTGTGCCAATAGCATCATCAGAAGCATTGGCATAAATATGGAATGGAAGGTTCCAATTAGGTCCATGTAGGACAGGATCAGAGATGAGTTTCTCCTTAATAACTTCAAATGAGGATTGACACTCAGGTGTCCAAATGAACTTTGCATTCTTCTGGAGGAGAGAAAATATAGGGGCTGCAATCTTGCTAAATTTTTCTATGAATTTGCGATAGTATCCAGCATGCCCTAAGAAGCTTCTAACATCAGTTTGGGTCTTTTGGTTCACAAGTTGTTGTATCACCTCGATTTTCTTAGGATCGATTGTTATCCTTTCAGCTGAAATGTGGTGTCCCAACACTATTCCTTGTTCCACCATTATCAAACATTTTTCATGGCTTAGGGATAAACGATGGTCCTCACATCACTTCAGTACTTTTTCTAGACTTTGAAGGGCTTCATCAAAATTTGATCCATAAACAGTGAAGTCATCCATGTAAACTTCAACACAGTCATTTACTAGTTCATAAAATATTGCCAGGATAGCTCTTTGGAAGGTTGCAGGGGCATTACATAGCCCAAAAGGAAGAACTCGATATGTGAATGTTCCCCAAGGGCACATAAAAGTTGTCTTATCCTGATTTTTTGTTGCTACCTATATCTGGTTGTATCTCTTGAATCTGTCCAAGAATGAGAAATACTTCCTCCCAACCAAATTATCCAAGACCTGTTCTGCAAATGGTAGGGGAAAGTAATCTCTATGGGTTGCTTTGTTAAGCTCCCTATAGTCAATGCACACTCTCCACTTCCCATTTTTCTTTGGAACCACAACCAGGGGTGAAACCTATTTGCTATCAAAAATGGGGTAGATAAATCCCACTTGCAAGAGTTTCTCAATTTCAGTTTCAACAATATCTTTCAAGGCAGGATTAAGTCTTTATTGTGGTTGGCGACGAAGTCAAACATCTTCTGTATAGATATGATGAGTACAAACACTTGGGTGTATACCCCTCATGTCTGTATAGTCCCAAGCAAAAGGTTTAGATCTATTCACCAAGATATCAAACAATTTATGCTCTTCTAGTTTTGTCAACCAACTATTAATATTCAAATTTTTCCCTAGCAGCAAAATGATTGTTTTGACACTTGGATGGTTGGAGGTGATAGTATACATTGGTCTTGTCAAAGTGTTCAAAGGAAAGTTGTGTGGTATGGTTATGTGGAGTCTGACAATATCTTCAAAGAAATGATCCATTTTTGGAATGATATTAGCCAGGGGACAAGGTAATCCCATAAAGTTAGTACTATCAAATTTAGCATGATCCACGTTGATTGGTTTTCCTATAATTTCTTCTGCGTCCAACATCTCTTCATCACTTGAATCCATGGTAAGATTTTCCATATTATTTTCCAATTTTTCCTCCAACTCTTCACCATGTTGTTTGATGACTACCATAGCAAGTGAAGCTAGATTTTCATGTATGTTGGGACCTTCTAGTTCATCAACCCATACTTTATTATGTTCAGTTGGCTTGGCAGGAGGATACAAGAATAGATGCTTGCTATTAAGACCATGTGAAATGGTCATTCCTCCCTCTCTATAGTCAATCTCGACTGCAACAGTTGCTAACCATGGTCTTCCAAGAATTATTGGATAACTGTCTTTTGGTGTGAGGGACTGAATTATTTGAAATTCCACTGGATATTCCCAACCATCAACCTTAACAAAAATGTTTTCTTTGACACCCTTGGGAATGGCTATAGATTGATTTGTCATTTGCAACACTATAGTTGTGGGATGTAAATCAGTGAGTCCCAATTTTTCCATCACATCAACAATCATTACATTGATGGTTTCTCCCAAGTCCACAAAGGCATTAGCTATCGCTACCTCATTGATTGTCACTATTATAAGAGGGTTGCCTGGGTCAACATATTTTGGAGTTGTGGTCTTTCAAACCAAAAATTCAATTAAGTAACCATTTATGTGAATAGTATTTATCTGTTTTGGTTTCCTTCCTAGGGTTTTAATACACAAGTGCTTGATCAGTTGGTTCAATTCAGGAATCTCTTTAATGGCTTGTAACAAAGGGACCTCAATTTAAAGTTGTTTGATCTCTTGCATCAGTGTAGTTTCAATAGACAAGGACATTTTCAGAGTATTTTTCAAGGTAGTTGGTTTCAAACTGCTTCGGAAAAGGCGCTTGAGCTTTCTTAGCCGAAGTAGAGTCCTTTAAAGAATTGGTCGAAAATTGACTACCCCCCTCATGAGGTGTTATGGAAGTTCCACCTAGAGTTGGTGTAAAAGTCTCGGCTTGGGTGCTAATTGGATGTTGCTCTAAAGATTTGGAAGATGTTTTAGTTGTCTTAGTAGAGTCTTTCAACTATGGTCAACTACAGAAGTGTTTTTCATGACCTTAACTGTAGGCTTCCACAATGAATAGCATTCAATCCAGTCACATTTTCCTATTCAGTATAATACACTAGGGTATTTTGATGGTTGTTCTTTGGATTAGGAATAGGTTGTACTAGAAGTTGGGGTTGGTTAACCTGTTCATTTTGTTGAGGATTCTAAGGGCCTGGTAAAAGATTCTATTGTTCATTAGGCATCCTTCTTGGACCAGCATAATACTAATTTTGAGATTGGTTCCACTGAGGAGGATTTTGAGGATACCATTGTTGTTGAGTCTGGTTTTTCCATTGAGGATTTCCCCAAGACTGGTTTTCCCAATCAGGTTGTCCCCAAGGGTAAGCTCTCCAACTCAATGGTACAGGTGGAGGAGCTTGAGGCCAAGGTGCTTCCCATTGATTGTTATTCCAATTGTTTTAGGGCCTCCAAGAGGGATTTGAGCTTTGGCCAAATGTAAAATTTCCCCTAGGTCTTGGATTCACAAGATTAATATCTTCTTCAACCTGAGTTGTTCTTTTCTTGGAATTCTTAATTGCAGCAAGGAGCTCACATTGATCAATAGCATGATTCTTTTCAAAAACTTGGTAAACATCAACCTTATCCAAGGGGCATTCTCTCAACAGATGTTTATTACGACACCTAGGACAATAGATGGATAAAGTTTCAGGATTACATTTTTTGGCTTGTATTCCCTCTAGTGTAGTGTTAAGTTGAATGAGAATGTCAGTCTTAAGGTTGGCTATCTCCTCACGCAGTTGCCCTATTTCATTGGAGCCTTTGAAAAAAGTGGACTTACAAATACCTCCTCGAGTATGAGAGAAGTTCCGGCATAATTCAGTAATATCATGATGTCCAAGTTGGGATAAATCCCCTTTTCCCATTAAATCAAAGCTTCTCCTAGCATCATCATCAAGGCCCTTAAGAAATATGGTTTTCATAATTTCCAAATGATGGCCTCTCCTCCACATTGTTTAGATAAGAAGATAAACCTGTCTAGGTAATCTTCTAAGATGTTCATCCTCATTCTGCCTAAGTTTGAATAGCTCTTCTTTCCTATCACTGGCCCTACATTAACTCTGGTATTTATCCAGAAAGGCAAAATCCATGTCATCCCAGGAGGTTATCGATTGTGAAGCTAATCCCATGAACCAGTGCATTGTTGTGTCTTTCAGAGTGGAGGGAAAAAGCTTTAGTTTTTGGTTATCATTCTTGTAGTCATATGTCTAACACAAGACTTTAAACTCAAATAGAAACTGATCAAGGTCTTCAGAAGACAAACCTTAGAAGGTTAGCAAGAAGGCTAGCGAGATATTTTTCATAGTTTTTTCATCATCTACATCGATAGCAATAAGATAAGTGAATGTGCACAGTGGTGGAGGGTTAGCGACATGATGTTGAGAGGGATGTGTTCCTCTTCAATAGTTGGTTCTTTGTCAAAGGTTTGTTCTAATTATTGAGGCTCTAGAGTGGCAAAGGGAGACTTTCCTCTACAAAGGTTTGTTCTGATGGGTGAATTTATGGGGTATATTGGAAGGTCTTAGGATGATTCCAACTGATCAATTCATTGGTAAATTCTTCAGCTAATACTTCCTCGTTCCTACTTGTGGTTGGAACGTCTCTTTGGGGTTTTTGGTACGTATCTTCCATGGGGGTCTCGTTTCCTAACCATGCAGAAAAAGAAGCCTACTGACTATTTTTGTTCCTACAAGAGGTATTCAAGGAATCTCCTACTAACACTAGAAAAGGAAGGGTCCTTGGCAACGGCCAAAAAAGTGATAGGTTGTTGTTAGGTCCTATCTCTTTAGTTGAAATATGCATCAAATGTATCAACCGAGTGGTGTTCAAAGGTTGTATGCAATAGGAAACTTCTTGACTAACTCTCTCAATTTTTCTAAATGTTTTGGAGCAGCTATAAATGAAACTTAACTAAAGGCCATTAAACTAGAAAGCATGGAAATTGTCTAAACTAGAAAGCAGGAAATTCTTAAGCTAGAAAGCATTAAAAAACCTAAACTAGAAAGCTCAGAAATGATTATACTAGAAAGCATAAATGACTAAGCTAGAAGGCATGTAAAATACTTGAAAATGAAATGCTTGTAATAAAACTATAACAGTGATTAACTAACATCTAATTGTCAACGAATGACACACTTAACAACTTACAACTAATGACCAAAATGGATGCTCTAAAACATCACCGAATAGAACTAAAGACTATAAATTCAAACTACAACCTGTAGGACTATCTTAATAGAGCTCAACATACATAAACAACATTCACTCACACTTATCATGTACAGAATAAAAACAATAGAATTGAAAACGAAATACTTATCTTCCTATTCTGCAGTCCCTCGAGTGGCCAGCTCTCGGGTGATACTACACTTAACCCAAATCACATAAAACTATGTATCTTTGAAATTAGTCCATCCAAGTTAACTCCATTGCATAATGCTAATGACTCAGAATGAGATGGGAAAAGCTTCTTTTATTCATATCAAAAGTATAACTCAAAAATATAGTTCAAGAACATAGTGTAACAGCATAATGATATCTAATATCATTATCTCTAGCGGCTACATATTTATACAAAAGCTGGTAACAAAATCCTATAATTCAGATGGTGAAGATCACCACTGAAAAAAGTCTTCTAACAGATTTTAACTAACTAACAGACTTGGTCCATAATACAAAGCATTAAAAAGACTTGGAGTGAGTCATAAAGTCTTTGAACAGAAATAACAGAAAACATTTGAAAGACTCGTTCCACCATACACTTCCATAAATTTGGGTGCCTAGACTTTTGGCGCTTGTCTTCAACCACTTTGAAGTCCGCATAAAATATTCTTGGTTGAGCATGATTGACCGATCGTGCATATTAACCTGTTCAATACTAAAAACTATACCATCATGTTAGCGCAGGTCAGCTTAATTCAATCAATTTCAAGAAATAAAGATTACACACTTTTTCACAATAAGTAAGTAATTACTAATCCTAAAGATAAATAATTGGCAGGGTGGAAATGACTTAGGAGAAACAAGGAAGAGTAATTGGCTTAGAATTCTCATGAGGTTATTTTTACCTCATCAGATATTATGTAGGTTATCTACAATTATTATAGACAATTTTAAGATAAGTTTTTTTTTCTAAATTTTCTTTAAACATGTTTTAAGATAATCTTACTATTTGCAAAGATTGAGTTTCCATTCTCATATCCTATTGTGTTCTCTATTGCACAATATATTTGTTTTATGCTCAATACTGATGAATAAGGTTGTGCAATGTTCATTTATTATATTATATTAAGTCTTAAATTTCTTGCACTCAATAGTTATTTAGTTTAAATCTAAATTATTTCTAGACTAGATTTGTGTGACTTGCATCAAAAATCTTACATAATATCAAAGAAGGTCAAGTTTAGACCACCTTTCATCTATGCAAAATGGAGATTTTTCTTCTTATGGTTTCTAACCTAGTTAGATCTTTTTTAAGGTGACACTACTACAAATCCTAAAGATAAGAAACGAACTATGTATCATTGCATCCAAAATTCCTAAAAGTATATAAATTGCATGTCAAATCATTGAAATCTAACAAATCTAATGAAGTTTATAATTTGTTACCTTTTTTGTAATGATAAAAGCGGGTTTTGAAAGGGTCTAAACCCTCATACAATGGAGCAACCAATTGACAAACAAAGAAATACCATGAGATACGGAGCAAACAAAACAATCCACAATTTGAATCAAAGTGAGACACAACTACAACCAAGCTTCCAAGTACAACAACAACAACAAAAAAGTAGGAAACAACTAGGTTCCCCAGGAACTAATCTAGACAATGTCAAACTCAACCCTATAGCTTTGTTACCTTTGTTTGAAGCATTGTACCACCACATTATAAACATGAAAATAAAGGGGAGGGGAAAAGGTTGAAAGGCTCCAAGAATGTTCTATCCACCAAGATATGTTTGCATAGAGACCTAACATTTGGTGTACCTATTGTGGATGGGGAGGTCACTTAAGAAATGAATGCCCCAAGGAAATAGGAGAAAAGAAAGAAAATGTGCTAAGGGTAGATCTAAGGGAACTACCTAACAAGATGAACCGAATTTACCATGGAACTTGCAGAGAATGGGATGACCATGTGTCAAAAGACTAGTCATCACAACTATTCCAAATAAGAGAGGATCCCACCCCATGAAATCGTAATGAGGAAAGAGAGTTGACATATGCAAAATGCTTAGCAGAAAGACCACTCTACATACATGGCCATGGGTATACAATTCAACAATGGCAAAACTAGAGGAATATAAATACTATACAAAACCAACATAATCAAGGACCATATAGTGATAGAGGCCAATTCCAAGTAGATAGAGGTCAAGGCAGAGGAAGAAGGCGAACAGGTGCCACCTATTTTAGTTGTGATAAGTAGGAACACTTCACAACTGAACATTGGGGTGATAAGAAAAATCCATGTGGATTTTACGAAAGTACGGAGCATGAAATGTTCAATTGCAACAAATCCCAAACCTATTATAAGAATGTGACACACAATTAAAAGGCGATGATCTCTAGAATTTAAGTACACCTAGAGGAGCAAGACTCTTAAGGAAAATGCCAAAAGAATCTGATGAAACGAATAGGAGATTCTAAAAAGTAGAAAGAATCGACATTGACACTATTGAGACTAGTAACTCTAAAATAGGAGCATGCAATAAAAAGAAAAACAAAGCAGCAATAGTTGTCAAACAGGGAATGAATATTGTAAATGATATAAACATAAATATAAAAGAAGAAACCACTACAAATGAGGAAGAATTCCACCCAACCAAGAAACAACATGACCAAATAGTAGAACAAACAACAGAAATTATTACAAAAGAACAAGGTAAAGAAGTAGAACATAATGACTACTTTTTGGAACAAGAAGTGGGAATACTCAAACAACTAATAAAAATGTCCAAACACTCTAATCTACTAGATAAACTAAAAAAATTGTAATTATTGGAACAAACAGAATAAAGCACCACAAATAAGAACAATAGGAAGAATGATAGACAATGGAAGACACAACTCATCATGATTACAATTAGCATCGACCATAGAAAATAACCAATGTAATGGTAGACTTAGGAGCTAACATAAACATGCTCCCAAAAAGGGTGTGGGAACAAATAGGAAAACCTAAACTTGAACAAACACCCTACAATATTAGCCTAGCAGATGACATGGGGATGAAAACCTTGGGAACTTAGAAACAAGTAGAAGTGTTAGAGGAGTAAAATAAATTGTAGACTTTGACGTAGTTTTCATCAAAGAAACCTTTGATTCATTCAACACATTACTAGGATTAAGGTGGTTTTTCAATGAAAATGGCATCAAGGAAGGAAGAAATATCATTTGCTAACAAAAACAGAATAGTCCACATTCCACTAGGAAAAAACCTAAATGAATCATATACAAAGGAAGAAAACACAAAAGAATATCAGAACTCTGAGAACAAAAACCTTTACACAATATCATGATTACCACTAAATGACGCCCTTGAAGAACCAAAACTTTATTCTCGAAGGATTACCAAATTTTGCAGAATATTTATGATTAGGAGGACAGTGGAGAAGGCTTTGCATTCTACCGCAAATTCAGATAACATACTCTGGAATCTTTGCGACAGCTTAGGAGAGAGTAGAAACGAAACACCTAAAATGTGTCACATATTATTCTCAAGTATTCAGGAGTAGGAGGTTTAGTGTCATTTATTACACGTCAGATAGAACAAATTTTCCATACTGAAGAACAGATACTTGACATATTAAAGCACACACTCAATTGCAATGCCATAATTTGGCGCAACACACACAAGGACCGCCTATCCAAATGGGAAATATTTAAAATCTTGATCAAAACAAGATACCTACCAGAAGAAGGAGAATACAGGGAGATACCAAAATATAATAGGAAAATCTTATCGGGGGATCATTTAACCACTTATATCACAAGATGGAAAACAAGGAATGAGTATGATGAACAATTATATATCCAACTATTTTATTGGACACTAACATCGATTTCTCAAAATTGGTATATAAACCAAGAATGACGCGGAGAAACAAAATTTTGGATAGGACTTAAGATGGACTTTCTACAAACCTGTTCTTTTCACGAGGATGAGCATATACATACAACACTACTCAAAATGAAAGAGATAATATTCAAACTAGATATAAATAATGAAGCAGTGGTACCACAAACCCCTATGCCACCCCCACAATCATAAGGAATATGAAAATAAATTGAATGGCTAGACAAAGAATCTACATTACTAGGGAAAATATGTTGTCTAACGCAATAGGAAGAGGATGATACACACAACCTAGATATAGAAGTCAACCAAGGAGAAAGGGAATTAGAGTCTCTGATAGAATCCAAACAAAAATATTATAATCAACCAATCAAGGTAAGAGAAGAGAATATTTCCAAAGAAGGGGAGCCTAGACTTGCAAAGATAGGAGATTATTGGGATGATAAAGTAGTTGCACAAGTTGCAGAGATCCTACCAGAATTTGAAGAACTATTCCCTAGAACATTCACAAACCTAAAAGGGATAAAAGAAGAAGCTAGACTTATGAAGATTCAATTGAAAGAAGGAACTAAACCAGTACAGAAGAGACCATGCATTTTGAATCCAAACATGAAAAAGAAAGTTAAAGAAGTGATAGACAAAATGGTTGAAGCGAGTATAATCAAACCGGTAGAAGATTTAGAATGGATTGGCCCTATGGTCATACAAAACAAGAAAACAAGTGAGGGAAGAATTTTTGTTGACTTTAGGGAACTTAATAAAGATTGCATTCATGACCCTTTCCCTACACAATTCATCGAGGAAATAATAGAATCAATGGTGAAAAAATAAATCTATTCATTCACTAATGGTTTGTTTGGATACCACCAAGTAACAATGAGGAAGGTCAACCAAAAACTACATTTGTGACAGAATGGGTTTCTTACATGTACACAATGATGCCATTTGGCCTGAAGAATGCACCTATGGTATTCAACAAGATAATGATAAATGCATTTAAATATTTCATACATGACTTCTTGGAGGTATACTTAGACGATTGGACAGTATACTGGTTGGTAAAAGACCATGTACAAGTACTTAAAATGATGTTGAACAAATTTCAAAGTATGCAAATAGCATTAAACTTGAAGAAGTGCATGTTTGTGGTAGCCTACGAAACACTACTAAGACATTATTTGCAAAGGATTGATGGTAGACCATATGAAAGTGACCCTAATTATGACAATACCACCTCTTAAAAAAGCTTTGGAAGTTAAAACCTTCTTAGGATATACCAATTATCACCGCAAATTTATAAAAGGTTGTGTCGGGATAGCTACACCATTGGAAGAACTGTTGAAAAAGAAAATAGATAGAAATATTGAATGGAATGAAGAATGTCAAATAGCATTTGACACACTTAACAAAAAAATTTGGAATCCCCTAACTTAATCTTCCTAGACGAGAATACACCATTTCATGTACATGTAGATCTGCATTTGGAATTGCAATAGGAGTGGTATTGGCTCAACCCAAAGGAAATAAAGATCATCCTATAGCATTTGCAAGCAAGAAATTATCCAATGTGAAGAAAAACTATACTACCACTGAACGAGAGGCACTAGTTATGGTGTATGCACTCCAAAAATGTAGACACTATCTATTATCAACACCCTTTACTTTATTTACAAACCATGAGCCACTAAAGTTTGACTAAATAGACCCATCATACAAGGTTGAATATGTAGGTGGCTACTTTTGTTTCAGGAATTTGATTTTAAAATAACGATGAAACCAAGGAGGAACAATTAAGGACCTGATTACTTATCTAGAATAGAAATAGGGGAAGAACCAGAGGATCAGCCAAAAGACCTACCTATTGCACACTTGTTTAGACTAAATGTGATACCGAAAGAGTTACATGATATTGCTATACTTTTGTCAACAGGAGAATTCCCTACAAATCTATCACTATAGGATAAAGAATTTTTCGTGCAAAAGTCCTTGCCTTACACGCTGATAGAAGGAGAATTACACCACATGGGACGAGATGAAATCATATGAAGGGTTGTTTATGCACACGAGAGATAATCTATTTTGAGAGAAGCACATGAGGGAATAGCAAGAGGACACAATTACGTTGACACAATGGTCAAAAGATTTAAACTATCCTAACTTTGGTGGCCAACCCTTCACAAAGATGTAAAAGAGTATACAAAGAACTATAACATTTGTCAAAGGGTGGGGAAACCTAATTAACACAAGAGATGAAATGCCCCTAAAACTAGTACTAGCACATATCCCATTTGAAAAATGGGTGATAGGCTTCATAAGACCCATTGATCTTCCTACCAAACATTCTAGAGCAAGATTTATAATAAGGGTAGAATACTTGACAAAGTGGACAGAAGCGGAACCCACTAAAGATTGTACTACAAAGACTGTTGCAAGGTTTTTGTATGAGAATATAATCACTAGATATGGTTGCCCATTGATTATTGTAAGTGATCAAGTCAAACACTTTGTCAATAAAGTAATTATGAAGCTACTATAGAATTTTATGATTACACATAATAAGAGATCACCCTACCATCCACAAGAAAACGGGGCAAGTGAAGCTCTCAACAAAATAATTGGAACAACAATCACTAAGATGTGTGATGGAAATAGGTCAGATTGGGATATAAAAATACTTGTGATACTTTGGGCCTACTACACATCTTACAAAAGAACTAACAAGTTTACACTATTCCAATTAGTAAATGGAATTGATAGGCAATTTCCATGAACTTCATAGTTCCCAACCTACGTACCAAACTAACATTGTGGTTGGATGATGATTCTCTAGCATGGAGAATAGAAGAGTTGGAAAAATTGGATAAGAACAGGCCCATAGCCTTGTACAACCAGCAAGTAGAACAAAAAAGACAAAAAGGTTGGCATGATATAAACCTTCAGAATAAGACTTTCCAAATAGGAGATTTGGTCCTACTATACAACAGCAAGTTCAAAAAGTGATGCAAGTTAAAAGTAAGGTGGCTAGGACCTTACTACATACACAAAATTGTAGAATTATGGACAGTAAGATTAAGAAGGTTAGACAGATATCACATCATAGGATATGTAAATGGCGCAAGATTTAAACACCACCACCAACCAAAGGGATGAAAATCATAAAGATAGAAAAGACACATATTGTAAATTATGTAAATTATACATTATAAATCAATAAGCAATAAAATAAAACGATTAGCAATCAATGGATAAAAAAAGGCTACAAAAGCTCACAAAACTCAACAGAAAAAAGACATAAATGCCACCAATGAAAACCTATTTAAACACTCCTACACCCACTCCATACTCACTTTGCACTCAAACTCTCTAAGTGAAAAATGCTAATTAAGCTCTACTACTCATACAATACAACTAAAAACAATGGAAACACCAACTTTGGTAAACGTCACAAAGAAGCCGCGCCCAAAATACAAGTACCCATTCAAAGCAATGGGGGTAAATAAAGACGAGGCATTCTCAAGCATCCTCATTGATAAAAAAGAATGCAGAGGAGAAGTTCAAAAAGAATAAGGAACAATTACAAAAGCAATGGGGAATCCCACCAAATAGGACAACACAACCTTCCTCTTCCACACCACTTCCAGAAGCCAGCACACCAACAACAAGACAGTCTGAAAGGTTACATGGAGCAGTTGGAACATAATCGGAGGGTCTCGCCTCCTCCTCATAAACAGTAACCACATCGAAGGTGCAAGAAGTATTAGAAACCTTGTTACATATGAGTGTGGAGAAGAAAATTTGCAAGGCAAAATCCAAACAAGTGAAGAGAAAGATAATGCAACTTTTCAGAGAAGAGGAGGAAGAAGAAGAAATTGAAGAAATACAAAAGCCTTTGCAAAAGAAGAAGGAACACACAATGGAGATACAATAGCAAGAGGTCATGAAGCAAGCACAACCATCAATCGATGTCCTGGCCACAACAAATGTCATCATCTATTACAGTATGTTACCACAAGTCCTCAATATGTATGAAGATATAGATACAGACAACAAAGAAAAAATAATACAAAGTTTAGTAAAATATATAAGAAAATTCAATAAAAGTTTAGAAGAGGCGATAAATATTTTTCAAAGCCAATAATTGTCGTACTTCAAAGAAAAATATTTGAAAGCAGAGGAGATAAGAGAAAAAGTAATCTAGAAGGTAGGGTCTAATCTTAACGCAGAATAGAAAGAACAACTGGCACAGACCCAAGCTAAAGAGCTTCAAACAAAATAGAGGGTGGACTCTTTAATGGAGAGAGAGCAAACAAAAATAAAGAAGTACAGAAAGAAATGACAAAGCTTACCAAAAAGCTCCATGATTCCCTCCTGGAAGAGGAAAGTGCAAAGAAACAAGCAACACCCCCTTCGAAAAGTAGTCAACCAAGCGGAGGAGATGACAAGGGGCAAGAAGAAAACACTACAAAAGCATCTACATCCAAATCCCCCATACAATCTAAAAGATTTTTTTGGTGCAAGGGATTGCAGCTAGCACCCACACCACAACTACTTTAGTTGTCAATTGTGGGTTCCCAAGTGAACCTATCAAATATTTCCCCACTTCAAAAGCTCCAATTAGAGGATACATTCCATGCAACTACTAGGGAAGAAATATTACAAAAACATGTTGAAAATGCAGAGCAGTTACAAGCAATAAGCAAACTACAAAATTCAATATTGCAGATGCAAAGAGACAACTCTCCCACTACCACAATAGCTCAAGTAGTTGGTGGATAGCCTGCAAAACAACCTAAAAGCACAAAAGGGTGAAATAAGGTAGGAAGCACAAGAGAAAATGATGAAAAAAAAATAACAAAGGCCACAAAAAGATGTGTGGCATCCCATTCACAACTAGAGAAGCAAATAAAGAACATAGAAGGGAGCATAGCAGAAGCAAATGTGTTTTATCAATTTTGTTTTGAGTGGCCCAACCTCACCAAGAACTTGAAGGATCATATCACACATCTGGAGGCCCAAATAGTATAGGTTCCATCTTCCTATGATCCACTAAAAGACATGGATGGAGTTATCAGGGAATAAACAGAGAATATGCACACTCAACTGCAGCAATCCAAGAACAGAGGGAATAGATTAATATGCTAATCAAACAACTTAGGGAAACCATTAGCATCAAAATGGCATAGTGGACTCTTAGGAGAAACTAAAAATGCAACAGAACAAATACAAAAATGATGTAATGCTAGAGGAAGAAAAAACACTAACTCAATCTCATTTGACAAATCTCAAAATAAATTTTTCATGTCCATTCAACTAGGACTCAAACCTTCTTCACAAAACTCTTGAATCAAAACCTTCTATTGAGAATAAGGCACTTACTCACTTGAATTTTCCCCAAATCTCCTTTAGCAGCATTAAAATGACCAATCTAATCTTTACCAAACACAAATAACCAAGTTTGTTACTCATTGCCACCAACAAAAACACAAACTCCATTATATTCATTCAATTTCATGATTTTTCCCACAAAACACAACCTAGGGCATCACCAAAAACATAGCAAACCTTATTCAAATTCTCTGAAACCTTGGATATTGTAAAAAAACTTCAAAATTAATCATTTTACAAAGTTTTAGAATTTTCCACTATACAAAGTGGAAGACATCACAATTTTTTGTATGCAACCCCAAAAACCCTATGTTCAAAACAGTTTTTAGGAATGGACTTGTTTGACCCTTTAAATGGCATTATAAAAATTACTAGTAAAAAGAAAGTTTGTCCAAAACATCAAGCTCTTTCCATCCATCCAAGTTTCAGGTCCGTACAGGTCTATACATGTCCGTACTAACATGTTTTCTGATTGCAATTTTTGGAAAACGTTTTCTGAACTGGTTGTCTTCACCAAAAATAGAATAACTTTCACATTTCTCAATGAAATTTAATGAAACAAAAGCAAAAATAAACTAGATTCAATATTATTTCAATCCCATGTGATCCCAGGCCATGAAATGGGCCGTATAGACTATACCATGCATCAAAACAGAAGAGTTTTCAAGAAAATAGTGTTTTTCATTGTTTTTACATTCAAATCTTCATTACATCTCCTCCATTTCATGCCATAACTTCCCCACCTTTCATATGAATCATATCCAACCTATTTACAATCATTCCATCCCTTTGTAACCATCTAACTACCTATGACTCTTCATCTTCCATTATTTTTTGACAATTTCACATTATGACAATATTGACAATTTTTTTGCAATATATGACAAAATGAACACTTTAAACCTCCTAGAACCCCTAAAACATTTTAAATGGTCAATTAGACCTTATTACATGACTCAAACACCTTACAAAGCATTTTTTTACAATTTGGCCTCATGGAGGCAAGAAATCCAAAAGGTGCTCCTGCACCAAACTCCCCATGAAAAAGAAACTCAAATCCCTTGAGTGAGGACCTACAATTAAAAAATGTTTGATCTCATTCTTCATTAATCTCCAACTTCTCCCTTCACTTGGTGTACCCTTCCAATGCACTAGGTACAGATAACATGCATCAACACTCTCATTCTGCTTCATCTTCACTCTTGGCTTTCCTATCTTCATGCTCAGGTTTTTGGACCTGTCAAAGGGAAATGACTTCCCCTTCCAATCTACTTTGTTGGTTACCTGCACTAGGATAAACATAATAACAACTCCATTGACAAAAACAATTTGATTAGTATCAAAATCATTCATAAAATATGTGCCTTGTCTCTCAAATTGTATTGGAGACTTCATGATCTTCCATTCTTTATTAACCACTTCATCAGCAACAACTTGATTCTCAACATCCACCTTATTATCAATCTCCATGCATTCTTCTTTTTCTTGCTTGGTTTGTCCTACTCCAACCTTGCTATCCCATTCTTCTTCAATGACTGCAAACTTTTCCAACAAATCATCTTCTTCATCCACCTTTGCTTGTTCATTACCTTCTCCCATCAATGGTTCTTTTTTCTTCACATCAAGTTCAGTTGCTCTCATTTTCATTAGCCTTTGAATAGGCCATACTACCTTCTTCTTAACTGTCAAGTGCCAACTTGTTGCTTGTCTGATCCAATGTTTCATCTTCATCACGGACTCTACATAAAAATCATTGAACTCTACTTCTCTTCTCCTCATCTCTTACTTTAACTCAGCTATCTCTTTGTCAATCATCTCTTGTCTCTTCCTTTCTTCCTCTGCCTGCAAATACCTTCTCAACACTTTCATCTTGTTCTCTACTCTCAAGCAAGTTTCTTCTTACTTCCACTTCTCTTTGCCTCACCTAGGCAATCAGGTTCTTTCCTCAACCTGCACAACACAACACACAACCACAAACTCTTTCTCTACCCAGACCTTACTGGGATTTGATACCAATTTCATGCAATGCTAGAGG
This sequence comes from Sequoia sempervirens, assembly GCA_007258455.2. Classification (NCBI taxonomy): domain Eukaryota; kingdom Viridiplantae; phylum Streptophyta; class Pinopsida; order Cupressales; family Cupressaceae; genus Sequoia; species Sequoia sempervirens. The sequence goes on along the minus strand of VDFB02000002.1, from coordinate 122,181,572 downwards.
AAGAAAAAAAAACTAACTCAATCTCATTTGACTAATCTTTCATGTTCATTCAACTAGGACTCAAACCTTCTTCACAAAACTCTTGAATCGAAACCTTCTATTGAGAATAAGGCACTTAATCACTTGAAGTTTCCTCAAATCTCCTTTAGCGGCATTAAAATGACCAATCTAATCTTTACCAAACACAAATAACCAATTTTGTTACTCATTGCCACCAACAAAAACACAAACTCCACTGTATTAAGTCAATTTCTTGATTTTTCCCACAAAACACAACCTAGGGCATCACCAAAAACATAGCAAACCTTATTCAAATTCTCTGAAACCTTGGATATTGTAAAAACACTTCAAAATGAATCATTTTACAAAGTTTTAGAATTTTCCACTGTACAAATTGGAAGAAATCACAATTTTTTGTATGCAACCCCAAAAACCCTATGTTCATAACAGTTTTTAGGAATGGACTTGTTTGACCCTTTAAATGGCATTATAAAAATTACTGGTAAAAAGAAGTTTGTCCACAACATCAAGCTCTTTCCATCCATCCAAGTTTCAGGTCCATACATGTCCATACTAACATGTTTTCTGACTGCAATTTTTGGAAAACGTTTTCTAAACTAGCTGTCTTCACCAAAAACACAATAACTTTCACATTTCTCAATGAAATTAAATGAAACAAAAGTCAAAATAAACTAGATTCAATATTATTTCAATTACATGTGATCTCAGGCCATAAAATGGGCCATACAGACTGTACCATGCATCAAAACAAAAGAGTTTTTAGGAAAAACAGTGTTCTTTCATTGTTTTTACATTCAAATCTTCATTACATCTCCATTTAATACCATAACTTCCCCACCTTTCAAATGACTCATATCCAACCTATTTATAATCATTCCATCCCTTTGTAACCATCTAACTACCTATGACTCTTCATCTTCCATTTTTTTTTTACAATTTCACATTATGACAACATTGACAATTTTTTTGCAATATATGACAAAATGAACACTTTAAACCTCCTAGACCCCCTAAAACATTTAAAATGGTCAATTAGACCTTATTACATGACTCAAACACCTTACAAAGCATTTTTTTACAATTTGGCCTCATGGAGGCAAGAAATCAAAAAGGTGCTCCTGCACCAAAATACCCACTATCCTTGCGAGGGTAGAAACAACAAACATAAGCACTCAAGGACACATCAAAGTCCTCCAATAAGCAAAACAACAATGGGATATTGCACTTGTGTAGTTGAAGGTCATATAAAAGCATATTCTCTTGAGGAACTATGCAACATATCTTGAGGACAAGACATGATTTTAAAGGGGAGATAATGTTACAAGGATACAAGGCAAAGACCGCAAGCTACCTCATGGGACTAGAATAACCTAAGGCTGACAAAGAAGATCAAGTAAAAGATGCCCTATAAGGGTCACGTCTCTCTAGGAGACAAAGTATGAATATATGCATGTAATAGATATAGGAGATATGATATCAAATTAGAATATTTATATGGAATAGAATGTAATATAGAGTAGAGACTAAGACCTGTCATTGTATCTGTAATATAAATTTATTAACATATAGAGGTATAAAGATTAATTCAATATATGTGATATAAATGAATGTGGTTCTTATTTAAATTACATATGGAATGCAATTAGATATAGCTTTCCCTTCCACACTTACTCTTTTCTCTCATTGTATCCTCTAGGGTATAAACAAACTACATAAGGGATATCAGGGTACAGATCTCTGAACTATAATTCCCAATTTCCTCTGACCAACAGCGTATATTTTGTACATGAATACTTAACATAGATTGACTACTAAGACCCATCATTTTTGTGCCAATTATGTTTAAATGGAGGTGTAGATGTAAATAACTAAACATCACACCTTAAGTTATATTCATATTGCTTAGGTGAATATTATCTAAGATCTCTCATTATTTTAAAATAATTTTAAAATATTTATATTTTTTTTTCTCTTAATTTTCTCTCTAAATCTTTGATTTAATCTTATTATTTACAAAGAATAAGTAACATTTGCATTTCTTATTATATTCTTTAAAAGTAATTTTTATGGTTGTATGCTACAATTATTTTGTTCTCATTTTGTTCCAATAGATCAATAGTTAAACCTTGTTGACTTTACTCTAAAATGATGTTACAAATGTCTTAATTTATAGGATTATATACATGTAAAAAAAAAGTGCTAATGCTCTATTTTTCGAAATTCATTCACAACACTTCAAAAATAAAATTTAAAGAGTTAACTGTCAAATATTAGCTAATGCTCTATTTTTGTATGTTTTTTGATGGAAGAATTTATACCATCTCCAAGTTGATTTGGCAATCTGATATGGAAGCACAAACCCATGTTGAATACCTCTTCAAATGAGAACTAAAGGTTGACGGGTATACAGTCCACCAAAATCATCCAAGGCACAATACCAATCGCATTCCTTAAATCATACCTCGAAAAGTTTGAAGCTAGTAGATAGCATAATCAAGGAACATACCATCATCCTCACCAATTATGCTCAACCAATTGAACTACAACCCTTTGGTAGTGCTCTATTTTTCAAAGTAGATACAAATAAGTGGAAAAGTTAACCTCCATTTTGTAAAGCAAAAATAGTATACGCAGAGAAACTATCTAGGAGTTATTATCTTCAATCAAGCAAACAAATGGAAAGAATATCTCGACTCTCAAAGATGTGCAGGCTTCATTTTTCAAAATAGGGCCAACTTAGGTGAAGAAGCTAACCCCAAAAATATGCTAAAGCAAATGTAGTATGGGCGGAGAAACTACCTTTAAAAAAAAATTGAAGTACTTGTACAATGCACAATTAGCCACAAGAATATGTACCTTCAGAATAATTTATGGTTTTGAACTCCCGTATATTAGTAATTAGATGTTTACAAGCTCGGTTATCACAATAGATGCTATTAAAAAGAAAGCATGAACAACCAAATTACACCTCAATCATTCAAAGTAGGAAACAAAAAACATGAACGAGTTACACTCAACATCCTTTCTTCAACAAGGAATTATATCTTTCTAGCTTCTACATATTATGATAACTTCTGGTGTTAAGTATGGCCAACATGAGAGCTTATACACTATAACTACCTCCCATGAAAAGCAACAATATTCCCTCATACGTAAAGATTGGAGACAAAAGACAATCTCACAACCCTCTCAATATATTGAATATATTGGAAGAAATATTACAGTAAATCTCCCTAGCGACGGGTCGAATATGGAGATTCGAACTTTGGAAATTTAATTCGATAAGACATTTGACTCTAAACGATGAAATTTAATTTGCTGGCGCAATTGACTACAGCATCATTAGAAGTTAATTTTTTTAATAAAGAAGACAACGACGCATTGAAGACGAATCTTTCTACAAGAGGCAGGCATTGTCTCAACCCTGATAGCATCATTAAACGAAAGCTTCAGACTAGATACAAAACAATGGATCTCATCAATAGAGTTGATGACATCATTAGTTATTCCATGATCAACGATGTGTTAATTATGCATTTACTAAAACTGTCATTAACATCTTTATTTTCAGGTACAAAAACACTATTTTCTGTCTTCAATAATCTCAGAGACACGGCCTTAACTTTTACCGTGACGACCCCAGGTTTTATTAAAATACGCATACAAATACAAGAAATGAAAATAATGGGTCCAATGTACTTTGATCAATCCAAAGGCCCAAAGAAACAATGAGGCAACCCAAACTTCTTCATGGATTGTGTTGACCAAGATATTGCCAAGTATTACTCAACAGCTTTCAGTGTTGTGTAACCTTTAATTGGCCACTTCAGGGATAGCGTTGGCCAAGATATTGCCAAGCATTAGTCAACAGCTTTCAGTGTTGTGTTAAACCTTCAATTGCCACTTCAGGATTGTGTTGCCCAAGATATTGCTAATGATGGAAGATTTCTATGTTCACCGATGTATCATTGATTTCTATGGACTGTTGAAATAGCTGTATTTCCTCTACATGATAAGGTATGTTAATATTTTCTTATCAACTTCAGTACCATACTATCATTGTATGAGCAAATCTCAATCAGATACTTTTGTTTTGGTAGGATGAAATGCAATATCACGGATCTTTTCTCACACAAATGTGTACCTTATAAGATCCTCCATCAAGATAAGGAATTTTCTGAGAGAAGCTGGGTAATCCGTTTACAATGTTGCTCCGATCTGACCCAGCTGGCGAGCAATCCCACTCCACTTTCAGCAGATGGAGGCAGCATTTATTCACTTCTTCACCAAGCATGGGAGTTTCTCCTTCGAGTTTAATCAAATTTACTTCTAAAACTATGAATTATTTCTTCTTTGTCCATATTCATGGTGGAAAAAATATCCAGGCTGAGGTCATTGCAATCTACTATTCTCCATATAAACAAAATTTTGTAGTAGATATAATGAACCCATTTAACCGCTCTGTTGTTTTAGCTGTTCACATCATTTGAAAATTATTCCGCACTCCAAATAATAAAAAATAATAAGAATGAATATGCCAAACCAATAAAATTAAAATATGAAGAATGAATATGCCCAATAAATAATAAATATAATGTAACACTTATTTAACTTTGAATTCACACAAACTCGTGACAAAAGGCCATTGGAAAGTTTTATAGATCACCAAATATTTAACTTTGGGAAAAGAATACACTTGTCCTATAGCGTGTTCCTCTAGAGAAATCTTCTAGCAATATACAAGAGGAACTTGATCACTCAAGATAAATCATCAATCCTTCAGAGAAAAAATCAAAGCCGACATATTAACTGGGTGACAGGAAGAGGAATTTTATCACTCATCAATTGCTATGCGTGAGGGTGCTCGAACATGAGAAATCATTTTTTTGTCGCAAACGCCATAGTACCTTAAAGTTCCGAATATATTTGACTGGTTTGCCCTAAAACAATGTTAAAAACAAAAATTAGTAAATCTCTCAAACAAATTGTTTGCTTCCCACCCCTAAACTAATTTCTGTATACACATGTTTTCATTGAATTATATCAAAATTAAAGTGATACATAACTTGAACCCCATTTATACTTCTCAGAATGAGCTGCAGAAGAGTTGCACCTTCCAACGATTTTTCCGGTTGCAAAAATAAATGATCGTGTCTAATTTATGAATAATATCAGCAAATGTCGGCCTTTTTGCAGGGTCTTTGTCCCAGCATTGCTCAATCAGCCTGCAACAATGAAAGATGCAAACAAAATATTAGATACATGAGGGCTAGCACCAGTTCATTTGAAGAGGGTATGGTATCTTCATCTAAGCAGGCACTTTCAATATTTCACATCAGAGCTGAAAAAAGACATTAGTATGACACTATTTTATTCATAGGTAAACATTACAGTTATTGATTACACGATATGCATGCATTATGATCTATCTCATCATTGAATAACAAAAGAGCTAGCATATTTCCTAGTGTTTGGACCATAGGTTCCTTGTAAGGTGGCAAATAATAGCAATACATATAACATGGAAAAAGAAGCTAAATGCTGATAATGCTACCATAAAATTGAATAATCAATCACAACAATCTGTAGTCCATCCTCTCCACAAAGGAAATCTGTCTAATTAAAAGCTGAGAAGGATTTTCAACTGCTCCAACCTGTCCATATTGAAGGTGGTAAAATCTATTGTGTGTTATTATGGTATTGAGGACAACGGTACACTTCATTCTCGTGCATCTATTCTAGCAGACTTCAAGGCAAAATTGGCTATGGCCATACAGGCTGAAGATGTGTGTATTAGCTTGGTGGGTCTTCTGGTGCAGTCAGCTGAAAAAATAGACCAGATAATCATGCAGTCAGCAAATAAGGCAATGTGAGAGGAACTGATAGACCTCACCAAGGATGTACGCAAATCCATAGTTGAAAAACTCGGACTACTCGGGACTCGGCAAAAACTCGGGGAAAAACTCGGCAATAACTATTTATCGAACATTTGAAAATACACAATTTTTTAATATATTCTTCAAAAACACACAAAACTTTATAAAATGCAAATATTTAATTTTATATAGGTAACTTTAAATTAATATTTGTATTTTTATACTTAATATAATAAAGTATAAAATTAATACTGAATAAAATTAATATTTACATTTTTATAGTAATACTTTAATAATTAATAATTTAATATTGTAATACTGTATTCAAATTTTGTATATTAATAATTATATTTAAACTCAAACTTATATTTATAATAATATAATTAATAATTTAATATATAAGTTTAATTTTAAATAATAGAAGTTAAAAATATTATTATTATTATTTTTTATTTTTTTAATTTAAAGTATTATTTAATATATAAGTTTAACTTTAAATATTAAAAGTTTAAAGTATTATACAGTAATACTTAATTCGTAATAGTTAAATTCTTAATAAAATTAATATTATATAAAATTTATATACCATAATACTATAATAACTATTACTTATAAAATTAATACTTATAAAATTTATATTATGTTATAATACTGTAATACTATGACATCGACCAAAATAACTCAAAAAAGAAATCATGAAATTCAAAATAAAAAATAATACTGTGAATGCGTGAATGCGTTTGAGAGTGAATGCAAGCAGCAAATTAACATTTTTTGTGATTCGATGAAATCTAAATAATCAACTTGAATTCCTTCTGTGCTGCGTCACCGTTGCCGTGCCCTAGTCGCGCCATGGATGGCAAGAAAAACACTGAAATCCCGAGCAAAGATGGCACGCGTTTTTTTTGGCGTAAGGTATTTGCTTAAATATTAGAATGAAAACCCTAAGCGCAATTTTACCTCGAGAAAGCGCGATTTTTTGCGTGTTTTTTCACTAAAATCGCAGCATTTACACGGGTGCGAGATATTGTGCGATTTACTCGCCACCCTCTCTGCAACGCGATTACTCACGCGTCCTGCGAGTTATTGGCGCGTTTTTCAACTATGCGCAAATCCATGGATTTCTGCCAAGATGTACATTTGGTTAACCAGAATATGGTTATTTCTCACCAGAAGAGCTTACTCAAAACTAATAACTTAATTTGCTCTATGCATCAAGTGGAAGCGATTAATAGCATTCAGATGAAGGACCTGGAAGCATCTGTGGATCTGGTGCCAATGATATTGAGGACTATCACAGTTTCTAGGAATAGGGTCCATAATAGGGCTTACAAATCAATGGAAGACTGCTCCATGCAATTATTTGCATCTTTTTGTGCCAGTTTCTTTGACCTTCACTGGCAACTAGTAATACTGTCATATGGTGTCTTGTTGGTGTTCTGTTGTACGTGATGAGGTTTACTTACCTCATTTTGTTTAGGCTTGGGTTTGTGTGTCTATCCTGCTTTATGGTGTGTTTTTCTTACTCTATCCTTTGTCCATGGGCTGTGGATACAGGATTTTGGTTACATGTCTTTTATGTCTTTTTAGATATATCGCTGGGAACCCTAAATAGAACCCTGGATTTTCTGTCTAAAAATACTGAATAACTATAGTCAACTTAAAAATTTGCAATTGCAATATTATTTGTAGTTCCTTGCAGCTTTATTATAATTAACCTAGTACATCTTATAAATTAATGCACACAAGCCATGCATTTACAACTTATTTTTTATGATCACACAACTTGCCCATCTTCTATTTATTTCCAAAATTATCTTTTTGAACCAAGAAACACATGATTTGTTTTCATTTTGGGATAAGCTCTTCATTTGTTATTGACAACTCAATATGCTAAGAGACACTTTTATAATCCAAGTTCTTTCAGCATGTCAGCAATGCAAAATAAATACCCAAATACTTCTAACCATATTACTTTGAAGTATCTTACTCTTTCAAGTCTTTGGGATAGTGTCTTGGAGAAGCTTTGAACTCAGGCCTCCTATCCTCGTAAGCATAGGCTTTTGCAGCATCCATATGAGACAATGATGCAAATGGTTGACATCCTTCAATCATCTGAAAAGCACAAGAGTAATATTAACTCTGTACTACAAAATAAGGTACAAAAATCACTGAAATCAGAGAATATTATGTATCAACTTGCCAAACTAACCTCCTGAATCATATGCATATCAAAAAGTGTTTATTTGTCTTTTAGTTTTTTTTTTAAATGATATAAGTGGAAAGGAAAAGAAGATGATCAAAATTGCAAAAGGTAGGAGATTAAAAGTCAACCCTCTCTAGTTACATTATTATGCAATTATTAAATTAAAGTTGCCAAATATCCATCCAACCAACTTTCTTTAGTGAGCACGCACCTAAAGAACATTTCTCTGTAATCACCACATTAAAAAGTCTTCCACGTGAGAGGAAAAATAAAATATTTTCTCTGTTTGTAAATTATTTGGAGTCACTTTTTTGCTCCCTCTTGCTATTGTCTTTAGTTTTATTTCTGAGTCCATTTGACCTATTTTAGTCGCCTGTGGACATTAATGACATTTATCTTTCTTTCTTTCTTTCTATACTTGCTTTCACACTAAAAAACCCACCAAAAAAAAAAAGTGAAAAAAATAATAATGAAAATATAAACTTCTAGCATTGAAATCAAGTACAAGTACGGATATGTGGGTACAGTACAGAAAAAATCAGGCTGCATACATTCTGGGTATGTCCATACCAAATCCATATAAAATTCAGAAATATATACATATTTGCAGCCTAGCAGCAGGAACTAAGTTCAGAATACCACATATCATGTATATGTTAAACAAAACTACCATAAATTTACAAATTTGAAATAGAATATATTGATTCAATATCTATTTGTCAATTTATCAAACTTGAAAATAAACATTAAACAACACATTCCAGAATCCAAACAAATGAAACAGTTTATAGTCCAAAGTAGGAGAATTCAGCTGAGTCTTTGAGCTTGACAGAGAAGTCAAGGAACAATCTGAGTTAGAGTTACATCCACTTTCTGTACTTAAACTTGAGCATAAATAATATTTAAGTAGACATGCAATTGCTGCTACCAAGTTGGTTTAATTTTTTTCCCTTAGGGGGAGGGGGTTTAGGGGGTTTCTTGGATAAAATCTCAGAGTTTCATGCTGAATCCTTCCCGTTTCCAGCATTGTTTTAATTCATATTTTAATAATTCTACAAAGAATTTTAAGAATTTATGGATCATTTTGGTGACAGAACAGCAAGTTCCTTGAAGCTTGTAGGAAAAAATTTCTTAACACATAGGAAGTTCATGCGTATAGCCAAATATTCAGATTTTTCTCCCAAAGTGTTGCAGGTTGTTGGTTGCAAAGGGTCAGCCATGACAAAATCTCAAAAGAAGCTTGACAACATCCAAGAAAGCATGGAGCTAGTATTAGGAGGCAACAAAGCTCTTTGGGAGGAAATGTACCATTTGAACGAAAGAATCGAAGAGTTGCAAGAAGAGAATAAGGACCAATCTGAATTTCTAATTGGAATCATTGAGCAATTGCAACAAGAAGTGATAGGTGAAGGATGAATTGCTATCAAAACTCCAAGAAGGGAAAGAGGAGCCGACAAAAACGAACACATCATCCCCTACTCAAGAAGAACAAACAAATGAGATGTGCAAGAAAAGCACTGATCATCATATCTTTTATGTAGAGCAAGCAAGGAGTATTCTGAACTCACCATGGGTGAGTATACTTAATAAATCTGCTTAAAAAAGAAGCAAGGACAAGGAAGAGGAAAATGTATGAGATAATGGTTAAAATTCAGTCTTCACATTTATTGCAAATTGTTAGAAAATTTTCAGATCCACTTGTTACATAAAGCAAGGATAAGTATGATAGCTTGTTGCATGAGGGAGTATATCTTCTAGCTTAAAAACAAAATAGGCAACATGGACAGCTTGTAGGAAATATTCTTCAAAGTTGTAGACGTGTGTGTTTGGAAATATTGATGCAAAAGTACAGTTTTATGTCACTTGTATGAGCAAGTAGGGGCAAAGCATTGCAAAATGGGAATTTGAAACATGGGCAGCACTGTGGCAAAGTTTAGTTGGGTTTTGCAAGCATGTAAACTTCCTTTCATTGAGCATGGGTAACACTGTGACAGGATTTAGGGTGTTGTACACATGCATATTTGCATTCCGTGTCAATGTAAACATTCTAGCATGTTGCAAGTCTCACTTGTTTGATATGGCAAGAAAAGAAGATAATTCTGCTTATATGGGCAAGTAAGGAAGGGACCTTGATGAGCATAAGGCCAGCCTAAAGTATAACACTGATGGGTTTTAATTTTTGTATAATGCACAGACTCTCATCACAACTGAAGAATATGCATAGTTGTAGGAAGAGGTCTCTTTTTCAAATTCACTGCTAAAATTGAAAACATTTATGGCCTTCATTGTCAGAACCACTTTGTGATAGCTTTCATAGCATTGTAAATAACCTCCAAATACAAAGATCATTCATGGCAACAATGGTATATTGTAGCATGGCAATCATTGTAGCATGTCTTGAGTATCACAAGAGGTTGTAGCCAGTGAATTTTCAGTTGTAATGGAAGTTATCAAAGCAATGGCAGATAAAGTTTGGACACACAAGTTTCACTAATGGAGGGAGAAATTATTCTAATATGCAAATATAATTTTTTGTGGGACCAAAAGCTCTCTAAAAAGGGAGGTGTGAACTGTAATTGTAAGGATCCAAGAGGATGTACCTTACAATGATCCAAAAGAAGGGATGGAACATTCCACTTGTATTTTCATTCCCCAAGAAAGGATGGAACACCCCACATTGTCTTTTTTTCAAAAGAAATAAAATGCTCCTCACTTGACTATTGATATTCCGTACACTGTTGACTACACAACTCTTCATGCCCAACACATGACCTTTCATGTTCTCTCCCATGACTTTTCAGTTCCTTCATGAATCCTCACATCCCCCATATGTCCCTTCATTCCCCAAAGCAAGAAAACTCATTTAAAGACAAGTAGAGGACAAATTTGGTTATTGAGGCATTCCATAGTGAATGTATCATTTAGGAAGGCAATGGTGGCTTGAGTAATTGTTCAAAGTGAGAGAATTCAGCTGACACATTTACTCCTATTATATACTTTCATTTGTGTAAACAAGTATAAGGATCATGGCAGAGTCCTTTTCTGCATCTCTGCCTTGAGTTTGTCCGCAAAAAAAAATCTGTGTTTTGACTCAGATACCCTTCACTGCCTTCAGGATATAATTGATGTATTTGTTGTTAAGTGAAGATCTAGTTTGTGCCATTACCAATTGCCACCCCCTGTAGCCTATACACATTATCATTCAGCACTCTATGGAGAATTTTATAATGATGAACAATGGACAAAAGAATATTATTTGCAACTGCATCCAAGTTCTCTCTCAACTGTGCCATTCATTACAGTCCACCACATTTCTTCTCATGCATTTTAAATTGGACTAGCGTCATTGTATTTACTGTGATAGTGATACTTTGTACAGTACTTAATACACAAACAATCATCTAAAACATACAATCTAAATGTTAAAAATACAACCAAAATGAAAGGTAGTTTTATTAAAATATGTAAATTTGTGTTCTCCTTGACTTTTTGCATTTCTTTCAGCTGCCAATGGGGAGGAAATAGTATACCTCTTGCAAAATCAGAGCAAAAGAAAAAACGTCTACTTTGGTATCATATTCTTCTTGTCGAATAACCTCTGGTGCTGTATACCTCCCTGCTACACAAGAAGCAAACTGTCAGAGATTTGAATATAGTAGCAATATATAGTTTTATCATTGGAAATGTGTTTGAATCATGTCAAAATACTTCCAAATATATATATAAATGAGCAAGCATAGAACATAAATAAGCAATTTATGTTTTAAATTATCACATACTGTAATGACTAGAAAATGTATTCTATACACAAAATAGATGCCAAGATCAAATCAACCACAACAGGCATAGGATAGGATCATTGACAGGGAAGTATAAAATATGAACACAACAGGCTATAACTCGCACCACAAATTACTTAGTACTGTTTCTCCCAAATATTTATCATCTCCCCCATTCTCCAAAATTAATAGACCCAATCAATGGAAAGGGACTTGTAAAATATGGATCTCCCAAAACAGCGAAGTATAAAATTGAAATGCAGGCCACAATGTCATGCCATGAATTAGTTGGTTGTACTTTTCCTAATTATTTGGCATCTATCATATTCTCTTGAATCAATAGAGGAAACACGAACTTCTATTTCGAGGTTTGCCCCAAACATATTGCGGAGTGTATCATCCCAAGGTTACCAAAAGCATGGGCGAAGATGCAGGTTTGCTTCAGGTTGAAATGACTGTACAATAATAGATATTTTCAAAAATAGTGTAGAATATCATAAAATATTTTTTATTACTATCAGAATTTTTAATTAAGCAACAGGGTTTTATGATGTGTCCCCCAGACCCACATAAAAATGCCTAAATTTACAACTGAAAAACCAAATATAATCTTATCATTGAGAGTTCAAAGATTTACATCAGCCAAGAGGCTCTTTTGCATTAATCCAAGCATCCACAATTCAACCCTAACGATTCCTTGTGATGCTTCACTTGCTCTCCCTGGATTATCTGCAGATGCTGCATCAAAGCTCAATTTAAATTGATCCTTGTCTTAGGGTGTAATGAGCCTTGCCTAATCTGCCCTTAAAAAGTTGTTTGAAGGCTCAAGGAATAATGTCAACAATTCATTTGCGAAGTCTGACCTTGCTGGTATGGAATTTCAGTCTGATTGTATTGCTTGAAAATGATATCAAGTACATCTAATTGCTTGTAAAATGAATGCTATAATGACTAAGCAATCATCTAGATGCAAGGATGACTTTATTTGATCTTTTACAATGCACATATATGATTCCTACATATAAAATATGCAACTACAGCCAATTATCATTTTTACAAACAGTTGGTATACCACCTATATGCTGATAATAACATCTACAGCCACTTGACATTTGATCAAATAGTTGGCATACAACCTCATACATCATTCAAATGACCATTACAACAATATATAACTCTCAGCTGAAGGTATCTTTATTGAAAATGCAATCACTCTTCAAGAGGAACAATATGAATGCCAATATACTTGCTTACATACATAGCATTATGAATGATCAGGTCTGAAAGAGGTTATTACAGTCTGATTACAGGTTACATCAGCCATGCTATACACTAAAGCAATGCAACTAAATCTTCCCTATAATGATATGCTGTTGACATACAATAGTGCAATGATAAATGACATATTTTATGACAAATCTAGGGTATTGGAGAACCTGGAAATTAATGGCTGCTTGATTGGAAAATTCGAATCTCCTTGACTGCTCTGAAATTGGCCTCCAAACCCTAGCGCCTAGGCTCTTATCACCTCCAATGAACCTTCAGATTTTTATTTGGATTTTTTGTGAGCTCCTTGAAGAAATCGCCCTAGGTCTTGAGCCGCCTCTGCTGCTGGTATATCAGACCTCAGATTAAATTGCTAGATGCCACAATGCTCCTTCAAACAGCATATGATATCATCTTTATTCATCAAGGAATGATGTGCTGCAATACAATGAAGAATTCGATGCCAAATGGATGAGAAATGAACAAAAAATCAAGGCCTCTATGTATGCAGACTTGGACTTCAATTTGCTGATGACTGGTAATGGCAAATGCCTTCGAAATAATCTCCTAATGCTCAAAATCTGCAATAATGAATGCCCAGCACTGTAGCGCGTCACTGTTCACGTGGTACTGTAGCGAATCACTGTAGTGTTACTGTAGCGCGGCACTATTCACACGTACTGTAGCAGCCAACACTAATTCTGATATGGGATTGATTATCTTTTAAAACCCTTATTTCAAAAAGCACAATAATACATCAGCTATTGTACTCAGATGCTTTTAACAATGAAGCACGAATAGAAAGTCTGAAGTAACTTTCTCCCAGCTGCAATAATTCAAGTGATATTTCACACCCTCAAAATTGCTATCAATAGGAAGTTTTCGTTTCCTATGACAATGAAGTAATCTGCAGAAACCCTAGGCTCCACAAGATGCAACAACAACAACATCAAATCTACCTGATGAGAATGAAGCCCAAGATGTCTATTTATACTTTTTCCTCAAGAGGTCGGCCTCCTTCTAGAACTTTCCCAAGTCACCTTCTAGAAGGAATGTTATTTTATTATTTTATTATTTTGCACTTTATAATAAAATAATTATTCATAACATAAAGTGCAAACATAACATTACTTTATAACATGAGGTTTCTAAAAATAGAAACATATCAAGAAATCATTAGAACACCTCCATATGTAGATTGAATCACGAAACGAGCCAACCAATCAACTGGGCATCTGCCAAACGACCCTCTTATCAAGCTCCATTAGCCTACAAGGATCAGGAATAGGCTAATTCCTCCAAACTCCAATGCTCATGAAAAAGGGGACACTACAGAGGGATGCCACATTAGCATCTTATCTATTCTTTCTTTGTGATACAACTCCTTTATCAAGGGGTGTCTATTGAGCTTCAATATACTGAGGATGAAATCTTTTCTCCCTACATTTTTATTATTATTGTTGTTGTTATTAGTATAATTATCAAAAATTAAAAAATAATTAAATAAGTTATATTAATAAAAAATTCAAGATTTCACATTGTGTATATTATTAGGTGTTTGCAATGCAGGAATACATTTAAAAAACATTAATAATGTATTTCTATATATACTTATAATGTATATTAGGTCATATTGTGTACTTTTTAATATAAAAATTTAATATACATATAAAACATTTGTTCAACTTTACTGTCTAAAACATATTATGCCATATAATATTTTATTATCAAAGGTTTCATGAGTTCATAGATTTTGGGGATATCAAGATGCTCCCCAAGACATCTGGAAATGTTTTGGTGCCTTTGCAAGGGATATTGGTATTCAATAATAATAAATAATTATATTCTTGACTAAGTTTTTTTGAAGTTTGTCCCATATTCCATGAGCTGTTTTTTAAGATGAAGAGGAAAGCATTGATCAAGAGACACTCTCAAATGATCAAAATGGGTCAGCAGAAATAACTCCAGCAAATACACCTACAAAAGATCAAAATGAGACTACATCAAGGACTTTATTGAAGACTTCTTCAAAGTTTGTTCAAAGAAATCATCCAGAAGATTAGATTATACAAGAAGGAAGACCAAGAACCACTAAACGAACTGTTAATTATTCTGAAGATGAAGATGTCTCTTTGCTGTCCAAGATTGAGCCTAAAAGTTTTGAAGAAGCAGCTGAAGATAAACATTGGGTAGTTGCTATGCAAGAAGAGCTTGATCAAATACAGAAAAGTGAAACTTGGGAACTTGTCCCAAGACCCAAAGACAAGAACATGATTGGCACAAAGTGGGTGTTTAGAAACAAGTTGAATGAAGATGGTCAAGTGGTAAGGAATAAAAGCAAGGCTTGTATGTAAAGGATATGCACAGGTTGAAGGTATAGACTTTGAAGAAACTTTTGCTCCTATTGCACATTTAGAAGCTATTAAAATGTTCTTAGCTTTTGCTACTTTCAAAGATTTCAAGATTTTTCAAATGGATGTAAAATCAGCTTTTCTAAATGGTAACTTGGATGAAGAAGTGTACATAGTACAGCCAGATGGGTTCATCATTTCAGAAAATCAGAACTGTGTGTGCAAGTTGAAGAAGGCACTCTATGGGCTAAAGCAAGCTCCACGTGCATGGTATGCTAGATTGGACAGATATTTACAGCAGCAAGGTTTCAAAAGAGGGATAGCGGACAGCAATCTCTATGTCAAGGAAGAAGGTAATCATATGTTGATTGTTGTAGTTTATATTGATGATCTTATCTTTGGAAGTAATAGTGAGAAGATGTGTCAAGTTTTTGCCACAAACATGCAAAAGGAGTTTGAAATGCCTATGCTTGGTGAGTTGTCCTTTCTTGGTTTACAAATTTATCAATCAAATAAGGGCATATTCATCTCTCAAAGTATATTAAAGAGATGTTGAAAAAGATTAGAATGGAGGAATGCAATCCTATAAGTACCCCTATGGTGACAGGATGCAAGTAGAGTAAAAATGACGAGTCCTCAAATGCTTATAAAACTTTGTACAGGTCTATGATAGGAAGTTTTTTGTACGTAACAGCTACTAGACCTGACATTAAGCAAGCAGTTGGTTATGTAGCAAGATTTCGGGCTACTCCAAAAGACACACATGTTCATGCAGTTAAGAGGATCTTCAAGTATCTCAAGGGTACTATGGATTATGGGTTGCGATATCCAAAAGGAAAAGATTTCACGCTCATAGCCTACACAGATGTAGATTGGGGTGGATGTGTTGATGATAGAAAGAGCACAAGTGGAGGTGCATTTTTTCTAAGAGATTGTCTTGTATCTTGGCTGAGCAAAAAGCAAGCTTCTATTTCTTTATCTACAGCTGAAGCGGAGTATATTGCAGCAGTGTCTTGTTGCACACAAGTCCTATGGATGAAGCAAACTTTGAAGGACATAAAGGTAGAGTATGAGCATCCTATTTCTATATTTTGTGATAACACGAGTACCATTAATATTTCAAAAAATCCAATTATGCACTCTAGGACTAAACATATTCCTATCAAGTATCATTTTTTGAGGGAACAAGTTAGTAATCAGCAAATTGGAATATGTCACTACTAAAGAACAAATTGTAGATATATTTACTAAGCCTCTACCAAAGGAAACATTTGAGTACTTGCGGAAGAAATTGGGAGTGATTTCATTCCATCTTTGAGAAGTTGTTTAGACTCAAGGGGAGCTCTCATTGTCACATTTTATCATCCCCGTTTCAGTTATGTAGGTTATCCAGTTTGCCATTGATGTCAAAGGGGGAGTAGTGAGTCAGGGGGAGCAGTACAGGTTTCAGAAGGTGTTGCCATCAATGACAAAGGGAGAGATTGTTGAATATTTTGTCATTGATGTCAAATGTTTGGCGTTAGCTTACCATGTTTGTGCGTGGTGGATTGATCTGGGCGGTCTTTGCATTGAGTTTCAATCAATTTGAAAAGGTCGATATCATAGTGGTCACTAAAGCTATTAAGTCTCACGCGTGGGATTTTTCTGTTGTCTTCTATAATGATGTCCTTATGTGAATTGACTTTTCTACTATGTGGTGCAAACTATTTTCTAAGTCATGACTTTTCATGAATTCTTATAAACTTAAATGAAATGTAATTGAAATGATCGACCACCATAGAGATGATTGTAATAAGGTGTTAAGTGTTTTTAGAATGCTCGTGGGTGGCTCATTACATTAGAACGATTTATTTGATAACGCCTTGCTTTTGGTTGAAGGCTTGCATAATGGTCGATGGTATGAAGACTCCTCTGACACGTCTATTTTTGGCCGATGGCTCCTTCATAGGCGACAGCTTCCTTACTTCCTGGTTGCTAAATTCGTTCTCCATTCATGTCTCTATTGTTAGCGGCGGCTTCAAATATCAATTTATAGGGCAGCTAAAAATTATGACGAGTTTATTTAAGTCGTGGAGTTTATTGCAGCGACAGCTTCAGGGAATGCCTTTGATGAATCCATCTTCCTAGGCAATTAATTTACATGCTTTTGAAATTTCCTTTTTTGCCGACAGCTATAGCATTTGTGGACGGGTTGAGTATTGGTTGCAGCCTGGTTTTATGACTATCTTAATTCATTCGCCGTAGATTGAAGACGTGTTTTAATTTTAATAAAAAAAATTGCGGTTTTTTTTTTGTGTGTTGGTCATGGGCATTGCATATGTTGAGCATGTCTTTTTCCTCACATTATTGACATGGTAGATTGTAATGCTAGACGTCTCCCAATAACAAAAGGTCGAAGTATAAGTTTGAGAGTCATGAGGGTTGGACACTTCCATGTTGGCTGCGATATCTTCTAATAGCTTGGCATGATGCTCACTTCCATTTCTAGGCAACAATATTGGTGAATGTTGGGTGTTGGTATTAGTTAAAAATGTATGATGTTGGTCAACACCTTGTGGAGAAGTTGGGACGATTTCAGTGAGTTATGCTAGCCGCTGGCATTGTTGAGCAGACATGAGGTTGGTAGGTTGTCCAAGGAACCAATGCAGTTGTAGTAAGTGCATTACAAGCACTTTTTCAGTCATTTTGTGGGTGGCGATTTCAAGGTTACTATCCTGAGTAGAATCAAGTCTAAGGAGATTGTGTAGCTTTCTACACATCCTGGCGCTGAGTGTAATACTTCCTAGTGCTGACTTTGAAGGAGCTTGTGAGTCATTATTGGAGGACGTGGACAATTTTTGGGTGCAATCTTTATCCCTTTAGGAGAACGTGCTGCAGTAATAAGGGGGTCATGGGCTTTAGTGAAGTAGGTTGTGAGGTTTCAGATCATGTCATCACTGCTCTATGGTTACAGGCGATGCTTCCTTCCATTATTGCAGACTATAAATTGAAGTGTGTGGGGTTTTCTGAGTATGAGGTGCAAGTTTGAAGTGCCAGGAACTGTGTAGTGAACTATGGTATTTGTGCAGGCTGCTGATTTGGCATATTGGTACCTGAAAACTATGTCACAAGGTTTGCCAAATTTTCAGCTTCAAGTTCGAAATTCGGTGAACTTATAAAAAATATATGAAGTTCGTTAAAATTCACCTGAAATTTTGTACACGAAAGGCAACTTCAATTTTGTTAAAATATAATTTTGTGAAGCATTTTTGTTAGGGTTTTTTATGGTTCTTTGTTGTAAATTAACGACTCAATCTCATGAAACACAATAGCAATCTGTTGAAGACGGATTTTCTCTTGCTAGTGGCTAGGGCACACAAATTTCTTTTGCAGCTGATTTTTTTACCCATGACAGAAGTTTGAAAGCATCTGCATGATTGACGTTTGAAGGCATCCACGTGATAGAGGTCTAAAGGCACAAATCGCAACAGCAAAGGAACAGAGGGTGAGAAAATGTCTGTGTCACGACAAATGTCACCATGGGAAACCTTTGTATGACTTGTCGAACCTACATTGTGACCTTTGCGCTCAAACCTGCATCGTGACATCTGTGTGACTCCCACTCTCCCAGATAGGCGACTGCATCCTTTGTTATTATCGTTTAGGGCTTTATTTTTTTTAGGTTTTCTTTTAAATTTTTCTATATTTTATTAAAAACAATGGTTTATATTTTTATAATGATGTTAGTAAAACACTAAATATTATTTTACATATATTAAAAATTAATATTTAATATATTTAAATTTATTATTATTTTAATTTACTTATTAATCATAAGTTTTTTAAATAGAATTCAATTTAGTATTTTTTATTTTACTTTTTGTTAATAAATTTTTTAATGGTAAATGGTACTATTTAAATAAAATTTTGTATTTTGTATTTTATTTTTTAAAGCTAAAATAAAAAATTAATATATTTTTATTTTATGTTTTAAAATAAAATTAAAATAAAATTTAGTGACTTTTTTTTTTTAATTTATATAAGGTGAACTTAATGTCAATTTTTTTTCGAATTTTTTACCCTTGTCAAACTTCATCCGAATTTTGTTGTTTCTAAACTCAAACTCGAATTCGAACCTTGTGACTTAGCCTGAAAACATGTTGATGTGAAGAACGTATTTTGAAGTCAAAAATGCAGAGATGTTGTGTTGTGAAAATGCTCAATGAGATGATGCTCACACTGGAGTTGGTGCTTCAGTTGTTCGAAGTTGGTGCTTCTAGTGAGTTGGTGCTCACTTTTGTAATCTGGAGATAGTAGTCTCCTGGGTTGACACCCTTTTGAAGTTAATGAAAGCAATAGTTATGATGTGGTTTTTATCCGAAAGGGTTTTCCACGTGATCTTTGTGTTCTTGTCAAATGTTTGCTCTTACTATTTTGATTGTTGATTCTTATGGTTTTAAGTTTTAAAGTTTTAAAATACTGATTCACCCCCTCCCCCTCCCCCCTATCAGTATTTTTTGTATGCTCTTCAAGAAGCCCTTGAAAGCCCAAGTTTTGGGACATAACAAGGACGCAGGAAGAGTTCCTTGTGAGTTTGCTAAGTCCTGAAGGCAGCTTCATTCCTCCCTTGTCCCAGAAAATAAATGAGTTCCCTAGAGAACTAAATCCCAACTAGCATGGTTATATATACATATATATATAATGCATATTTTTAAAAATAACACATTGTTATTTTCTTAACCGTATAAGTTTGTTTCATTAAAAGAAACAATTGAGAATTGTTCAAAGAATTGATGTTGTTCAATAAACAAAGGAGACATAGGCTCCTTAAATAGAATTACAAAAACGATGTTTCTAAAAGAAACAATTGTTAACAAGAGACGAAGTTAGAAACAACTAGATGACCATTAACAACACAATTAGAAAGATATTATACTAATACGCTCCCTTAATGGCCATCGTTCTAACTACCCAGAGAAACAACAAAGAAGGCTGCCCCCTTCTTCTTAGAAGGCTTCTGCAACAAAAGACAAGAGCCTACCACTGACTCTACCACTTGAGATGAGTCTACCACCAACCCTCCTAGAAACACTTCTAGATATACCCAAGAAAACAACACCAATCGTCCAACCTAATGTTGGATAACAGAACTGTCCCTCCCTATAACTAAAGACACACCAAGAACGGTTGCCATGATTTTGAGGGAAAATCAGCAAACCCTCCAAACTGTTGCAGATGAGCAAGATGCTTGAAAACAAACTACAAAAAACCGTTGGTGCAGATGTTCACACAACTCCAAGTGCGACTTAAAACAAACTGCAGCAAAGTACGATTTTTGAGGAAAAAATCGCCAAACCCAAAAATCTGAAGATTACAAATCATCGTTTTTTGCGGAAAAAATGGTAAAAATCCACAAAGGACAATGATTTTTTTTTAAAAGGGAAAATATTAAAATCCACCCATGATTTTTAAAAGGAAAAATATTAAAACCTTTTTTTAAAGGGAAAATATTAAAACCCACCCATGACTTTTTTAAGGACAAAATTATTAAAACCCAGAATTTTTAAGGAAAATTTATAAAAACCCAGCAACATTGACCAACACAAAAACACCCTTGATCTGCCGCAAACAAAAAAAACCAGCTGCAAGACAAAACTTGACACCACTGCTCCAAAAAAAACCGCCCAGAAAGAGGATGCTCAGGAAATCCTCGGTACAAAGAACAGGGAAAAACCACGAAATGAAGAATCGCGAATTTCAGTTAGAATGAAGATGGCCAAAAACATGAGGAAAAAGAACCGCGCACGAAAGCCACACGATCATTCAAAAAAAAGAGCACAAAAGAATTTCGAATTATGGCTTTGAAATAACCCATGAAATTCTTAAAAAATCGTTCTTCAAAAACCCTTCAAAAATTTCTTTCGAAATTAGAAAAAAACGATTTTTTAATTAGCCTGCTCTTATACCATGTTCAAAGAATCGATGTTGTTCAATAAACAAAGGGAGACAAAGGCTCCTTAAATAGAATTACAAAGACGATGTTTCTAAAAGAAACAATCGTTAACAAGAGACGAAGTTAGAAACAACTTGATGACCATTAACAACACAAATAGAAAGATATTATACTAATAAGAATTAAAGAAATATTTTTTGATCTTCCAAATGTTATATGAAATTTGGCAGCAATCACATGGGCGCAAATAATATATTCAATGTTTCTATAAAAATTTCAATATAGGAGTAGGAGTAGAACAAAATTTGAAAATAATTGGGCAGTGTAGAAACATTTTTTGATCTTCCAAAAACAGTATGAAATTTGGCAGCAATCACTTGGATGCAAACCATTTATTCAATGTTTCTGCAACAATTGCAGTGCAGGAGCAGGAGGGGAAACAAATCCAGAAACCTAGTGCCATGCAAGAAATAAAGAAATTCCCTTGACTACTATTAATAATTTACTAAGTAGCCAATCTCGGTACTAGTTCGGGTTTGGGTTTGGGGGTTCAATTCGCCAATTTGGCTAAAAACATTTTGGGAGGGGTTCAGTTCGTTAGTACAAAATGTAAATTTTAATGATCAGATTGTATGCATAGAAATTAATTCAAATCAGACACAATAACACAGCAGATACCCTGGGAAAACCATCCTCTTGAGGGAGAAAAACACAGCAACAATATATCACTTATATATTGAATTGTCACTAGAATGATCTTCTTACAAGAGGCCAAGATTCAGGCCCAAATACAAGCATCAAGAGATGATGCAACACAGCAATAAGAGAACACAATTCGCTGAATAACTCAGACTTCTAACAAATATAGAATTGCCTTTGTGAAGAACTCGCACTCAGACTATGATGAATATAATTGAACTTCACTTGAAAACTTGATGATCATAATGAGAAGGCGAACTCATATATATACATTTTGAAGGATTGCCACCTTATTTAATGCAAGTCGGCTAACAATAATAATATATCTTCTTTCAAATGGACGCATCCAATCAAAGGTAAGTCACGCCAAGAGAAGGAGGTCAGCCTTAACACAAAAGACGTCTCTTCATTTAATTATTTATTGCTTAACAAATAGAAGTGACTCTATAAGAAATCGTGCCACTTGAGACACAAATAAATTAAATAGCATAAGGCTATTATTTAATTTATTATCAAAAGAAGATCGCTAGAAGTTACTTCTGACGCTGCATGTTATCATCAACACTCCCTCTCAGCTAGGGAGTATACTTCCAGTTGCACAAGACATATTACCTCAATGTGATGTCTATCACATTGGCTACAACCAAATGTGAAAAGAAAAAATATCACCTCATCATGATATTAGATATCGCCTCAACACGATATCAACCATAATGGCTACAGCCATACTTTGGTAAGTACAAGTGTTCATCACTTGCGTGATGTTGTCACCTCAACGTGACTTTCACCATGACTCTCTCAGAGGGTGAAACACAAGTACAAAATATGTCATGGAGTCACACACATGACATCCACCATGACTTCGGCTCGAGAGGGTGGAAACAAGGGCTTTCACCTCAAATCTCAAAAGAAATGCATTAACAAGGGCTTGCACCTCAAATTCCTCCGTCTGGAGGAAAATGCATTAACAAGGGCTTGTACCTCAAATTCCTCCGTCTCAAAGGAAAATGCATTAACAAGGGATTTCACCTCGAACTTCTCTCTCGGAGAAGAACTCATTAAACAAGGCTCACTGATACTGAGACTCTTTCTCAGTCAAGGCTGGATTCTCCACTATACCAAGCTTATCTCGAAAGTACACAAACTTTATCCTGGAGAGAGGCTTGGTGAGAATGTCTGTCGTCTGTTCATCAGTGCTGATATACCTCAACTGTATAGCCTTCCGTAGTACCATATCTCTAATATAGTGATACTTAATCTCAACATGCTTTGTTTTGTCATGGAACACAAGATTGACAGAAAGCTTCACGCAACTCTAATTATCACAATGAATGATAGTAGGCTCCATTGATTGTCCAAACAATCCTGCAAGGAGCTTACGAAGCCACACCGCTTCTCGAGCTGCCATACAAGCTGCAATATACTCTGCCTCTGCTATACTCAATGCTACAGATGACTGCTTCCTGCTGCACCAGGATATCATAGTTGAACCCAAACTGAAGCAACAACCAAAGGTGCTCTTCCGATCTGTGACACAACCTGCCCAATCAGAATCAGTATAATCATGTAACTCCAAGTCTGCATCTGAAGAATACCTCAACCCATATCCAACTATGCCACGCAAGTATCTCAGGATATGTTTAGCTGCAACAACATGTATCTGTCTCGGATCACACATAAACTGGCTAAGTGCACTCACTGCATAACAAATATCAGGTCTAGTGTTAACTAGATACATCAATGATCCAATTAGTTGTCTGTACAATGTAGGATCCACCAAATTTGAACTAGCTGCAACCTCCTTCAACTTATGTAGGTTGGTCTCCATGGGTGTAGACATGGATTTGCAATCCATCATACCAAATCTCTTGAGTATATCAATGGTGTACTTCCCTTGACTTAGAATCATCTCATCTGGTTTCTGCCAGACTTCTAAGCCAAGGAAGTAATGCATGAGCCCAAGGTCCTTCATCTCAAATTTAGAAGTCAACTCCTTCTTATACTCAAGAATCAGGTGATCTTCTCTAGTAAGGATCAAATCATCGACATATAAAACCAAAATTAATGCTTCATCATTGATTACCTTGAAATAGAGAAAAGCATCATTCTTCAAGAAGCCCAAACTTGACAGGTAACGATCAATCCTTTCATACCAAGCGCGAGGAGCCTGCTTAAGACCATACAAGGCCTTCTTTAGCTTGCAAACATGTGAGTCCTTCCCATGAACCTCAAATCCATCAGGTTGCTCTATATAAACTTCTTCCTCAATCACTCCATTGAGAAAGGTTGTCTTCACATCCATCTGGTGAATCTTCCATCCTCTAGATGCAGCAATAGCAATGATGGTTCTGACAGAAGTATAGCGACCAACAGGAGCAAATGTTTCTTCATAATCAACTCCCTCTTTCTGAGAAAACCCACGAGCCACAAATCTTGCTTTGTACTTCTCAATGCTCCCATCTGCAGCATGCTTAATCTTGAATAGCCATTTAGAAGATACCACAGACTTGCCCTCGGGTCTAGGAACAATTTCCCAAACATCATTCTTAAGAATTGACTGATACTCCTCTAACATAGCATCTCTCCAAACCTAATGACTAGATGCTTCCTCAACATAGGCAGGCTCGGATTCTATAATCTGACTCATTAAGGCAACATAACTGGAGAATTTATGTGGCCTTTTACTTTCTCTGAATGTGCCTCTAGGAGCTGCAAAAATTTCAGCCTCTTGCATAGTACGCCTGGCCCATAGAGATCTCTTTCTCCCAATAACAATGTCAGGAGGCCCATCAGTAGGTTCCAAGGGTTCAATAGGATCAATATCTTCTTTTGGTTCTAAAGTCTCCCTCTGAATCTCAGGATTATGGTCAACTTCCATATCCTGAGGAGACTCTTCATTATCGATCTCCATATGAATGCCCCTGGATCTCCTGAATGCAACATCTTCCTCGAATGTGACATCCCTACTGATCTCGATCAACTTCTGTCCTGGAATGTATATTCTGTAGGCTTTTGATGTCTCACTATAGCCCACAAATATTCCCTTCTTGCCAGAAGGCTCCAACTTAGTTCTCTTTTCCTTTGGAACATGAACATAGACAGGACATCCAAAGATCCTCAAGTGACTGACTTCAGGCTTCTTCCTTGTAGAGGCTTCTTCCGGAGTCATATTCTCCAAGATCTTATGAGGACTTTTGTTCTGTACATATACAGCCGTCCTGGAAGCTTCTGCCCATAAGAAGGTTTGTAGATCTTGATCATGGATCATGGCCTTTGTTGCTTCCACGATCGTCCTGTTCTTTCTTTCCGCAACACCATTCTGTTGAGGATTATAGGGAACACAGAACTCCCTCTTAATCCTTGCATCAATACAAAAATTCCAAAAACTGCCAGAGGTGTATTCTCCACCATTATCAGATGTGAGGACCTTAATTCTTTTACCATAAAGATTTTCTACCAAGGCTTTAAATTCCTTAAACCTATCTAATACTTCCTCAGACTCTTTAGTTTTCAAAAAATAAATCCAAGTCTTCCTAGAGTGGTCATCAATAAAAAGAACATAATACAAGAATCCACTTGAAGACGGAACAGACATAGGACCACATAAATCTGAATGAATAAGGTCTAAAATACACTTAGATCTATTTTCTCTACTATGAAAAGGAGCTTTTATATTCTTACCCAAAGCGCAACCCTTGCAAGTACCTTCATGCTCCTGGTTGAACTTAGGAAGGCCCGACACCATCTTCTCCATGATAGGTAAGGCTCGGAAGTGTAGGTGAGCCAATCTCTGATGCCAAAGATCACATAGACTTGAAGAATCATGAACCAATGCTTGTAGAGGACGAGTGCAGACCCTGTAAAGGCTTTCATGTCTAACTCCAATTATTTGAGCATCCTTGAAGCTAGAGTTCTCCATCCACACTAGAACTTTGCCTTTGGAGAAGGCAACTTGATATCCTTTATCTTCCAAGGCTGAAATAGAAATAAGATTGTGCTTGATTCCAGGAACATAAAGAACATTACTCAACTGAAGTGTGATGCCGGAATCCAAATGAAGTGTAGATGTCCCAATTCCTTTCACGGAGTAGCTAGCATCATCTCCAATGATGACTTGCTCGGAAGACTCCTTCTCCACCAAACTTGATAAGTGCTCATTAAAACTAGTGATGTGTCATGAAGCACCACTGACGATCAGCCAAGTGTTGGTGTTGGTGGGTACACTACTTGACAATGTCGAGTAGAACAAATATTCACTTGAATCCTTTTGTGGAGAGGCATCATCAACATCCGCAACAGTGGCTTGTTGCTTAGGTCTAGTTGGACAATACTTAGCTAAGTGTCCAAACTTATCACACCTAAAGCATTGAATCTTGGACATGTCTCTCTTCTTCTTGAAATGAGGTGCATCATCATTTCCCTTGTCTTGATTCCTCTTGAAGAATCATTTCCTTCCATCTTTTCCTTTCTTCTTTGAAGCATGGAAGGCGAGAACATGAATGTCTTCATTCTTTGAACTTTGACCAACGCCTCTTGCCAACAACCTTGATTCTTCTTGAATGCAATCAGATCTTAGGCGATCAAACTTAGGCAATTTTGATCTTGCACGGATTCCCTGAATGTAAGATTCCCAAGACAAAGGTAGACCATTGAGAGCGAGCATGGTCAAATCTTTGTCATCAACCATATGCCCTATTGTTGAGAGTTGATCTCTCAAATCTGAAATCCTCATAAAGTATGCAATCACTGATTCACCTTTTGCCATCTTCACATGATGTAATTGTTGCTTCAGTGCAAGTGCTCGGCTGGTATTGTTGATTTTGTACATCTCTTCCAAAGTTTTGAACATGTCTCTTGCTGTCTTCAACTTAGAGACAATAGGAACAATATGATCCTTGACGGAATCAACCAATATCTTCATTGCTTTAATATCTTTCTTCACCCACTGTAGCTTCTCTTCTTCCTCCTCAGGTTCAGGAACGCTAGACTCCACGAACTCACCCAAGTCATTTTCACGCAAGGTAAGCATGATCCTAAATCTCCATGATGTGAAGTTGGATGCTCCCTCAAGTCTATCCTCAATCTTCAAACCGTTCACCATCTTGACTAATGTAGACAAATGAACAAATAGGGTATTGTTGATTAGGGATAAATCTGATCACGATCCTCTCAAACCCGCTCTGATACCATGTAAATTTTAATGATCAAATTGTATGCACAGAAATTAATTCAAATCAGACACAATAACACAGCAGATACCCTGGGAAAACCCTCCTCTTGAGGGAGAAAAACCCAGCAACAATATATCACTTATATATTGAATTGTCACTAGAATGATCTTCTTACAAGAGGCCAAGATTCAGGCCCAAATACAAGCATCAAGAGATGATGCAACACAGCAATAAGAGAACACAATTCGCTGAAGAAGAACTCAGACTTCTAACAAATATAGAACTGCCTTTGTGAAGAACTTGCACTCAGACTATGATGAATATAATCGAACTTCACTTGAAAACTTGATGATCATAATGATAAGGCGAACTCATATATATACATTTTGAAGGGTCGCCACCTTATTTAATGCAAGTCGGCTAACAATAATAATATATCTTCTTTCAAATGGACGCATCCAATCAAAGGTAAGTCGCGCCAAGAGAAGGTCGGCCTTAACACAAAAGACGTGTCTCTTCATTTAATTATTTATTGCTTAACAAATAGAAGTGACTCTATAAGAAATTGCACCACTTGAGACACAAATAAATTAAATAGCATAAGGCTATTATTTAATTTATTATCAAAAGAAGATCGCTGGAAGTTACTTCTGATGCTGCATGTTATCATCAACACAAAAAACATGTAAAAATAATATATATATATATATATATATATATATATATACAGCCTAGAAGCATGGATTAGGATTAGAATATCACATAACATCATATAAACAACAAAACCACCATAAACTTGAATGTCATTTCAAACATGCATGATAAATATTCATCGTTGAAACTTCAAGTTCAATAATACAACACTTTTAAAGTTTTAATCATCATATGGATTATCTAAATCATCAATATCAATGTCAACATTGACATCAAATGATGCAGGAAGACTAGATGAATCACAAGTAGTGCCAATGGCACTGTCACTAGCACTACTATTGTGCCCATGCCACTGCTGGATATCGGACTCCTCATATACAACATGGTGGGAAGTGGAAGCCTCTTGGAATGAAAATGCTTGTTTGCAAAACAAATGAATAAGAATGAGGTAGTTAAGGTGTTTAGAGTGATTTCGAGGTCACTTTTAGGGTTCCCTTGGGCGTGGGTCAAAGTCAAACTCCATAAAATGTAATGTCCCTTATTGATTCACCTAAAAGTTTGTCTTTTAGTCTTCTCAATTAAGATATTCAGTAAATTCAGAGTCAATAATTTTAATGCTAAATTCTCAATCCTATTAAGAGCTACTTCCAAAGGCTGATGATGACTTGATTATCAGATCAGTTATATATATATATATAATGTTTTAAATGATCTTCTGTTAAGTATATATATTACTCATAAGTTGTTCCCCTTAATATATATTTTAATCTATAAATCTGTACAGTGATGTTCATATATATATATATATATATATATCCACTATTCGATGACCTCGTGAATATAAATAACAAGATATCACTGCTGCAGAAATTAGAATGAAGTCCTTTGGAATTATTCGATGCACCTCTAGGCTGAGTTTTAATTCCTTTTATACAGCTTTGATGTGAGAGATGGTGTATTTTCGCTTGTGTCTCTTTCCCTTAACTAATCACACCTCCTCAACATGGCCGCTGCCTTAAGATGATTTGTCTTTAATTAATACCAATCTCTTTAATATTGATTCTTGCTTGAAGATCTTAACTAATCGTTGATTCCTTGATCAAGGGATTCTTTCTTCAAGCAGTGATATCCTTAGTTGGCATGCAATGTCTCTTATTAGCTGGCGCTGCCTGGTATTTGTTCTATTTAAGAATTATTATATTTTGGGAATCATTGCCTTTGTCATTCATAACACTTGGTTTGTATGAATACTATTATTATTTTTATAATAACCAATATTAATGTTTTATATGATAATTATAATATTATCAAGATGACTATAATTATAATGGTGCTTGGATATATATATTTTTATATTCCTAATATTTATAGTGTGATAGTCATAATTATAATGGTTTTAATATTTATGATTCGATAATAATATTATTTTATGTTTGTGCTTTATATTGATTGTATATATTTTTAATATCTATTATATCATAATAATTATAATATTTAAATTGTTTAGTGTTTATGTTTTAATATTTATAACGTTATATATAAATATTATAATTATAATATTATCATCGATAATTATAATTATAGTGATGTTGAATGGTTAATATTTTAAATATGTATTTCGTTATCTTAGTGTTTCAATTTCAGGGACATGATATAAAACATTAAAACACTTTTTGGACGCCTAGGTATGCGGGTTCTGTCTTGGTTTGCCCGGGTTTGGTCTGGGTTATGCCCGAGTTCTCTTGGGTTCTACTAGGCGAATCAGACCCAAAAATGAAGGATCCTAGTCGAACCCATAGGCTCAGCCCAAGATCCAAACCAAGACCGAACCGAACCAGGATTTGGGGGTTCCAAAGGCAAATCCGATATCACAAATAATTTATATATTGATTTTAGCAAAACAATATGATCTCAATTTCACTACATATATGATATAAGCCATGTTCCATTAGGGCCAAAGCTCTACACACATATACATAATACATAAATCAATTTAATAAATAAACAGGTTTCTCCAAGAACTAATAATAATACAAATGTACATTTAATGTGTCCTCAGCATATAGTAGCATTGGTTCTAAGAACACAAAAGGCATCTTCAAGAATATATGTTGTATGCTTCAAGATAGCAAGACAAGAGATTGGACATAAACAAAAGCATTATTCAAAACGAACAATTCCCAGCCCATCCATATTACATTAGATGACTTATTTCAGTAACCAAATATGATTACAAAACACAAGCCAGATTCTATTGTGTCCAATACTATCTTGAAGCCATCAAAGTTTGAAAAAATAGTGGTCACAATGTCAACCTTGATTGTTTTTAGAGAGAAAAATAATAATAATTTGTTATTACATTCCACTCTTCCTTCATTCAATACAATACATATTTATAGAGATTTCAATTCCTACATTATAGGAACAACTCTCTAATTATTAGAGTTGTTGTAAAAACTCAATCAAACACACTCGTATAACAACATAATTCTATATTATCCTATAAATATGACTTAACAAACCTAACAAACAATTTAATATTACTAACACCCATGTGAACACTAACATAGTTTCCTAACACCCCCCCTGCCCCCCCCTCCCTTAGTGTGAACATGGGGAGAATGTACAACACATGAACAGGAAACAAAATTGTATGCCTATGCATACTTTTAGGTCTGCATACTACTCTCCAGATCTTGCTACACATGATCACCTACATACGAGAATTTATCTCACTTTCACTTCCAGTAAACTTATCACTAGCTGACCATACTTCCAAGAAGTCTAACAGTCAGAGGATCTATGTAGTTAGCTGCTCTCCTATACAATTGTTTACAACATCAATGATGTCCACATTCTCCTCCTTTCAGACTTAACACTTCCAACTGCAACAAGCCAATTCTTGTGGCTCGTGATCTTAATTTGAATGACACCTCTCATCAACCTTTCATGGTTTTCACATAGGTTTACCACAAACCTGGACACGAACAGGACAATAGTCATATGGTTTTCTGGATTACCAGTAACCATTTCAAGATCCATGATCTGCATTACACTAGTGCTTTTGTTCACTACAATATTTTTCACCAAGAGGATACATAACGAAATAACTCACACAAAAATAGAAATGAAAGGATACGCCACTAATACAAAAGGCAACCTCATCATTAGTGGCTAACGAGAGACATTATTGTCCTCCCACCTTCTGTGACTCCAACCTCATGTACCTCCATCCTCCAGTGCAATGACTATCTCAATCCCCTTTTTGAAAATCTCAAATTTTTGGGTCTTTTGGAGCCCCTCCATATATGCATGTTTGTTTTAATTTTGAAGATGTCCCAAACTTGGTTACCTCATTCTGGATCTGAACAACAAGCTCCCAAGAAGGGGCTAGGACCAATACAATAGGACCATCTACTGGGGCTAAGATAAGTTGTGCATTAACATGAACAATGATAGGTCAAAGATAAGCCAATGTCTTTCTAGGACCAATCTCAACACATCCCTTTAGAGCCATTGTCCACCCTTGATCTTGAATGGGTGTTGGATCAATAAACCCATCTTTTAATATCTCCTAAAGAACATACTCAGCAAAACCAACGACTTTAAAAGTAGTAACAAGCTTAGGAATGTCACATCCCTCGACTGTAATCTCATACCTAGCTTCATCATTAATCATGGCTGGCACACTCATCTTTTCAATGTAATGTCCCTAGTGGGAAATGCCTAAATCTTCCCAAACAATAATGAGTTCAGAGAGTACCCTTTTTTCCCTAATTGAAGCCTTGCACATAGGTTAGAAATCATAATCATTCTGGTTAACAGATCATAAACAAATAACCATATTCTAAGTATTAGCAAACTCATGACAACATGGTAGGGTAAGTGGAGTTGTAGCAAGTGTCCCGGTAGCCAACTCTTCTAGATCCAAGGGCAACACCCATTGAGGCAATGACAAGTACCCCCTTGGCCCGTGTGGGCTCATCTTGTCCCCTCCCAGGTGGCGTATCTAGAAGATGCCCTTTCGTTGTACTCCCTCGGCAATCCTCATAGGGTAAGTGAAGTTGCAACAGGTGTCCTGGTAGCCAACTCTTCTAGACCCAAGGGCAGCACCTGTTGAGGCAATGGCAAGTACCCCTTTGGCCCATGTGGGCTCATCTTGTCCCCCCTCGGGTGGCATATCTAGAAGATGCCCTCTCGCTGTACTCCCTCAACAATCCTTCCTTCCCTTATCCATGGTGTGGGTAAGTATTGGTTTTACTAACTCACATTTAAATTAAGGCATCTATCGAACTCATTACACCATGATGGGTGGTTAGGAGTTGCAAAAGGTATCTTGGTGGCTCAACTCCTCTAGACCCAAAGGCAATACCCATTGAGACAACGACAGTGCCCCTTTGGCCCATGTGGGCTCATCTTGTCCCCTCCCGCGTGGCGTATCTAGAAGAGGACCCCTTGACATACCTTCTTGGCAATTCCCCTTTTTCCTACCATGGTGAAGGCATAAGCACAATGATGGAATTCTTAAATAAATATATCAGCAAGTAAGGGCTAATAATATCACACATGGATCATTCTTTCTAAATAACATAAATGAATAGGTGATCATAGGATAAGGATATACATAAATATATATATATATGATCTATTCATTTTTATATTAAAGAGTCATAACTACTAATAAGGCTAAATAATTGCTGCAAGCATCATTATTGGATAATTGTAAATTATATATATATATATATATGATTAGATGTCCAATAACATAATAGCAATGCTATAAGAATCAACAGTACATGCATAATCTTATTATTCCAAAATAACACTAATAAATAACATCAACTAGACAAATTTATTATGTGTAATTTGTATTTATCAATCATCAATAATATATTTATCAATCATTACTTTTAATTTAAATTCATAATATATTTATCAATCCTCAATATCTAAATTCAGTATGTATTCATCAAATACTATTATTTAAATACATAGAGTATTTATCCACTTCCCATTTAAATTTACGAAAACACTTACCTCACTGTAAATCGATCTGCAGGAACCCCTTTCCGTCTTCTCCTTTTTGCCAGCCATCCCCTTTGGGTTTTGCTGAAATCTCCCTTAAATACCTGATATGGTCAAAGGTTATGATCTTTTCCTTGCATCCTTTTGACTAGGACGTGACTCCTAGTGTAATCACTGTCTTTGGAGAGTCACTTCCCTTGCATATCCATCGCTGCCTCTCAGGAGTTTATTAGTGATCGTTGGTTTTTATGATTATTTCAAGTTTGTCTTTATTACTCACTAAAGTATTAGTCTTATTTCAGATTAAGTTATTATAATAATAATAATAATATGACCATAATTTGAATAATGTATATTAATAAAATAATAATATTGTTACTAATAATTATGTCTATAATAATATTTAGATTATGTTCATTTTATTGTTTTATTTTTTATGTTTGTTTATTTGTATTTGAATATTTGATATTTAAATGTTAAAGTATGATAATAAAAATAATTTGCCAATATCTTATTAATTTATTCTAATGTGTTAATCTCGGGAGGGATATGACATTCAACATAAAAATCCTCTTCAAAGTGCATAAGAGTTGATAAGTTCATCATTGTTGGATTGACCAATTGACTAAAAACTGCTGCTGCTTCCTTCGCCCCTAGATCCATCGCTATTCTTATTGTAGCAGGAGGATCTCCATATCTGGTCGAAACTAGCTCCATAATGGACGACATTTGGGTCGAATTGAGGCCATGTGCAACCCATGCCAAGCCTTGGTGATTTTGGCTGCCAATCCTTCCATGAAATACGTAGCCAACCATTGCATGGGATCCCCCATTAGGAATACCAGATACAAGATCTGATCCAATGGTTTAACAAAGGCCTTCTGAAAGTCCTCAAGAACAACCACAGCCTAACTACATCTATTCTTATTGCAAATTCTCTGCCTTGCAACGAGTAGAGCCATGGCACAGACAGCAGCAGATAGTGCTATTGTTTCTCCCACTGCAGCCTTGCCCATGTTTTCCCCACACGATGAATCTCGCTAAATCTCCAAATCCAAAATGGTAGGAATGCGCACGTCGGGACTCTCTATGCATATAAAACAAGTCATGTATTATCGATCTTGGGCATTTCCCACTCTAATACCATGATTGTTTTTAGAGAGAAAAATAATAATAATAATTTGTTATTACATTCCACTCTTCCTTCGTTCAATACAATACATATTTATAGAGGTTTCAATTCCTACATTATAGGAACAACTCTCTAATTATTAGAGTTGTTTTAACAACTCAATCAAACATACACTCATATAACAACATAATTCTATATTATCCTATAAATTTGACTAGCAAACCTAACAAACAATTTAATATTACTAACACCCGTGTGAACACTAACATAGTTTCCTAACAAACCTATTTAGAAACCTCGGAGAAAATTCAAATTTCATAAATGTCCTGTTTAGAATCCTTGAAGAAAACTCAAGTTCCATACATAACTTTCCGTTTATGGCAAACTAACTTCTAATTTATGGCAATCTATAATTGTGTGCATCAGCATTAGTTTTCCCCCAAATGTGCTCTATTTTCTTTATCCTAATTCAGCTAGTAACTAGGATAAATTGAATAGAATTGAATTACCATACACAAAACTTCCATAATTTATGATTCTTAAGCATCTAATTTCATCACATAGAAGGAAGATGGGATTTATAAAGACACCATTGATACCAAACAAATCAGATAGCTGTATAGTACGGATTTTGTCTTCTTGACAATAACTTTTCTCTTACTTTATTGACATTAATTTCCTCTTGTTTCTATTGAATGCCGAAGAAGATTCAGCTTTCAACTCCTAATTTGCACTTGGTGGTAGAGAACTTTGTTACAACAGAGTCTAAACTGAAATAAGTACATATTTCTCTATTGATTTCCACTAGCATTCAGCTGATACAAATTTGAATTTCAAACTACTGAATCATAATCGAGACTCACTTTACTGGAATTTGGTGTTGTCATGAGAAGCCTCCTAACTCTGAATTCAGATCCTTAACAATTTATGGTTTTCCAACAAGTATAAAAGCTTATTCAAGTTGCAATTGATGAAAATGAGACTAATTTTACCACACTAGTGACACTCCTGTTAATTTAATCAGTACATTCTTACTTTAGCGAAGTCATTTAACAAAGTGGTCAGAAATTATAACAGAAACAACCAAGCAGAATGCAACATGCTATGAATTTTGTAATACAAATCTAAATTGTTTCTTAAAAAAATTTAACATTCAAGAAATATCACAAATATTTATTGACCGCAGAAAATAGAGAAATAAAAACTTACAAGAAGTTCCACTCAATATGAATGATCCATCTTCTTTAAGAGTTTCAGTTGACACCTTTAGCAGCTTACTTATCCCAAAATCGGCAACTTTAAGATGCCCCGAATCATCCCGCAGTATATTTCTGATAATTCACTGGCATCAAAACTGTAAGAAGCTTTCCATGATGCTTTTTTTGTCTAGAAAGATGTAACTCCAAAACTGACCACTTAACCTATTTGCTGATATAAATTCAAGAAATGACAACTTCACTGGCACAAAAGCTTTGAATGTAACAGAGGTTAACATTTTGACAAAGCCAATTGAAAGTAATTACTTACGGGGGCTTAAGGTCACGGTGAATAATTGGTGCTGGCTTATTCTCATGTAAATAGTTCATTCCCCTGAAAAACAGAAAATGGAAGTGAAAAAGCGAGGAATTAACAAAACACTTCTGCTACTAAAACATGAACCACAAATGTCAAATAAGGCAAGCAGATAGAATTCACACAAAAGCGAAGTTGCTCTTTGGGAAATTTGTCTGCCAAAAATGGAAGAGGAATAACTTCATTGAGAGCATTAAGAACCCCTTCTCAAAAGCAAAGGGATGGGGTTGGGGCCAATGGAACTGCTGCTGCAAGGGTCATTTTTTTTAACACAAAGGAAAAAAAAAACCTTAAAACAAAAGCAGTTTCTAGAGTAGGTTCTAGAGTAGGTCTACTCATTTTAACAAGACTCGTGGCACACCAATTCCAAAAATCATGAAAATTCACATGAACATATGATAGACAATCAGCATAAAAGGAGTAACCCTCCAAACCCCAAAGACAGGGCATAGGCACTCATTCCCCTAAAGATTGTACAAAATCTGAGTATCAGACCAATACATAATGTATGCCTTAATGTTTAAAAAATATGACCAGCAGGGAAACCACTTAACCCAAATGAAAACAGCAATTTTAACCATAAGCGAACAAAGATGACCACAACAAGAACCCATATACCAACCAAAGTCAAGAGTCCAAGGAAGCCTTGTAATCAGCATTCACATGATTACCAAAGTCTTTGCTCAAGTCCCAGGTAGGGCATTCCTGATAATCACCAATTTCTATCTTGATGTCATTCTTGTTAGACACTAATTTAGCTAAAAATCAGAAACCCAATTTCCCACTTAGCAACTTTGAAACCACAAATGAGTATGTTAATGTCTTTCTTGCATTCATTAAACTGCCACTGTTGAAAGTTAGAGGAATCCTGCCTCCTAAAGTGATCAATCAAGAATTTAGAGTCACATTCCAAAACAATAGCAATAAAATGCCTTTGCTTGGCTACTAATAAAGCTCCATTAATGTTGGCAAAATTATTAGAACCAATACCAACACTACCATCAAACCAGAAATTATCCTGGATTATGATCCTGACAAACAACTCCCATGCCAGCATTTCTAGGATTGTCTTTTGAAGCTCCATCAACACAAAGTTTAGCCAAGCCTAGAGGAGAATTGGTCACATCTAATTATTTGATCTTCCTGAGGGTTATCATTGCCAGAGGAAATGGAGGGAAAATCTGCATGAATACCAAGTCTCATAAGAACCTCTAAATTCCCACCAAGAACTCACCTGATTAATCACAAATCCAAGCTTCATAGGTTTCTTTCAAATTTGCCATTATTCTATCCTAAACCTAACTAATATGCCTAGTAGAACCATTAAAAATCCTTTAATTGTGTTCCAATCCGTTGTTCCAGCAGATCAAACCAAGACCAATATCATGCAACATATTAAGGGCTTTCATCTTCAAAGAGGGGCATGTCTGATTTACAAGAGTCCCTGATAGAACCATAATGTCCCATGAAATTCCCATAAAATCACAACATAAACAGTGGAGGAAAGTGGCAAAGGGGCGGGCTCAAAGGAGGTGTTTCCATTCTCTTTATCTTAAAGGAAAATGGTTTGTCCATTCGGACCAGCAACACCACATTTGCATAGATTGTCTTGATGAAGAAATTTATCTAAAGCTGCAAGCCACATGATACTATTAGCCTTCAGCCAAAATTTAGAATGCTAGACCATATTCCAAAGCTTAGAGTTTGTAACTTCATAATTTTCTACCAAAAGAGTTTTATAACCTATCTGCACCAAGAAAATTCAACATCAGTTCAATCCCCAGCCAGCCAGAATGCTTGTCTAAAGAGACCATCCAAGATGGCTAAAATATGGGCTAATTGGTCAATGAGAAGGGGGAAAATTGGTCAATGAAAAGGGGAAAATTGTTGACCTGGCTAGAGACCCTTAAGTTTCCATTTCTAAATCCTCACACCATCCTACATGACATCACACTAAAAAATATAAACATATATCCAACCAGCTTCAACACATTTATAACTTAACTCGAGTAGATCAGGAAATTCCACACAGAGGACTGTGTTGATCCCACACATCTTGACAAAAAGGAGTATGTTCCCCTTTTCCAATAATATAGAAGAGGCCAGCTTTTATCAGATTATGTTCCAGCTACAGCAGACAAGAATTGATTTTGCTGCTCGCAGTATTGATAAAATCAGAAAAGTATTAATAATTAAGGCCACAATACAGACTAGGATTCAAAATTCTTCAGGGGTAACACTACTACATAGGGATGCATCCACCCAAATCCTACATCCCCATCCCTGTGGCATTACTGAGATACAGGGTATGCATGGGATGTCCCCTAGGAGATTTTCAAGGACATGTGATCTAAGGTCAAGGTGTTTGATCCTGGTGGACAATTCTCTAGATGAGAATCCAATCAAGTTATAGTGTATGCGGAAGCAATTAAATAGAACAGAACAATTCAGAGACAAAAGGATAAAGAAAAATCAGAATGAACTATTATTTTGCTATCTATTCCATATATGGCATACCCTTGAGAAAGGCATATGGTTGTTTATCTTCTAACTAATGATTGTTTATGACATGTCTAAATTGCATACGAAACTAGTGTATATATAGTTTACAAAGAATCATATTCTGGAGACCAGAAGTTGTTGAGAAGTTGAACCTACTCCTTAAAAAGTGGAAAAATTTCCTTGATAAGTTTCTCATACATGGCAGTTATGGAGTGTAACAAATTGCTGAAATGTCCCTAATGACTAGCCAAATGACTTGCATGCCATGAGCCTTGTGGATTCCAACTTAGTTGCCTCATTGATAGTTCCATCTGAAGAATACAAATTCACAGTTTGGCACATGCAATAAGTTTGGCAATGAACTAGATAGTCCGGTTTCTCCAGTAGGTGTGTTGAACCCTATTGAAGCTATGGTAGGTACCACAAAATTGTTTGTCTCTACAAAGTGTACTGCTCTACTATTGGAGTAAATGCAGCATATACTAGAGAGCAGATATGGATCTTTGTATTCCCTAGGGCATATGAGAGGTGCTCTAGTATACCGCATACCCAAGAAGTGGCCCCACAATTGCTACAAACCATGATGATGGCCTAGGTGTTACCACATGTACTTAATTTGGCGAATCCTCCCAGAACAATCACCCCTCCTTGTGAAACAATAGTCCTAATTGTGTTAAGACTAGGAAGTAGGTACAAAGTCTTGTCAACTAGCTACTACTTGATGAACCACTTTACTTTGTGGGAGCTAACCTTTCCTAATAATTTTGTATATAGGGAGAAGAGTTTCCAAAGAAAGAATATAGTCTCCAAGATTTCATCTTCTATGATGCAACTACCCAATTTGTAGGTGGAGGTGAGATGTGGAATGCTCAATACGCATAGTTGTATGGCACAATCTTCTTTGGTGCCAATATAGCAGGTGTTGAGCATGAATCCACTTCTTGAATTCAATATCTTTTGCCACCTACCATCACAACCATGCTACAAGGCTTTGTGTTGTATATACACATATGACTGCATGTATAGATACCTGCAAAGTCTTTTGCATACCTCCATTAGCACTACATCAAAACCTATTTTTTCCCGAAATGGATAATAGAATATATAAAGTGACATTGAAGACTTACATTTTCCTCCAAATGTGCCACATAAATAAGGGTAGACAAACCATAAGCATTCAAATATGGCATTGGGGAAAAACCATGGAGACCCAAGGAAAGGTTGTAGAAGTGCCTATGACAAGGCCCTGGCCTAATTGAGGTGAGCATAGAGTCAACCCCAACACCAGAAGCAAACGAACAATGCAAGAAAAGTTGGTCAATATTCTTGAATTCAAAGCCACACATCACACATGCAAAGGGACCCCAAAGGCCAAACTACATTAGTCCATCCCTGATCAAGCGCCTATTTTGGATGGCCAAACAAGCAAAAGCACCAACTTTGCGCCAATGAAGAAAAGGAAGCCATTCCTTTACAATCACCTATCCTTGCGCAATATGGTATTCTAACCTGGATGTACAACCCCTGGTTTTTTATCCTGTCCATCAAATGAAGTCCACCCTATTACTAAGAATTATTTTCCTATGGGGTGATTCTTTTCTTAGCATCATCTTCTAAGAATCAAAAACTTTGCAATCTAATACATCTCTCCAAACCAATTTAGTGAATCCATCAATCTTCACCGCACTAAAGTAACCCTTCACTTTATTCCCCCAAACTTCACATAAAAACTCTCAAGCCTCCATTAGAAGGGGCTTAACCATTCCATGAATCCAACCAAAAGTGAGCTCCATCTCCATTTCACATTTCCCAAGTGATATGCCCTATATACTCAACCTACAATGAAGGATAAAATTCCAAATATGAGATCCTTTGGGCAAGTTGATCACCATTAGTATTCTCTCCTCTTCATCTAAATCCATGTATTTGTCCTTAAAAAGTCTCCCCCATTCAGTATTCTCTCCCATTTAAAATTTTAATTTGTTTCTAAATGATGCTTGTAGATACATTTACTCTATTATATCACACATTGTGAGGATGATTAGGTATAATAATACAAACTCTCCTAAACTTGGAGAGATTTATGAGACATTTGACAACATGCTTGATCAAATGAAGCAAACAGTTCATAACAAGGAGCTTATTAGGCCTATTATGACATGGAGGTGGAACACAATGAATGCCTTTCTTCATATCCCAAACTATGCTCTTGACCATAGGACTAGCAAAGTTCCTTCAAATGATGGTGAGGTATAAAGGAAGAGTATTAAAAACATCAAGGAAGATGTTCAGCACTAGGGATGCATCTAGACTTTGGGAAAAATGGATTGCATTTGTTGATCTTCAAGATCAAGCATTCAACAAGCTAGAAGCTAGGATGAATAGGGCTACTCTTACTCAGAAAGCCCCTATTGGATGTTGGACATTGCATGGAAAGGATGTAATGGAGATAAG
Source organism: Sequoia sempervirens (assembly GCA_007258455.2). NCBI lineage: Eukaryota > Viridiplantae > Streptophyta > Pinopsida > Cupressales > Cupressaceae > Sequoia > Sequoia sempervirens. The sequence continues at coordinate 122,140,932 of VDFB02000002.1, read as the reverse complement.
GAACCTTGCCACTTCCCTTCTCTCGTAGGTACTCAATTCCTCTTACACAAAGAGGAACTTGTCCACTTACATCTTCATTTAATTGAACATGAAGAATGAACTTACCTCCAAATGAACAAGAAAATCAGCTGCAATATATAGTGCCTCATGACTTCAAGATTAAAAGACTCTGGCCTCCCATTGGAATGTTGATCCTATAGATGCTTTAGGGACGGTTCGGGTCTCATTGGATGTGCCACAATTTGATATAGCAAGTGACATAGAATCAGAGATTGATTTTGATATTCATAGTCCTAGATGAATCCTATTTCTAGGATGTCTAGTTGTTGACGCTTGCATATTTTTATATTTACAACCATATTGCTTTGCCTATTGTTGAACTGTTGATTTTAGATAGCGTCGGTCAGATATAAATGATGATTGCAGTAATGCATCATCATCATTTATATTTAACCTAAACTGTCTTATAATCCTTCAAGGTTAAATCTTTGAATTTCTGTAGATGATAAAATTCGAATTTGGTTAAATCGTATTTCATTTATAGATGATTGTTGTGTTAACTTTAGTTTGAGTTAATTCTGAATAACCAGATTAGTTATGCAACCCGCGCACAAGGGTCACGTCCCTTCAGTGGACGCGTCTTCACTTTGTGGAGACAAATCCTCTCAAAGGACGTGTCTCTTCTTGAATCGCATCATCATCTCTTTTAAGGGACTTCTTTTCCCTGTCTTGCAAGTATTGAAATCGATAGATACTCTGCTCCAGGGAGACCACTTACTTCGAAGAAGACTCAGACGTGTGACTGCAAATTTTTCGGGATATAATCTGAAAACGTTTAATCTTATTTAACATGAACATTTTTTCCTTTTGTAGCCTTGGGGCTTTTTGCCATTATGAAAGCAATAATTCTTTTTACTTTTTGTTGTTGTTTAACTTGAATCAATGAAAATTGAACATTGAATCACAAATTTGATGAATTATGCAAATGTCTAAACTTAAATCTCAATGTCACACACGTGCACATGCACACACATATAGTGTTGTCCCCAAAATATGGCCTTCTAGACTACCATACTCAATATGTCTCGTTTCCTCACCCTGAAAATGTCATGGAACATAGAAACATTAACCTATCAACATGCCAAATCTAACTACTAATACACAATTTACCTTTTTCTCATAACCATTTCAAGTTTGGACTAGAATGTTGCAAAGTTTAAAAATACAATGGGGACCAAAATCACTAGCCAAACAATATGCAAAATCAAATTTGAGCCAAAATGTAATACCACCAACTTAAGACAGCCATCTACTTAAATACATAAACTTTGTCAAGCATGACTACTATTAATTACTAAAAACGTTGAAACTCATTATTAAAATTGTAACTAACAATAACATTAAAAATGAGCTAGCTTTAAGGAACTACTTAAGTTCCTCACGGCGGATTGGGCGACTGCTATTCAGGACAAACCATGCATGGAAGATTAGTTTTAGGCTTTTGGTTCTTAATGTTTTTTGATAAGTTTATGACTGTTATTTTGTTTATGTTTTATGACTGGTTCAACCCATGGGGGTCTATGGACTCGACTTCCTCGAATCATGCTTGCATGATGGACTCTTTTATTTACTTAGTTGTTAGTGTTGTTTTGGGGTTTTTGATATGACTTGCTGTGGGTGATGGCTTGGTTTACTCTGTTGTCACTGTGTTGTTAATGTGCTTGCTTTGGATGGCCGTGGTTGCCTTGTTTTAACGGGACAGCACCCTTGTTTTTGCTGCTTTTTATATCAAAAACATTAAAAATGGTACAAATTATAATAATAATCAAATTAATAATAGAAATACTAGCAATGTATGCATTTATATTGATTAATTGTAAACATATTTACAACTTGTTTAACCCAAAAAATATTACAAAATGCAAAAAACAAAATTAAAAAATATATTTTAAACATAAAATGATTCACAAAAGCCTGTCACATCTTACAATACAACTTTACTACTAAGCATGAGCTTAGAAATTAGACATGAAACATCGGTAAAAAAGTGGATAAAATACTACTATTCCAAATATATGTTTTCAAAATAAGAACTTGTGGAAATAATATAAAAATTCTAAAAACAATAATAAACTAGCAGCTCAACAATCAATTGAATAGAGATATCTATAAATCAATGATACACTTAATCATAGTGGTGATGAGTGGAACAAGACTAGAGGTCAGCAATGACAATGGTAAGGAGGAAGATAATAATGCAAAACATGGCATCGGAGCTATGGAGCAACAGTTACAAAGCCTTTGGTGAAGAGCAATTAGGTTCAAGCAGAAACAATGCCAAGACTTTTAAGGGAGGCTCCTCAACTACAGGCCAATAGAGGAGGAGCCTGTGCAAGCTTGTGACTACAAATGTTGATTGCTTGCAATTCAAGGATAATCACTTCCTCTTTCAAAGGGGTTTCCTTTCCTCTAAGCGTAAAAATCAAGCAATTGAAGTATTTCAAAGTTTACAAACTCCTCTAACCCCTATCATTGTTGTCATGTATTTTGTAGGCAACAAATCTCTTCTGAGAAAGGTATTAGGTATCCAGTTTTGTGGAGTTGCCTCTTTCATGAATGAGGTTATGAACACACTACAAAAGCATTGTAATTGGGTAGTAGGTTTTGAAGCGATGGTAAGAGGGCATCTATTGGTTTGTAGAACATTAGAGATGTTGGTTGGGACTCTAAAGCCTACTTTGGATGTTGATCATTCAACTTTTGAGTCTCTCGCCTTGGGAGACATTCCTCTTAACCTGGCAGAAGATTCTATTAAATTTATCCTTCTGGATGATAGTATTGGCCAGATTTATAGGGAGATGAGTATGAAATCTCTCATGTACATATTTTTTGGGTAGAAGACTCAAAGAAGTTGAGAACATCAACTAGATGAGAAAAACTTCAATGTTTTCTAGTACCTCTCTATCCTTATTGTCCAAGGGTTTTTTCCATGTCCAATTTTCATTAGAAAAGGCTTGAGACTTTTCTTGAAACAACAATCCTTGGTTTTGTAGCAAATTTGTTTTGTATATGGGCACCCTTCCAACACCTCTCCATACTTCCACATGGCCAATCATACCTCATGTGCATAGTGATAGAATTCACTAACAATCTCAAATTCACCACATCTCAAAAGAGAGAAAACCTCCTAAAATATAGGAGAAAGGGTGGCAGAATACCTTAAGGGGTATTAGTCACACCTATTCAAAATAACCATTCATAAATAATTAATGATCTAATAGTTATTAGACTATAATTATTTCAAATGGGATATGTTTAATAAAGTATATAATATATAAGGTTTTATAACCTTATATTAGAACAGTATATAAATGTTATAAGGGTATGACCTCTAATAACATTATGTTCTAACATCTGCTCATAGATTAGTGTAGCAAGCATATTTTGTACCTCTACTTCTTTTCAAATATGTCTATTAGTTACAACCCTCAACTTTGTTCCAGTCAATATAAAAAAAGAGAACACTATATGTTAAATTTAAGAGAATTATCAAAATGCCAAAATTGAAAGCATGTTACACAATGCAACTTCCCTATCATCGTGATACAAACATTGGAACTTAGAGAACTAATTAGAATGAATTTTCCCTTTGAATAACAAAATGTGTCTTTTTTTTAATTAAGAAACTAAGAATACATGACAAGAAATTTTATTTATATCAAATACTTCCCTAGATCAATTGTTGTTCAAGATGAGTGTAAGACATACCTTGCAATATCAAGGGCAAGCTTTAGTGCCTTCAACGGTTTCAATCCTGCCTTTCTTTTTAAATAGGCATCTAGATCACCCTACACCAAACAACAAACATTTCAGAAATTAATTGATATGATAGCCCAAGCTCATAGCACTCAATTTATTTGTTCTTTATAATAATAGACTATGATGTTTCATATTCAATAAATGCATTGTATTCCATATGTAAACCAAAATTGGCCACATGTATTTGGGCTCTATCTTAATCAAGATTATTCAACATGGAATTTTAATGTTACTAACAAGCTAGAACCTATTTGAATTTCATTGAAAAAAGGCATTACACCAACATCTACTCAAATGCGATTTAATCCATTATGAGGATTGGATGATATTGAATCATAGTCTGAGCAAATTAGAAATTTTGTATAGAACCCAAAGCATAACAAGGTTTGACTATTATAAAGAGGCACAAAGAAACAAAATACAATTAGGGCAACATACAAATGAGAAAACCATTATATTTTGAAACAATCTCATAAGAAAATCAACAAAAAAATAAGCATAATGATATAGAGCCAAACAAAGTAATAAATTATATCGACTTCTATAAGGTACAATAATTTTACCCATAGTTCTAAATTATTAACTTTAATTAAATACTTGCAAAAATCACAAACACTCATGAGTTAAATTGCAAGGCAAAGAAGTCACCAACAAACTCATGGCCAAGTTGGTGTGACTCGTAGGCCCAAACTCACCATGAGTACCCACAAGTACTCAACAAGTCCATGCCTAGCACTCACCTCTATGTTTGCAACATGGTCTGTGGCAGAAACACACCCAAAATGCACCATAAATGTGGAAAAAATGTTGAAATTTAATCTTTTAAAGCCTTGCTACCCCTCACTTCCTAATCATACAAAATTTGATCTTCTTTTAGCAATTTCAAGTTATTGTGAAAGCAAAATTTTGATAATTTTTTAAGTTTTGGGTATGTTTTTTTTTCAACATTTTTTCAAATTTCTTTTATATTCTATATCTTCTCTTACATGTTCATTTGTGTTGCACATAAATCCAAATTAATCTTGTTATAATTTGGTTAGACATTAACAATGCAAAATACACAAGATTTCCACAAAATAATATTTGACTCACAAGATCATTGTTTATTCAATATTTAAGAGCTTGAATGCACGAATCATGTCCTATAATTTAGGACATGTTCTTTATCTCATCCACTTATCTCTACAACAAAAACATATTTATTCTACATACAAGGTAAACTCTACTCTCATAGATTGACCCTTAACAACCACTAAATAATATTTTTTTAACAACCTCACTATGATAGATTTAATAAATTAAATGTATTTATAGAATAACTATCCAAACTACATGAATAAAACTTTCATTTTTGGGATTCAAACTATGCTCTTAATAAAGTATTGCTAAGAACATTGAAAAAAATGAGCAGAAAAATGCAGAGAAAAATTGGGAAAAGTAGAGCAGAGCATAATAGAAATCCAAAAGATGACACTAGGGTACGCGGATCGAGAACAAATGTGAATAATGCAAGCGACTATAACCAAGGCAAATATGAGCAGAATGAGAACCGACCTTTAAAGGAAACCCTAGCTGTTAATGATAACATACAGCGTCGATATAATGCTTCAGCTTGATAAATTAAACGATAGCCAAGAGGCTATTTAATTTATATATATGGCTCGAGTTTTGAAGAAGTCACATTTAATGAAGATTTGTATGAGGCCAACCTCATTCACATTATCTACGATTTTCTCTCTTTGGCGTGATCTCCTATATTGCTTTTGGTGGCCGACTTTCTTCTTGAGGACAACCTTTCTATTATTGGTGGCGTCTATTATCTCTAGCCGACTTGCATTTAATAAGTTCGCACCCCTTCATATTGTATACATATGAGTTCGCTCTTTCATTGTGATTCATTAAGTTGACAAGTCAAGTTCGATTCAGTTATTCTCTCAAGTGCGAATTCATCTTGGAGAAATGCATGTTCTTTGTATAAGCAAAGTGATATTGTTAAAGAAGACAGTTCTGTGTTAGCAGATCACAGGAGATAAAATCTGTGCTTAGATCATCTGTTGATGCTCATATCTGGCCTACATATTGGCCTATTGTAAAAGGAGACATTTTTGATTAAGATTCAATATATAAGTGATATATTGTTGCTGGGTTTTTCTCCCTCAAGTGGAGGGTTTTCCCAGGGTATCTGCTGTGTTATCTTGTCTGATTTTGAATTAATTTCTGTGCATACAATCTGATCACTTAAACTTAACATGGTATCAGAGCGGGTTGAGGTTCTGATCAGATTTATGAAAGAATGGCAGTGAATCTTTGGTCATCTTAAATGACGAATAGCTGAGGTTAGACCTGAGAAGGATGTCATCAATCCGGACATTAAGCACTGTCACCTTCAGAGGTTGTGGTACTTCATTCTAGTGCGTCTGAGGGCCTAAGAGGAAATCTCTTCTTCCTTCTAACAATGTAGTCATTCTCTCAGTTCGATAAGCTGTGATCATATCGATTTACTTGATAAAGATGTTGAGCCTTGGCATTGAGAGTTACCTCCTCCTCGAGACCATCCTACTGATGGTGTTGAGAGGCTCGATTTTTTTTGTGTAACTTGATGGCTATGTCCCTGATCGATGCTCTGCTATGGGCGCTCTCATCAAGTTCGGGTTCTAGAACAGATGCGAAAAGAGGCATATAAGTATTATGTTGCCAGGAATAAAATGTCATTATCATCTCTCACTATTGCGGAAATATTCAAATGTCATCGGTCTTCATATATCAGTGCCGTGTGGTTTGTTATTGAATCAGATCATCAGAGTCTGTAGTGTGGCGATATAAAAGACTCTCAGATGAACTTTTACCATGCATCAGGTCTATATAGTGGAGTCGTCTTTTGTGAAGCATGGTCAATCGACTCTCCCTACAGTCACATTCTCTCCTGTCAGGATTGTAGCAATCACGAAATGTCTCTGGATTCATTGTGCATCGGGATCTTCATCAAATCCGTGAAATTAGGATCCTGTGTGTGATTTTTCAGAGATCTCTTGTACTGGGCTATCACCTTGGTGTTAATCGTTTTTCATTTCTTTTCGATCCTTCTCACCTGTGCAATCCTGACTTCGTGAGGAATTATATCGGGAAGATCTCTCTATGAAGTCAACCTGTTGCCAGTAGTGACGGAGCAGCCTCATGAGGCACCCACTTCAATTTCTGGTTATCGCCTAGGCACATAAGATGTTGCTCTTCTTCTCAGGTTTATAAAGCGGACCATGTCCTAAAGAATACGCCATCTCACGAGAATGTTATCTCTCAGAACTCCTGTTGCTGAGTGATAACGTGTATATACTTTGCTTCTCCTGTTGCAGTTGTTGCCACTGTATGTCTTGTGAAGTTCGTGGCACTCGATACTACTTTGGGCCGCACGTGGTGTATGTCGGTCAAATTTTTCAGGAAATAAGAAGGGAGTCAAGAATAACTTCAATACTTCGATGACCTTGATTATTGAAGCAGCAGACTACTCTGTATTATGAAATCATGATTATAGCTGTCGTGGTTTGTATGATTTAGTATTCAACTATTGTGGTGGGTCCCCCTTCAAGGTGTTGCGGCAATCCAAGAAGGTTCATGATCGGAGCTGCATATGAGACTTGAAGCATCTCATGGTATCAACCTTTATTGAAATTAGTCAGAGGCGACGCCACTGCTAAGGGCGATGATCAGTTGATCTGTGTGTCATTGGAAGGTTGATGTAATCTTGAGAAGTTGGTGTGGTCATACTAGATCTCAACCTTGAGACTTCTAGAATGAAGAGTTTATGAAGTCTATCTCTAACCTTAAGTGCAAGATCAGTAATGATTTTATGGACTACAAGGAATTCAAATCTAGCAAGAGATAAGTATTTGTTTCCTTCTTGTTGTTTATACTTTTATTTTATTTTTATTATTTGTGAAACTCAGTCTACTAAGCCTGTGTAGATCTGATAAAGGTTATAAGGTCATCCCTTATTTATCTCTAACACCTTTGGTGATGCTAGTAAGCATGTTACATAATCTGATGGATTGCAGCTGGAAACGAAGTGCACCGTAAACAGTCATAGGCCTTGATCAAATTAACCCTGCCAGGGGCCTGTGTTCAAACTGTGAAGGTTGTGGACAAATCTGAGCACAAGAGCAGTGTATCTTATTGTGATCATTAACTACATCCATCAGAATACTTAGAGATAAATCCTTTGAAGAATTCAGAGGCAGATCAGAATGGAGTATTTGTCATGTCTCAGTTTTTGTATGATGTTGGTTGTTTAGCAAGTGGGATAAGACCCTTTGGAGACACCATTCTTTGTGAGTGTTTCATGCTAGATTTCTGAGTGTGACTCAGAAATAAAAGGAGAACTACAAGATGATTGTGATTGGTTGACCACATCGTTATCACTCTCTATATGCATGGACTGTGGTAGAGCCTTGATTTCTTGAGAGGTCTGGTTCTACATTCTGGCTGCATAATATAGCTAAGAATTTTGTGTTGAGCAGATTGTCTCTTGTTGTGCTGAGAGTAGCACTTCCAAGAGCAGTAAAGACAGAAGGAAGATATATCAAAATCAGTAAAGATAAGTTTCTTTGATATATTTCTTTTATAGGTTGATTTACTTATTCATGTTTCAATATTGTTCATAAATTCTCAAGATAGTAAAACTTTGTATGATTCCAGCCTTGATATTTCTTTGGATAATTATAAACTATTAGTAATCCCTCTCTAAAATGCTTGCAGTTCACTGTTCTAAGAGCAGAAGGTGTTGAGAGATTGCTTAGTGATGAAAAGCTTGAGGCATCTCATGAGGAAGTCATGCCGACCAAAGAAATGATCAAGAATGAAGTCACATCTTGCAGTCATGGGACTAAGTTGGTGGCTAGAGGGAGTTCACTTCCAAAAGTCTTCCTTACAATCTCTGAAGCAGGGGTCAAGAGGGAGTTTTGTAACTCACTGAGAAGAAGTGAAGATTACTGTATTGCAAAGCTAGGTGCTAAATCCTTAGAAGATCCCTTCAGCTGCTGAGATCAGAATTGCTCAAGACTGTCATTTGGATTTATCATTGGTAGCTCCGCAAACCTATTCCAAATAGTGAGATCTGGAATGAGGTCGAGGAGGACTATCCTGAACTCTCTACAGTACCAGAGGTGTGCGCTGGAAAACATTTAGCTAAGTCAAAGTGTTGCAGGCAATCTTGGACGAAGAGGTCAAAAAGTTGATGCAAGTGCTTGAAGATTCAGAGGGAGCCTATTGAAACTGAAGAAGATGGTAATCCTGTTGCAACAAAGCATATCCCGAGATACTTGCATGGCACAGTTGGATATGGATTGAGATATTCTTCAAGTCAGGATTTGCTATGATATCCTGGTGCAGCAGGAAGTAGTCATCTGTGGCATTGAGTACAGTCGAGGCAGAGTATATTGCAGCTTGTATGGCAGCTCGGGAAGCAGTGTGGCTTCGTAAGCCCCTTGCAGGATTATATGGGCAATCAATGGAGCCTACTATCATTCATTGTGATAATCAAAGTTGCGTGAAGCTATCTGTCAATCTTGTGTTCCATGACAGAACCAAGCATGTTGAGATCAAGTACCACTATATTAAAGATATGGTACTGCAGAAGGCTATACAGTTGAGGTACATCAACACTGATGAGCAGACAGCAGATATTCTCACCAAGCCTCTCTCCAGGATAAAGCTTGTGTACTTTCGAGATAAGCTTAGTATGGTGGAGAATCCAGCCTTGACTAAGAAAGAGTCTCAGTATCAGTGAGCCTGTTTAATGAATTCTTCTCTGTGAGAGAAGTCCAAGGTGAAATCCCTTGTTAATGCATTTTCCTCTGAGACGGAGGAATTTGAGGTGCAAGCCCTTGTTAATGCATTTCTCTTTGAGATTTGAGGTGAAAGCCCTTGTTTCCACCCTCTAAGCCTGAGTCATGGTGGATGTCATGTGTGAGACTCCATGACACATCTTGTACTTGTGAAAGTCACGTTGAGGTGACAACATCACCAAGTGATGAACACTTGTACACACCATAGTATGGTTGTAGCCATTATGGTTGATATCGTGCTGAGGCGATATCTAATATCACGTTGAGGTGATATTCTTCTTTACACATCTGGTTGTAGCCAATGTGATGGGCATCATGTTGAGGTGATTTGGCTTGAGCAGCTGGAAGTATTCTCTCTAGCTGAGAGGGAGTGTTAATGATAACATACAACGTCGATATAATGCTTCAGCTTGATAAATTAAATGATAGCCAAGAGGCTATTTAATTTATATATATGGCTCGAGTTTTGAAGAAGTCACATTTAATGAAGATTTGTATGAGGCCGACCTCATTCACATTATCTACGATTTTCTCTCTTTAGCGTGATCTCCTATATTGCTTTTCGTGGCCGACTTTCTTCTTGAGGACAACCTTTCTATTATTGGTGGCATCTATTATCTCTAGCCGACTTGCATTTAATAAGTTTGCACCCCTTCATATTGTATATATATGAGTTCGCTCTTTCATTGTGATTCATTAAGTTGACAAGTCAAGTTCGATTCAGTTATTCTCTCAAGTGCGAATTCATCTTGGAGCAATGCGTGTTCTTTGTATAAGCAAAGTGATATTGTTAAAGAATACAGTTCTGTGTTAGCAGATCACAGGAGATAAAATCTGTGCTTAGATCATCTGTTGATGCTCATATCTGGCCTACATATTGGCCTATTGTAAAAGGAGACATTCTTGATTAAGATTCAATATATAAGTGATATATTGTTGCTGGGTTTTTCTCCCTCAAGTGGAGGGTTTTCCCAGGGTATCTGCTGTGTTATCTTGTCTGATTTTGAATTAATTTCTGTGCATACAATCTGATCACTTAAACTTAACACTAGCCACCATCAAAATCAACACTTACAATCAAACCACAGATAATGAAGAAATGCTACTAAATTTGGCTATCATAGGCCGATTTATTGGACTAACACAAACTAGAGAGAATCATCTCATGGGCACAAGAAAACTAGAAATTTCAATTTGTGATAAAATTCCTACCAAAAAATTTCTTCATTGTAATATTTTAAGCAAGAAAGAATGAGATGAAGTTTTATCCAATGGGCAATGGAAGATGGGCAAAATCCCACTCTATATGCAAAGATGGGTTACCACTTTTCGTCACATGAAAACCCATGTTGGATCCGATTGTACAATTTGTCATTAGAATATTGGTCGGAAGAATGTCTAATGAAAATTGGAAGAACCCTAGGGACATTGGTTGATATCTATGCAAATATTCTAGAGAAGGATGCATATTTTTATACCTAAATCCAAGTTGCAGCAATTTGGGAAATTCCAAGAGAAATATGCCTCATTGCAGATAACAAAATATGGATTCAAATCATTGAAATCAAGGAGAAGTTTTTTTTGCTTAAATTGTCTAAGAAGGAATCACCATACTTTGGATTGCTCTAGACAACCCCCAACAATTAAGGCGTGTAAGAAAACCAATGGAAGCAAAAACATTTTAAAAGAAGAATTAATTAAAAACTGGGTTAAAAACAATAATTTGGCAAATGAAAACCCCACTCAAATGAACATTACTAATGTTGGGAAACACTTGCCTAATGTCAATTTGTCATCAAAACCCATTAATGGCTTAAGCATTTACCATGATGAGGCCTCCCCTACACATATTATAGACAAGAATATTTCCAGATATCCAAGGCCCTTCTATGAATGTCACAAACGAGCCAATTGCACGGACTTTGCAAATGCAAGCAATAGAGCAAGAAGAAGATATAGATTGATCTTCTAATGTCTCACAAGAAGATGATATAGGTTTGTCGGACCATTGATCAATTAATCAAGACGCTTCCAAAATCCTCAAACCCAACTTGAAAGTCAGCAAGAAAAAAGGAAGAGAACCAAATTCAGTGCATTGAGCTAAGGATGCAATGGTCAAAGGACAAACCACCATCAATAAATTTCTAATGCCTAAGGGAGGAAACCCTCCCTTAACACACAATGAAGATCACCATCAACAAATAGCACTTAGTCAAGCACCATCTATAAACAATAAACGATAATATTTTTATACCTCAAGAGACCAAACTTTCAATGGAAGAAGATACCTCTCTCTTAAAGCAATGTTTTGGCTGGGATGGGATGTTTTAAACAATCATGGGGTGCTTCTAGTGTCATGGCCACTCTATGGCATCCCCAACGGCTTCAAGTATTTGGCTTGGAACTCGATATTGGTTAGCCTGCAAAGCTAGTCAGGCACCATCTACAAACAATAAATGCTGATATATTTATGCTTCAAGAGACCAAGCTTTCATTGGAAGACGATACCTCTCTCTTAAAACAATGTTTTGGATAGGATGGGATGCTTATACAATCCTACGGTGTTTTTGGTGGCATGGCCACTCTATGACATCCTCAACAGCTTCAAGTAAGCAATTGGCTTGGTGTACTTGATATTGGTTAGCCTGCAAAATTACTACCCTTGATTCGAATCCAACCTATTGGATATTGAATGTGTATGGGCCAATCAAATCAAAGGAGAAGATAAAGGTAAGGAATGAAATCTCAATTCTAGTCACCCTTTATGATAATGATATACTTTTAATAGGTGGAGATGTCAATGCCATGCTATTACCCATGGAGAAAAAAAATGGTACCTCCTAGGTAAGTCAAAATTAGAAAGAATTTCAAAAGTTTTCCAATAATAATAATTTGATAGACATTCCTTTGAAGAATGGTGAATACACATGGAGAAACAAAAGAAAAGGTTTCACCAACATTGTTGAGCGACTTGACAAATTCCTCATATTACCTAATTGGATCCAGTTACCTATTATAATAGAATTCTCTATTTTGATAGTATCAAGGTCTGACCATTTCCCTATCACGCTCTGTTTAACCAATGACCATACTCCAACAAGATGTCCTTTCAAGTTTGAAAAAATGTGGCTTAGAGATGTCTCTCTCAAAGGCCACATGAAAAATTGGTAGGAGAATGCAAATGTACCAAATGGATCTAAGATGTTTAGATTGGCAAAAAAATTGATCAAACAGATTTAAGGAATGGAATACCAACACCTTCAAAAATATTTTTCAAGAAAAAAACAAGGTGGAAGCTAAGTTAGAAGCTCTTAACCAAAAAGTAATAAATCAAGGGATGTTCTCAGAAGACCATGAGAAAGAGAAAGAACTAATGAAGACACATACAAAGCTACTCGCAAGAGAAGAAATCTACCGGAAATCCAAATCACAAGAAACTTGACAGATATTTGAACACAAAAAATTTCCACAACTCAACAAAAATGATAAGAGCCCAAAACATAAACTTTGCAATTCACAAGGAAGATGGGACACCACTATCCAAACAGTTAGAAACACGTAACAAAGTAGTCAATCACTTTTAGAAACTTCTTGCCTATGGAAACTTCTTGCCCGTGATAATGCATCAAATCTCCAAGAACAAAACAAATTCTTAAGCTTGATTCCAAGCACGATAACAAAGGAAGACAATAGAATGTTGATTACGCCAATAACGAAGAAGGATGTTAGGGAAGCAGTATTTCAAATGCACCAAGAAAAATCGTCTGGGCTTGACGGCTTCCCTACAATGTTTTACAAGGAACATTGGGACATCTTCGGTGATGAAGCATGGAAGGCTATCGACGACCTCAGTACATTGAAAAAATGCTTCAAGACATCAACACCACGTTCATAGCATTCATTCCAAAACAATGTGAAGGTTCTATCTTTGCAGATTTTCCTCCCATTTCATTGTGTAACACAAGTTACAAGATTGTGGCAATGATCTTAGCAATTGTCTGAAACTATTACTACCTAACATCATTTCAAAGGAGCAAATTGGCTTCACTCCAAGAAAGAACATAATCGACAATATAATCACTATGTCATAACCCTCGAATTTGTCAATCATCAATGTTGCTAAGTCAACCAGCCACGAAAATTGGAATGCAAATAATTTATATTCTCTTTTAGAGCAATTGTGATCACCATTCATAATGTTAAATATTATTAACAATGTCAAACTAACATCATAAAAATGATCATATTATTGAATTTAGTAAAATGGCAAATAGTTACCAAGTATCAACTTGATTAAGCATGCATATTAAAATTGTAATAAGAAGACTCTCGTGCCCTGAATCGGCGTTTAAGTTTCAGATATCCTTTCATGAAGACGCGACCTCAGAAAGGTCACGTCCCTACAAGAAAAGTCGCATCCTGTCGAAACAATTTAAGGAGGCTCTCTCATAACAAGAGGGCATCACCATAAAAACACAGACGGGAAGATCGTACGCAGCAAACAAGAGACTTACCAATTACAGAGAACACGTAGAAAGGTAGTACATGTGCCGATCAAGAAGTAAGTATCCTCAACCATTGATTGTTCATCGAAGGATCATGCAATCAACACCGTTTACTATGACAATGGTTCTGTAAATTAACTAACCTTATATCTTATTCGATAATCAGTGAATGTGTCCAACACTCGAATCTGTATCAAACTGTGAATTTGACCAAGTATAATAGAATACGTTTATGCATATTAATAACGCATTGCAATCAGTAGATATATATATATGTATCATCAGATTGAATTCATATTTATAACAATGAACGTGTATAAACACTCTTATCTGTGGTTTCAATTTAAGACAATATGAAATAGGAATGCATAGAGACACTAATTGATACGACTTGTAATCAATAAATAAATGTATGTCAATTTATTAAAGCCTTCTATACCAAGTAAGACAATTTGAGGATTAGTGGATACTATTTGTCGAGAACACAATAATGTTGCTTACAGCAATTATTGTGCTTTCTTAAGCTATTTTGACTTTACTATGAGAATAGACTTCAAGCCAAAATTCCCTTTCGCTAGTACCCACTAAGGATAGGAAGTTTGTGAAGGGAAAGGCTAGTAATTCGGTCAATTGATGGATGGTCCCAAGATGGGTAGGATACCTTGAGGGAGTCCACTTGGAGACCGTTCACGTGCCCTTGGCACAGTAATTCTTCCATCCGCTGATGAGGTTAGGAAAGAGGAAACAAGGCGAAGATCTATTCCGATCAAAGTAATAATTCATATCAGATTATGATAGTTTTATGCACTAGATGATAATGCATTTATCTTATTCTTAAAAAGTGCAATCTGAAATGGTCTAATTTATTCATGAACAAGGAACTATGCGTCTTGTTGATAATACTTGATGTGTGCAGGTCTTCAAGACAAATTACATGAGCAAAATTATGTGTTGGTAAATATAAAATCCCTTATCCTAACTTGTGCATTTGATGTTTCTAGGATAAGTTTAATAAGGGGACATTACACACTACACACGAGACATTGCATGGTTTTAAAATTAGATGTAAGCAAAGCATACGATAGAGTCAATTGGAGATTTTTAATGAAGATAATGGAAAAATTTGGCTTCCATGCAAACTAGATTAGATGGATCTTTAGTTGTATATCTCCTATCAAATATTGTATTGGTGAATGGCAGCCCATGCAGTTTTTTTGAGGCCACAAGAGGCCTCTAAAAAGGTGATCACATATCTCCCTTCCTCTTCATCATTATGACTAAGGCTCTGGGCAGAGCGATCAACTCCCTCAGACAACAAGGAAGCTGAAGAGGCATTAAGGTAGTCAATAATTTCCCGCCTGTAACGCATCAACTATTTGTAGATGACACAATCCTATAAGGGAAATCATGTGAACAAGTTGTGTCCTCTATCAAATCTTTATTTGGAAGATATGTGGCAGCATCAGAACAAGTAATTAATAAAGAAAAGTCAAATATCTTATTTTCAATACCAAAAAGAACATACAAAGACACATTAATTCCATACTCAATTTCAATAAAGGAGTTCTTCCAAGCAAATATTTGGGTGTACCACTATTTAAAGGGGCAATCAAAATGTGTTTATGGGATGAAATAGTGAACAAGTGCAAGAACAAGGTCGTCTCTTGGAAAGGTAAGTAGCTCACTCTTCTGGAAAAAATTTCAATGATCAAGGTTGTCCTTTTTGTCATTCCAACCTACCAACTTTCATGCACATAAGTAACAAACAAAATTGAGAACCAGCTAGAGCACATCTTTAAAAGATTTTTGTGGGAAGGATCCAATGAAATCAAAAGAACCCCCTTGATCGGATGGCACATGGTATGCAAACAAAAAGGCAATGGGGGAATTGGAGCAAGGAAAATAGAAAACAAAATAAAGCACTAGGTGCAAAACTAATTTGGAAAATGTATGGAAATCCTAATGCAAGGTGGGGTCAAATTATACAAAAAAAATATTTAGATTCTGATGACACATCCAAAATACTAACAAATTTGCATCCTCCTCGTGGTTCTATGGAATTTTATGTTGAAATTTCATCGTGTCATTACAGATCACATCTCATGGTTAGCAAAATAATTATCACCAAGCAAAAATTTGGGTGGATTCCTAGAATGGTTTCCCCCTTTTAATAGATACCTCAGAATTGGCCGCACACAAGGATGCTCTGCTAGAGCTTGATAGAACATACATAAAAGATTTTTTGGAGGATACACTGACGAGAACGGATTGGAATTAGACTTATCTAAACGCCTTGTCGCTACACACACTCTCTACACAAATGTTGATCAATGAGCTAAAGAAAAGGAAAATTCAACTAAATAGGAAGGAAGATAATATTATTTGGATTCTATGTTACCCCAAGTTTTTGGGACAGGGACGGGGGGGTGGGTTTCAAGGACGAGGACGAGAGGAAGGCCATTTTTAGGGGATGGCAGGGGACAGCTATTAAAAATAGGGAAAATTCAAAAAATATAGAAAATTTTGAATATTTATATAATAAGGCCATCATCATATACATCATAGAACCTATACACATAATATTAGAGTTCAATTGATATTTTTATTTCATAGAAAGCAACCAACAAATGAAGTTTTAACACAATTTAATTGCATTCATTGACAATGTGCATATATATTATACAAAAATTACATCAAATTTCCCAAAGGCTGCAAGTTCAACAACAAAATGACAAAAATATAGAAATATGCAGCTGTCCCTAATCAGCATTCCCTAATATTGCATCAAAATCAAAGTTTGAGTCACTACCACTATGAGAGGTTGTCTCACCCTGATCCAATGGAACCCCAAGCAATGCATCATGTGCCTCATCATCAACCTATCTTTGGGATCAACATCCCAATGTGTTGTTCGAATCTAACGATACTCAGGTGTTTGTCGATCCTGAAGCCGCAAGGCACTATGCACAACCACTAGCTTCTCCGATCGTCTAGAGGTAAGCCTATTCCTCTTGATTGACTAGATGAAGCAATATGTAGACCAATTTCTCTCTGCAACAAAGGAAATAGCAACCTGCGAAAGAAGACGAGTGGCAAGGATCCTCACTCTGGTGCATCCTTGCCATGCCATGTCCACCATCCAATGGGGTCAGTTTGAGCTAATGCAGCTCTATCCATCTTCACCTCTGGTCTACTGAATGTTGGGCCACAAAGACTCACAAAGGCTAGCCATTGTGCTCTATGTTTGTTGGACTCCTCAATATACATTTTCCCAAGGGCCTTCATGAAGCCATCTTCCACCTCTTCATCATCACATGGAGGGCACTCTCCCAGGTCTTGTTGCATACCATTTGGGATTTAGAGCGTAGGTAGTCATATGAAGTGGGGTGTTCATAGTGTCCCACTATCGTGCCACAATGGGCCTAATGTGCTCCTCATAAAATCCCAAATTAGGGTCCCTACTATGAATCGCCTACTTAATTTGTCCAAGCATGCTGTCAAATGTCTCATAAATCTCTCCAAGGCTAGGGGAGTCAATATTAGCAGATCTTATCACTCGCACAATAGGTGAGATAATGGAGCAAATATATTTGCAAAGATTCAAGAATGAACATAATTTAGTAAATTTACACGTTAGAAACTTAGAAACAATAAAAATAATAAAATCAAAAATTGAATAATAAAATAAGCAATTTATTAATTCGATATCAATAATAAAATGAAAACCAGAAATTTAATACTAAAATCAGCAATGTATTAATTAATAATAAAATTGGAAATTTACTAGTAAAAATCAACAATTCATTAAATATAAAAAATAAAAACAATCCCTTACCTCATTGTGGACCACCAATCATCATTGGGGAATTTTTGTTTGATATTTTTTCCTTCAGTTGTGTTTGCCTCTACCCATCTAGCCCACTCGAAATTAATCACCATCAATTGAAGAGGCTTTTGCACCTCAATCATCCTCTCCAACAACATAAAGTAGCTAGCATATCTGGTATCCACAGACTTGAGGAATTCCTTCCTCAAGAAAGTTCTAAACAAAGCAAGTGATGTGTTATGATTGCAAATAAACAATTGAATGCCTCTAGCTTCTGACACCACTTCCTTCACCCAATCTATTTTCCCAATGTCTTTCAATGCGTTGTTTGACACATAAACACATGGGATCCAACCTCTTAAGCTAGCTAGCTTGCATACACGAGCTGAATCAATCAATACTTGTACAACATTAGAGGGTCCAACCTTTTTTTACAATATCCTTCAAAATCTGAAATTGGAAGCTTGCATCCTTCCTCTTCCCCAAACAATCAATAGCTCTAAGAAAATAAGAGTATGTTGAACATGTGACAATAACATTGATGGGTGGCCAATGTCTAATATCAGTCCACCCATCCATAATGATAGAGCAACCATCCATTATCCAAACTTGTCTATTCTCCTCCATCATTATACTCATTTTGGAATACTCCTTATCAAGGACGGAGGTGCGTAGCTTATTATCTCCAGGGGGAACATATGAAGGACTAGTAGCAAATGCATTTTTCAACATTTGTTTAAAAAGAGAAGAGTGTGCCACATGAAATGGTATAGCATTAGCATAGAAAAATTTGGCAATAGAACTATCAGCTACATCTTGTACTTGCATGTTAAACATGTCGACAACACTTTTTTATTTTTCTTTCCTCCGACTCTCAGGGACAAAACTCCTAGATTTAGGGACAACATTTTCTTCCACCAACTTGTTTGCTCTTTCTACCCTCACCTTGTCATGTGTGTCCTATTGTCTACAATACTTCTTCTTTGTGCAAAATGCAAGCTTATAGGATTTTTCCACAAAATTAATCTACAACAAACAAATTTCGTCTTGAATGGAAGCATGCAAACCATTCACATACCTCGAAGCCTTCTCCCTATCATCCTCCACATAACCAATGTGAATACCAAGTCAATAGAACTCCATGTATTTCTTCATTGTGGTCTCCTATTGGCACAAATTTTGAAACCAACAAATAGTTGGTGTATATAAACTTTCCTTTCAGCTTGGTGATGAAAGGATCCCAACTAGTGATCTTGCACTTCCCCCTCTACACACAGTCCTTCTGAACCAAACCCCACCACAAAGTAGCATGCCCTCTCAACTTCATTGCAACATACATCACTCATATTGGACTATCACTCATATTGCAACATACATCACTCATATTGGACTATCTATGGATTCAAACTCAAAATATTTTTGTAGCTCAGTGATCCAATCCAACAAATCTTTTGAATTTAAGCTTCCTAAGTAGCTTGGAAGATCATACCTTGGTTTGTTTCATGCCTTCATCAAGGAAAATTTCTCTTCAAAAAATTGTTCTTCCTCTGAACTTGACAGGCCATCTTTCCAATCTACTTGCTATTCACCACTAATATTAGTAGCCACAACCATGCATTGCCTTTGTACAATCTCAATGGCTTCAATCCTAGCTTGTCCAACTCTCAACATGTCCACCAAATAATCACAAAATGCTATAGTATTTCTATCATTTCTCCTACCATCTCTATAGGCCATTTCAATTTTAGACCGCCTACAATGCAACACACACATAACTATCTTCCACTATTGAGCACAACACACCTCCTTCGCGACTCATAACTCATTCTAATACCAATTAATATAGCAATGGTTGGTAATGGGTCAAATGAACAACCAATTATCTCATGCACAAAGTACACAAGGAAAGATACAAAAGAGGATGTTTTAAACAACCAATGCCATGATCAACACAAAATATATTAAGATTACGAATTATTGGCTACTTATTAACAAGTGACAACATAGATGCATAGAGAGTCTTTGCATCGAAAATCCAATAGTGGTTTGGTGATCACCATTAACTAGTTCAATCCACTAAGGGGTGATAACTAATATATTAAAATATATTAATGCCATGATGTTTAAGAATACACAATGAAAGATACAAAAGAGGATGTTTCAAAGTTTAAACAATTAATGCCATGATCACAAAATATATTAACATTACAAACTTTTGGCTATGCATTAACAAGTGACAAAGTAGATGTACAAAGACTCTACATCCCAAATCCAATGGTGGTTGGTGGTCACCATAACCTAGTCCAATCCACTAATGGGCAAGTTCCTCTACAAAGCTAACAATACAAACAATTTGCTCAATACATAGTATATGCCAACCAACTCCAATCCAACAAAGCTTTAGTCTTTCCATCCAAAGGCCATACATAAACTTAGGTCCAAACAACCCCTTCAACCAGTATAGAATTCAAGAGAAATTTTGTTATCAACCCAAGATGGTTTGCCTTCCAAAAGAATTAATTCAACTTCTAATGCAACATTTGAGTAAGGTCTTGACAGATGTCATTATTCAACACATTAACAAGTAGACAACTGATATAGTTTTCCAACACATCACTAAGGATTCATGAGAACAAAATTGAGCATAACCATCCAAAGAGTGTGGCTCAAGAATAGATTGTGGCCTCAAGAAATGTGTATGCACAGGCAACTATCTACGTGCCTAAGAACATATGCACACAACTTCAAAAGCCAACGTGCCTAGAACATCATACCAAAAAGTTTCCAAACAAGGCAACCCCAATGCGTAGATCAAGAACCTATGCACAAAACAAACCACACAAGAATCTAAATAAAACATGTCTTCTAACCATGATCTGAAGCCTATGACAATTTCTCAACTATTCAAACATGTGGGTTTCATCCTCATTGAATGACTAGAGTTTTTACTTTTAAACGACCAAACCATGGTCCAAAAAGTAACAACCATCCAAACTGCACCACCGTGACAAATTGAGAAAAAACTTAATTTGATTAAACCATCTTTCTCTCATTAAGACGCTCACTATCAGAATCATGCCATAATCTCAAACATAAATCCCTGAAATTCTCTTTAGTACAGTAAGTTTTAGCAAAAGAAAAAATTTGATGAAACTAGCAAATCAAAAGTTTGTCCAAAATGCAAAGATGTACAAACTATACACATTGAATACAAACCTTTGGTAGGTATTCAGTAATAATCATCATGGGACTGCTCTGAGTGACAGCACCAAGAAACTGGACAACATTTGGATGTCGCACTCTCTGCAGCAAGGCCAGCTCATCCCTAAATGCCCTCCTGTCAAGTAAAATGATGTATATTTCTAATATCAATAACAGGCAGATTAGTAAATAAGACTCAAACAAGGATGATTCTGAAAGGTCACTTTAGGAAACCCAAAATTAAATGTCCCCTCTAACCTTAAGAAACTTTCCTAATTAGTAAATTACTCACACGTTTTCTCCATCTGTAAATATATCCTCACTAAAACTCTTTACAGCAACTCGTATTCCTCGCCACAATGCAACTTGATATGTTCCCTGCATTGTCAAGATAATCATAATCATATTAATTGCCATACATAAGGTGGCATTTTATTGAGGATTATTATTAGTTAATGAATAGTTTCAAAATTCAAAGCATTTAGCTGTAAGCTGTATTATATGCATATTAGAGTAAGAAGACTATATGCATTCACAAAAGCTTGTACCAAACATTTCAATCATATCCTATTTGTCTTTCACGGATTTCTACTCTAAATAAATTCATTTGCCTTGTGAATTACCTTTGTAATTTGAACACTATTTGTGAAATCCAGCTCTTGGGGATCAACTTCATATTCTGGAACTTCGCGAGCATTTGTAACATGCATGGGAGGTGTCTGCAAATATATTTTATGTTTTATTATTATATTAAACCCTTATTTATAAACTTTAAGTAATTCCACCAAAACATATCTTCAGATGATTAGTACATGACAATGAGAAAGATTAAAATTTGCAAAATTTATATTAGTTAAAAGACCCAAACAACTGTGAGATTATCAAATAAAATGAATGAAACCGTACCGGTAAAATTGCACCTTTTTCCTCCAAAAGCTTGCACACATCTAAGTTTTTATAATGCCTAGCATCTGCAAGTGGCTGCTTACACCAATACAAGGTAAAGAAAATCAGAAAAAGCAAATGCCAAAAGTTAGAAGACTAATAGAATAATGTTATTCTTGAGATGCTGAAGAAGCGAATCAGTAATTGCTCAAATTCAGACGTAGGCATTGGTACATTAATTAATGGTGTGTAATTAGCATTCATATTCCATAGCTATTTGACCAACATAAATCTTAGCTTATGTACAAATATCTTATTTCATTAAGCATATTGTTTCTTATATATATACTTAGAATATGAGTTGCTTAAGTAGTATACTTGTTGTAGATTGTTGTATGTATACCATGAAACAAGAAATGAACAAACATAAAACAAACAAAGCGCACAAACAGAAATTTGTTGTAATGTCCCTAATAGGAATGATACTAAACTCACTCTACTAGTGATGTCCCTAATAGGAATAATACTAAATTCACTCTAATTTATCAACCCCCCCAATCAACAGCTAGAGGATATCTTAGCTTGTTTTAGTTTTCTGCATACAAGTTAGAGATCAATCAAAAGATTAGTTTACAATTAGAATATTAGTATTCCATATTGAACATTGGAATTAAGTATGAGTAGATCTATATTAAGCATCATAACCAACATTTCATAATTGATCCTCCCTTCATGCTACATCATGGTAGGAAGGTAAGATTACAATGGTTAATCCCATGATCGAACTAGACCCAGAGGCAACACCCTTTGATCCCAAGGGCAAACCCCTCTAGCCCTCGTGGGCTCATCATGTCCCACCTTGGGTGGCGTATCTAGTGGAGATCAACCTAGACCCAAGGGCAGTACCCTCAGATACCCCGAAGGCAAGTACCCCCTTAGCCCTCATGGGCTCATCATGTCCCACCCCCGAGTGGCGTATCTAGGAGACTCCATCGCATAAATTCCATTTTGTAATCCTTCTTCCCCACCACGGTGGAACATGGACATCATAATACAAACAATCTACTAACTACAGAAATACATATGAAAAATATACAAAAATATAAATTTCTGAACCTATCATAAGTAGAAATAATAATAAACCATAATAAACAATAATGAACAATAATAAACAATAATGAGCAATAATAAACTTCCCTACTGATTCTACTCTATAGATTTCTGATCATATTAAAAATGGAGACAACAGTAGTAATTACATCTACTGATCCTACTTCATAAATTCTGAACATATTATGATTGAAAGCAAACCATAATAAATACATTTACTGATTCTACTCTATGAACTATGAACATATTATAATACAAACAGTAAGCATGCCTATCGATTCCCTATTTTATATCTTTAGTAGATCAGCCCGAAAGTATGCAATCTGTCTTTTATTCTTATATTTCTCATGATTCATCGATGCCCCTTCTTTGGAAGCCTTGCTCATTTAATACTTTAATACCCCCGATCAGATCAAGGGCTACCACTTTAGAGGTTGCACCTCTTTGTAAATAATAATTGCTTCTCTTCTCTCTTCAACGTTGCTCTTAATAATGTTTAATAGGTGGCTGTAGTGTTTAGTTATTCTGTAATAATTAATATTGTCATATCTTACGTTATTCTTGGCATTGCTTTAATCGATTTAAGGCTATTGAAATTATCCCTTATTGCTATCGTAGACTTGCCATGCAGGAAATCGCTGCATTTGCCATGTTCTGATTTCTATAGCAGATGTATTGACTATAGTTATTTTAGGTAATATTAGTTTTTGTAAATATTATTATTTTTATTATTATGATATTTAATATTAATTGTTCTATTTCATATTATGATAATTACAATTCATAATGATATTTTAGATTATCTTTATTTTCTTATTTTATTTTGGATGTTGAGTTATTTGTATTATAATAATAACAATGAATTGTCTATATATATTATGTATTTCTCATTATTATAATGATTATAATATTTAGTATTTATATTTTAGTAATTACAATATTATATTTAATATTTATAATTATAATATTATCTATGATAATTATAATTATATTTAAATTGCAATTCCTCATATTCATTTTTTTGACATTTATTTGTATTTCGATATATTTGGTGTGACTTGTATTTCAATGTTTTATATTTTAATGTTGCAATTTGGAGAAATGACAGTCCTCCCCTCCCAAGATTGCTTGTCCTCAAGCAATCACAATTGCAAACATCTTTTCACATTAGAAGTCACCTCTTTTCACATCTCCTCCCTATTCTTGAGGGCCTAGTTTAAGTCTCTTGCAAGGTTAACTAAGATTCTATTCTTAATTGGATTCTCCTGTTGAAATGCTCTCCTTTTGTACCACAAATTTGAGGGAGTCACAACTAGTTATTATTGCATTTGGATAATAATTCAGTTCTAGATAGATTAATTTGTTAGTGCCCCTCAACCCCAAAAGCATTGTGGTAGTTAATGCTTAAAGAATCAAAAATTGAAGCAAGCAACCAAGTAGCTCAATCAAGTAGGCAAGTAACTCAACCAGGCAGCCAAGTAGCTCAAGCAAGCAAACAAGTAGCTCAAGCAAGTAAACAAGTAGCTCAAGCAAGCAAGCAACTACCTCAAGCACATAGGCAAGTAACTCAAGCACACAGGCAACCAGATCAAGTAGACAAGTAAGTAGCTCAAGCATGCAAGCAACCAACTCAAGCAAATAGGCAACTAGCTCAAGTAGGCAAGCAGGCAACTCAAGCACGCAAGCAAGTAGCTCCAGCAAGTAGGCATCTAGCTCAAGTAGCCAAGCAGATAGATCAAGCACGCAAGCAAGTAGCTCCAGCAAGTAGGTAACTAGCTCAAGTAGCCAAGCAGGTAGCTCAAGCATGCAAACAACCAGCTCGAGCAAGTATGCAACCAGCTCAAGCACGCAATCAAGTAGCTCAAGCACACAACCAAGTAGCTCAAGCAACCAACCAACCAGCTTAAGCAACTTGATAGGCAACATTTTTAACATTTTCATAGTTTTTTAAGCATAAAGTAATCATAAACACAATGACGAGTTTCAATTATATAGTAACTATCTCTAACATTCACCACATACACAATGGCTAACTAGAATATCACAATGGCTGACACACACATATGTCCATAATGCATCCCAGATAGAAAGAATATCAGTACATTGCGCACTACACCATGGGTCCTATCCTTTCCTCCTGTATACATATGAGCACACAATATACACTTGAAGTCACAAAGAATATGCAAGGTATACACATAGTTGCATAAATACATGTAAGTCACAAAGTATACACATGGAAGGCACACACATATGGAGACACATTAACACAAGTTGGCAGGAACATGCTTTGATACCACTGTAATGTCCCTAATAGGAATGATACTAAATTCACTCTACTGGTAATGTCCCTAATAGGAATAATACTAAATTCACTCTAATTTATCAACCCTCCCAATCAACAGCTAGAGGATATCTTAGCTTGTTTTAGTTTCCTGCATACAAGTTAGAGATCAATCATAAGATTAGTTTACAATTAGAATGTTAGTATTCCATATTGAACATTGGAATTAAGTATGAGTAGATCTATATTAAGCATCATAACCAACATTTCATAATTGATCCTCCCTTCATGCTATATCATGGTAGGAAGGTAAGATTACAATGGTTAATCCCACGATCAAACTAGACCCAAAGGTAGCAACCTTTGATCCCAAAAGCAAAACCCCTCTGGCCCTCGTGGGCTCATCATGTCCCACCCACGGGTGGCGTATCTAGCGGAGATCAACCTAGACCCAAGGGCAGTACCCTCGAATACCCCAAAGGCAAGTACCCCCTTGGCCCTCATGGGCTCATCATGTCCCACCCCCGAGTGGTGTATCTAGGAGACCCCATTGCATGAATTCCCCTTTGTAATCCTTCTTCCCCACCACCATGGAACATGGACATCATAATACAAACAATCTACTAACTACAGAAATACATATGAACAATATACAAAAATATAAATTTCTGAACCTATCATAAGTAGAAATAATAATAAACCATAATAAACAATAATGAACAATAATAAACAATAATGAGCAATAATAAACTTCCCTATTGATTCTACTCCATAGATTCTTGATCATATTATAAATGGAGACAACAGTAGTAATTACATCTATTGATCCTACTTCATAAATTCTGAACATATTATGATTGAAAGCAAACCATAATAAATACATTTACTGATTCTACTCTATGAACTATGAACATATTATAATACAAACAGTAAGCATGCCCATCGATTCCCTGTTTTATATCTTTAGCAGATCTGCCCGAAAGTATGCAATCTGTCTTTTATTCTTATATTTCTCATCCTTCATCGATGCCCCTTCTTTGGAAGCCTTCCTCATTTAATACTTTAATATCCCCCATCAGATCAAGGGCTACCACTTTAAAGGTTGCACCTCTTTGTAGATAATAATCGCTTCTCTTCTCTCTTCAACGTTGCTCTTAATAATGTTTAATAGGTGGCTGTAGTGTTCAGTTATCCTGTAATAATTAATATTGTCATATCTTACATTATTCTTGGCATTGCTTTAATCGATTTAAGGTTATTATAATTATCCCTTATTGCTATCGTAGACTTGCCATGCAGGAAATCGCTGCATTTGCCATGTTCTGATTTCTATAGCAGATGTATTGACTATAGTTATTTTAGGTAATATTAGTTTTTGCGAATATTATTATTTTTATTATTATGATATTTAATATTAATTGTTCTATTTCATATTATGATAATTACAATTTCTAATGATATTTTAGATTATCTTTATTTTTTTATTTTATTTTGGATGTTGAGTTATTTGTATTATAATAATAACAATGAATTGTCAATATATATTATGTATTTCTCATTATTATAATGATTATAATATTTAGTATTTATATTTTGGTAATTACAATATTATATTTAATATTTTATAATTATAATATTATCTACGATAATTATAATTATATTTAAATTGCAATTCCTCATATTTAGATTTTAACATTTATTTCTATTTCGATATATTTGGTGTGACTTGTATTTCAATGTTTTATATTTTAATGTTGCAATTTGGGGGACATGACATTTGTCCTAAAGAAATCCAACATGGGAAAACCCTGAAAGAGTTGGGCTTTGTTTTCTCCTGCCCACTATCTCCTCTATAGGCATACAAGCTTATTACATTCTTGAGGCCAAAAATACCCTTACAGCTTGATATGCTCTAGAACTTGCTCCAATGCACACTCTATTGCACTCACATGCTACAATTCCTCCACCAATAAGACATAAAAGATTCAAAAGAAAATTGCAAGGCCTTTAGAGGGTGTACAAATACAAACTCAACAACGAACTAAGAGGACAGTTTAAACACAAAAGAACATTTAGAAATATCATTTCCCTACCGTTATTCTTCTTTTATGTCTGACCTGGCATATCACATACACAACCAACATGACAGAAATAGAACCACAATGACACCTACACGGCTGCCACCCTGCTAGTTCTATCACTGTACAGACAACTCTCTGTTTCTTCTTTGTTTCAAGAACATTCTTCATTTGTTCATGGTCTCAAGGTGTCAAGGTGTTCAATCTTGCATACTCTTTTCTTGTAGAAATTCTTCATGTTAGGAGCCATGAAAGTGTTTTCAAATTACCTAATTAGTCATTTTGACCGGTGAATAGGAATAGTTGCCTAATAAGCTAAAGTTACTAACTTTTCATGTTCCAATTTGGATAAGTTAAATATTTAAATGGCCCCACACAGTATGGAAAAAGAATATTGTTTTTGAAAGCCATGGATAACTATTGTACCACTTATCACAAATATAGGAAAAAATGTTGAGTCTGAAATAATCTTACCAGATATACAATGCAAAGAAAAAAAGGCACAAGATAAATATAATTAAATAAATATACATTCTATGATCCAAGAACCACGCCCCTCTTGTGCCTTGCCCCCCCAATCTCCTACTCCATCTCATTCCTACCATCATGTTCTACAGAATTCAAGCCTGGCACCCGTACAAAATTCAGTGGATCTAACATATGTACTTTTTACTCCAAGGTTAAAAGAGTTGGTCTCCAAGCCCTTGAAAAAGAGATGATGTTTTTGGAGATCTCTAAGCACTTGAGAAAAGCACTTGCCTAACACTTTATTCTGGTTTGGCAGAGGGTGAAGATTCAAAAATGGATTTTAAAGAATTTTATAATCCAAGGTAAGGCTAACCTTAACTTTAGTCATAATGGCTTCTTTATTGCTTTTAAATCTCAAAACTTGAAAGGAACACAGTGCCCAAATCTTTGAAGGGCAACCTTGGTTTTGAGGGAGATTCAGTAGCTTCATACAACCCATACAACCATGATTTGACTCCTCCAAGGAACTCCCACATAAGGTCTCTGATTTAGTTTGGCTTTTCAAAATCCTTCTAGAGCTTTTGAGTGACTATGCTCTTGCATGCACAACAAAATGAATTGCATAACTTGTGTGTGAAGTTTTATGTTTCTCATGCAAGACTATTTGTGGTTATGGATGGATCTAAGTGGACCCATTTCTCAAGGACTATTTTAAAATATGCTAAAGTGGATCCATGGACTCAATAGTTGGATTATGAACATCTATCATTTTAATGTAGGGTTTATCATGCGCAGTCATTTAGCTCAAGACTTCCTAAAGCAAATTTAAGAGCCCCAAGAAAACCTAAAAGAAGAGGGATACAGAAATTCCAGAGTGAGAAAATGCCAGAAAAAAGGAGATCTAAATAGAAGCCCTTTTGGTCCTAGGGATTCTTTAAAAGGGAAAACAAGATCAATAGGTGAAATCTAACAAGGTCTTTAAGACTCCCATCCTAAATAATGATTTGTTTCAGGTATTATAAGTCATCCATGATATTTATGAGAATGAGGAGAAGAAACAAAGTTAAGCTAGAGCATAGAATGTATATGAGAATGTAATGATTATGGAAAAATAACAGCTAAGTCTTCCAAGAACTTCACCAAATTCACTGCAGAAATTTAAAAAGGCAAAGAACTCAGAAAGGAACATAATTATTCAGCCTGAGTCCAAGGAAAAATTTCTTCCAAGAAAGTCTAAATAAAATTATTCCCAGAAATAGAAAAGTTCAATGAATGATTTTAGTGACCAAGGTACTATAAAAAGGCTACAAAGAAAATTCTTGAAAATATTTATAAGGAATTCCACTAAATCACGTTTGCTAATCTTATTCAATAAACCGTTAACAATATTCTTGAGAATATCTAAATTGCAATTAGTCATATTTCCCCCGTCATATTAGATTCGGATTCTTTCACGTATCTTTTAGGTCAACTCATATTTGAAAACTTAGAAACATTTATATGAAATAGATCACAGCCTGTGTTAAAGGATTATAGCATAAACCTAGTCTAGATGAGGAACTTAAGTGGCATGATACAATCCATTGGCGGAATGGAAAACCATTCAATACCATGATCTGCAAAGAACTTGAGTATCATTCTGCAAAGATTTCAACTTTTCCTCGAGGCAAATTTTCTGCAAAAGAAAAATAAAGAGCTCCGAAGGAGCGTGAACATTTAAGGTGAGTCAAAATATCTTAATCTTTCAAAAGATTGACCTAGTTACACTAATTGAGGCTTAAATGCCCTAAAATATAACATAATTTGTGCTGTAGCAACCAAAGTTTAATTCACATGTGTGCAAGCAGAGCCGACTGTATTGGAACACTTTAAGACTATGTAGACTGAACTTTATTATTTTAATAGGTTAGTGGGCCTGGCTTTGTGGCAGACACATAGCGGAGTACACAATTAAACCCTTGTCTAGATTTGTTCGCCTGTTTTTAGGTACGTCTAGCGTTAATTAGGGTTGAAAATGGTCGGATCCCAGAGCAAGCCCCCAGTACTTTTAATGGCATATGATGCTATCTGTCCATGAGGCATAGATTGCCCTCCATCCATGACAGATTATGTCAGCATAGTTTGCCGAATTGGCAATTTCTAAGGCATAGATTGTCGTCCATCAACTACTGCTTATGCAGAATGGATAATTCTGATCGTTTAGGCTGTCCTCCGTCCGAAGGAGCTATTATGCCCGCCTAAATTGTCTGCAAGCATGCCAGTTCACATTGCAGCATATAGTGCGAGGCGACTGCAACACTTTGGTAAATTCTCTAAAAATAGCACCCGCCGGAAACATTTTTGCCCTAAAAATGCATATAAATTAAAATTCGAGGAAAAATAAATAACAATCTGCACGCGGAGTCAACCTGTCAAAATTGGCTTTGCGAGATTCGAACTCGAACTAACGACCAGCAACTACAATGAAATACTGTAATCTTTGTGAAGAACAAAACTAACATTACAGAAAATTGTATACATACCGTGCTTCCCCATCGATCTTTACAATTGACGTCGGCACCCCTGCTAAGCAGTAGAGAGACGACATCCTTGCGACCCTCGCAAGCGGCCACATGGAGGGCCGTCCGACTATCGAAATCCGCGGAATTTACATCTGCGCCGGCGTCAAGCAGCGCCTTAATGCCTTCGACATCCCCTTTGTTTGCCAGGTACAGCAGCTGTATGATGGAGTTCAGATCTTCTGGAATTTCAGTTTCTTTCTCCAATGCTTCTTCTCCATTTGCCCCCTCTTCTCTCTCCGGTGCCAACGACGACTGTCTCCCCAGGTGGAACTTTACAGATTTCTTTCTCTCCATTGCCATGTCGAACAACAATATATCTGAGATCAGATTGAAATTATACTGCTGAGAGTTTTCCTGCCTTATTTCTCACGCTCCATACTGCCGAGAGGTCGTGAAATCCAGCCGTGAAGAACCTGCTGTTTGTGTCGATCGGCTTCTTATTTTAACGTTTTCTTTTGCTGCTTTTTGTCTCCGATGTGTCGGGAAAGACTTTTCCCTTTAAATTTGTAACGCGTTCCCTTCTACCTATTTTACGGGGAAGAACTTTCTTTTGAATTGTAACAGTAACGTAAGGCTGCCATGCTTCTGACCGCGTACGATGCGTGTCAATTGATGGAGACTTCTGTTGGCAATTACTTAATGAAATCAGAGTTACTGACTTACTAACCACGTGACATTCGTTATATTAATTCTTGTGTTCCTACTTCCTCGCACCGACAAATTTTTAATATTATTAATTTAATTGAAGTCAATTATTTTCTGAAATGAATGTCGATTCGTTCATTACAAAACTCTTTGCTCCAATGTTTGACCTAATGGCACTGTAAATGCAAACTGGAAACCCTGAACAGAATACGGTAACGACCGTTAAAAGTAGAATATGCGAATCGTGATGGAATCTGCCTCGATTATACTAAGAAATTTATAAGTAGCGAAACGGTTAACGCTAAAATCATATTTTAAATTATCATTGTTTAGTTATTGCTTAATTATTTTGGGGAAGGAGTTGGATTATAGATACTAGCAATCGCACGTTGGTGTGCAATGGGTACGTCAAAGAGGTGTGGAAGATAAATGAAGGTAATTTTGGTTGTTTTTCTTTTAATATTTGTGTAGTATATGAGGTCAGTTTGTAGGTTATTTAGCAAATGATGTTTGCTCAACTAAAGTTTAAATGGAGAAGTGATCAATTCAAATAAGCTATGCATCCATTTAAAGGGATCCGAACACAAATGAAAGAAAACCTCTCGATAAGGAACAAATGAAATTAACATATAAGAAATCTAATAGGTAATTGACCTTTCAAGAGAGAGAGGAGGAAAAAGAAAGAGAGTTAGAGAAGAAGACAATTCTATAGAGAAGAGGTATATATCAAGAGAAAGAAACTCAAAAGATAGAGAGTGAGAGAGAGATTTAGATAGATAGATAGTGAGGGAGAGAGAGAGGGGTAGAAATAGATAAATAGAGAAAGAGAAAATAGAGAGATATAGAGGTAGATAGATAAAGAGGGTGAGAGATTTACATATAAAGTGAGATATAGATGGAGACATAAATTAAAAGAGATAAATAGACAAAAAGAGATAGAGTGTGATAGAAAACAATATGAGGGATAAACAGGGAAAGAGAGATAGAGAAAAGAGAAGATATTTATTATTGTTGTACTACAGAATGGGACCCACATGGTTTGAGTGACCCCTACAATTTAAAGATTCTAGAGGACACCAAAAACCCTACATTTAATGAACCGTGGTTCGCTTCTAAAAGGAGATTTATACAATCATAGGTCCATCTCAGTATAACTATTACAACTATGCAATTAACTAATCATGATAGGGACTGGAATTGAGATTTATTGGATATCATGTCAATTTATTTTTTAAGTGATATTATTACACATTATTTAATATTAGAAAACATTTAAAATAAATATAATATAATATATACTTTATATAATACATATTAAATTATGGGGCGACCCTTTGGTGAAATGGTGGGCTTCTTGCCTGTAGAGCCAACAACCAAGGTTCAAACCTCGCGGGGCCGCTCTCTACCGCGTCAACAATGGAGTTTGTTATTTACCCTCCTATTAAGGGGAGGCTCCTTGGTGAACTGGTGGGGCTTCTTGCCTGTAATGCCAACAACCAAGGCCCAAACCTTAATATTTTAGGGCCGGTATTGGCATGGTGTGATGGTTTATAGGTGGTATTGTTGTTCTTGCCACCATGGTTCAAACCCCGTTGGGGTGGTATTGTTGAATGGTTGTATCCGGTTCATAGCTCTAGTCAAAAGCGTTTACCCCTTGAATAAAAAAATAATAATACATATTAAATTATATAGTCTAATTATACTTATTATTATATGTATAAATGGTGTTATTATTATTATATATTATATTCTATAATACTCATTTTTAAATATAAATCTATAATTATTATAATTAATAAACCATACCTTGACAAATGATTAAGCCATACTTCTTAAAGTTTGTTAAAATTATATTATTATTGTAAACAATATTATGTAATTGATGCAGGAGCATCCATGGCAAATTGGTAATCTTGTATCAAGTAGAATTTTCAATTTTTGTTGAGCGATTTTGCAATTTTTTTGGTGAGTAAATTTTGGTTTGGAATTCAAGTTGAAGGTGGTAAATGATATATATTTGAATAATTAAACTTGTTAAATTAATTTTCCTTTTGCACATTGTCAAGATGACTTGTGGGAGAAAAAAGCAATGAAAAAGCAGTTTTAAAATATTTAAATTAAAAATATTTGAAAGGCAAATTGGGGTGTTGGGATTTGAATGTGGAGTTTTAAAACACCATTTAATGAACCCTAAAAAGTAGGGACTCAAGAAGTGGGCACCCAGGCCTACTTTTTGATTTTTGTTTTTTTAGTCAAAAAGAGAAGAATTTAAAACTATTTTTTTGCTATCCTTAGAGGGTTGCTGGGAATGAATATTTAATTATTTTTAATATTTTTTAGAGGATTTTAATGAGCAACACCATGGGTCGTGCTATATGGGAAAAGGAAAAATAAAGTATGTGAAATTAAATTCATGACAGAGGGAGTTATGCAACAAAAAACCCATTTTCATTGAGGAAAATTTGAAGAAGAATTGAAGGTACAAGAAAAGGAAAAGGGTAGCATTCTTTGGGAATGTGTTCTTGGTGTGTTTTTGTAGGTTGGGACTGATTTACAACAGTCCATTGAAGTTTTAGAGCATTGGAATGAAGTTACAAGACTTGCAGGGAATGTTGGAGTGCTAGAAGGTGAACTAGTTTGTTGAAGCTCATATAGTTGAGCATAGAATTGTATTTGAATGTTTATATTGCATATTAGATGTCTATAGGATTTTTTATTTGTTGTTTATCAATCTATTAAGACTGAAAAATCATTTGTAATTAGCTTCTTTTAACAGAGAAATTCAATGGGTTCATTGCAATCAAGTGTTGAGTTTAAATTGCAATTTTTCTTTTTTGTCTAAGAATTGTTTGAGGAATTGTTTGAGGATTTTTGAGTTTAAATCCTCTCTACATTAGTGGTATCAGAGCAGCAAGATCTTGAGTGTGTAACAAACCGCTGAAGAGAGGCAGTTGCACCAGGACTGTGTTGTGGGTGTTGAAAAAAAAATGGATTGGAGAGGAGCCCATCGTGGTAGAGGTAGAGGAAAGGGAATAGGAGATAATTTTGTCAAGAATGATGATTGTAGAGTTTTGAGAAGGTAGGTTGAAACTTTGCAAAATGAGATAAGGAGAGGATTTGCAAGAATGAGAGACCCAGAAAGTGATGATGAAGAAGATGAGAATACAAAGAATGCTAGTTTAAATACTGAGCAAAGAGAGAAAGTTGCAGTAGTTGCAAGAGATCCATTGTTAAGGGTTTTAACAAAAATGGGAAAAAAAACCAAGGATTGATGTTCCTACCTTTAATGGAAGTTTGAATCCAAAAGAACTGATAGACTGGATAAATGATATGGAAGATTGTTTTGAATTTGAGGAAGTTGGAGACCCAGACCGAGTAAGATTTGCAAAGACAAAATTGAAGGGACATGCTTCAATTTAGTGGAGAGAAAATCAGTTGGAAAGAGGAAGAAAAGGAAAAGAGAAAATTACAAGATGGGATAAAATGGTAGAGAAAATGAAAATTCAATTCATTCCAATAGACCATGAGTTGGAATTGCTTAAAAAGATGCAAAGCTTGAAGCAAGGAAGTAAGACAGTAAAGGAGTACACATAAGAGTTTCATAGAATACTAATTAGAATTGGACATTCTAAGGCAACTAAGGAGAAGGTTGCAAGATACCTTAATGGTTTGAGATCAAGTATACAAGAGGAGATGACATTGGTGCGAATTGTGACTATGGAAGATGCTTACCAGATTGCATTGAAGATTGAAGAAAGGATGAACAAGAGATTTGAAAACAAACAAAGAGGAAAAAATCATGAAGGTAAAGTTGAGAGAAGAGCATATGAAGAAGATGATGATCAAAAAAATTAGAAAAATGGAGGCCAAGACAGCAGCAAACAACATAGGAATGAAGAATTTTATGGGTCAAGAGATCAAAATTAGAGAGGTAGAGGAAGATCAAGTAGAGGTTTTGGAAGAGAAACCTTTTGAGGAACTTGTTTTAAGTGTGGGGAAGAGCTCATGAAGAGAAAATACCAAGAAGAAGGATTGAAAACCAAAATAGGGCAGCAAATGTGAATAGAGAAGATGCAAGATCATCACATTCCAAAGAAGTAGAAGATGGTGAAACTTTAATGGCTAAGAGAACACTATTAAATGAAGATGATAAATCCATTTAAAGGAGAATTTTGTTTAGGAAAAGATGCAAGTCTGAAGGAAAGGCATGTAATATCATTATTGATAGTGGAAGCATGGACAATCTTGTGTCTGATGAAATGGTAAGAAAATTGCAGCTAGAAAGGAAGAAGCACCTGAATCCATATCGGATAGCATGCATACAAGATGTCAAAAAGCTTTTGATCAATGAACAATGTGAGGTAAAATTTAAGATAGGAGAATATTATGATGAAGTTTTGTGTGATATTCTCCCAATGGATGCTTGTCATATTCTTCTAGGAAGACCTTGGCAATTTGACAAGAAGGCGATGCACGATGGTTATGCCAACACATACATGTTGATTAAGGATGGAGTGAAACATAAAATGAAGCCATTGAAAGAAGAAATGGGTAAGGTTTGCAAAAATGCTAGGCCTTGTTTGGTTGATGAAATCAAACTTTTAGATGGTATGAATCATGAATATGTTAGCTTTGTTGACACTAACCATGAAGAAGATGAGAAAGGTGAATTGTTGACTCAAATTGAAGAAGAGATCTCAAGTGGAAAGAAGGTAGCAGCAAAGGGTAAGGTAAAATCTGATTTTATTGTTTCTCTTGATGAGAAAGAGAGTGAAGGAGTAGATAAGTTTGTTGCAGCATCATTTTCTTTTGATAAATTTGAATTGGAAAAGTTGAGTGTGAAGGTTAATGAAGAGTTTTATGAAGAATACTTGTTTGAGAACAATGGAGGTGAACATGTTTTGATTAGTGGTCATGATTCCTTGTCATCTAACAATGAAATTAAGTCTTTTGATAATAGTTCTAATATTTTTTTGAGTGAAGGAAAACAAGTTGCAGCAATATCATGTCTTTCATAAGGCATAGAAATAGTGGAATTTCATGAAGGAGACATAATGGAAGGAGGTGGAAAAGGTGGAACAAAAAATGAGGCAAACAAATACATTTGTTTTAATCAAGGAGAAAGTGTAATTTTAATTGTTAGTGTTGATTTTGATGAAGTATATTGGTGGGACAATAGATTTGATGTTTTGAATTACATGATGGGTAGTGGAAGAAGGATGAAGCATGGTAATGTTGTAAGTTTGCATAAAATGATGCATAGAAATATTTTAGTGGACAAGGAAATGAGGTGGATACAAGATAGACATAAGATCTAAAAAAAAATATGAATGCAAATCATGAAACATTTATTTCTACCATGGGTGTTTGATGCAGGAGCATCCATGGAATTGGCAATCCTATATCAAGTAGAATTTTCAATTTTTGTTGAGCAATTTTACAATTTTTTTGGTGAGTAAATTTTGGTTTGGAATTCAAGTTGAAGTTGGTAAATAATATATATTTGAATAATTAAACTTTTCAAATTAATTTCCCTTTTGCACATTGTCAAGTTGACTTGTGGGAGAAAAAACAAAAAAAAAATAATTTTAAAATATTTAAATTAAAAATATTTGAAAGGAAAATTGGGGTGTTGGGATTTGAATGTGGAGCTTTAAAACACCATTTAATGATCCCTAAAAAGCAGGGACTGAGGAAGTGGGCACCCAGGCCTACTTTTTTATTTTTGCTTTTTAAGGAGTCAAAAAGAGAAGAATTTAAAATTGTGTTTTTCCTATTTTTAGAGGGTTGTTGGGAATGAATATTTAATTGTTTTTAATGATTTTTTAGGGGATTTTAATGAGCAGAAACACCATGGGTCGTGTTATATGGGAAAAGGAAAAATAAAGTATGTAAAATTAAATTCATGACAAGGGGAGTTATGCAATAGAAAACCCATTTTCATTGAGGAAAGTTTGAAGAAGAATTGAAGGTCCAAGAAAAGGAAAAGGGTAGAATTCTTTGGGAATGTGTTCTTGGTGTGTTTTTGCAAGTTGGAACTGATTAACAACAGTCCATTGAAGTTTTAGAGAATTGGAATGAAGTTACAAGAATTGTAGATAGTGTTGGATTGTTGGAAGGTGAACTAGTTTGTTGAAGCTCACATAGTTGAGCATAGAATTGTATTTGAATGTTTCTATTGCATATCAGATTTTTATGGGAGTTTTTATTTTTTCGTTTATCACTCTATTAAAATTGGAAAATCATTTGTAATCAACTTCTTTTAACAGAGAAATTCAATGGGTTCATGTGCAATCAAGTGTTGAGTTTAAATTGCAATTTTTCTTTTTTGTCTAAGAATTGTTTGAGGATTTTAGACGAGGGATTTTTGAGTTTAAATCCTCTCTACATTAGTAATAAATTTAATAACTACAAATCTAAAATTATCATAGTTAATAATTAATATATTTTTATATAGTTTAAATTTATTGGTGTGCAATGGGTGCGCTGAGGAACAATTTGATAAGTTCAAAATTGTATGGACAAAGTATAATATTTGAATTAAAGAAAAGTAGAACGTGAATTTGGGTTAAATGTTCAAAATTGTAGGATATGCATTATCTTCAATATAATAGGAGAAAAAAATCTACAATCTAATAATAATCATATGGTGAATTTGGCTATAGTGACTCAATTTGTTTACATTATATAAAGTTGAAGAAATTGTTGTTCACTTAGAGAAATTGAAATCTTGTTGGCTTGTAGAACTCAAGATGGCCTTTTGAATATGTGTGTAGGGAATTCTATCTACCGCCATAGGCAACCCAATGCTCCATGCCTTCTACTCCTCAAATGAAATTACCTCCACCTCTTTCCACTTTGCCATTTTTTTTCCATTGTTTGAGCTATCGGTGTAGTTGCATGGAGAATCTATTTGAAACTATTATCAATGTCATGAAAATTAAAAAAAAAATTGTGATATTTTTCCTCATTGTAGATATGGGATATTTCTTGCAAAGGGAATCTTCTCCTTTTCTTCTACCTCACATCCTAATTTTGGATCTCACACATTACAAGGGACAACAAGGAAAATAAATTGGCCTCCACATTGCCCATACCTATCAATCTAACACCAAAGTTATAGTTTTTCATCTATTTAAAAATTCTTTGGTTGAAGTTAAATTTAAATTTTAGTGGCAAGCATATTACTCTAGATATGTATTAGAATAATATTATCTATCAAGATATACATGACCTACATGTATCATAAATTACTAATATCAAAGAAAATCTTAGAAAATAAATTGCCATGAAAGTAGATTGAACTTGTTCTTTCGAAGAGAATGTCTCTTTATTTAAAATTGTACAGTTTATTTTTATTGGTTTGTATAATAAAAATCCATGCAACATAGAGAGGGGAATATACAAAGAGAGATAGAGGAAAAGAGAGGTAGTGAAAAGTAGGAGAGAGAAAAAGAGAAAAAGAATGATAGAAACAAAGAAATATGTAAATTTAAAAGTAAAGAGAGAGAGAGTGTGTGTGTGTGTGTGTGTGTGATAAAGAGGGAGAGAGGGAGATAGAGAGGGGGGACAGGGAGAATGATAATGAGAGAAGAATAGAGAGAGATAGGACAAGAGATAGAAATAAGAGGTATAAATGAAAATAGAGATATAGAAAAGAGAGACCAATTTGTGATCAAATTTTTTGTACCAAAATGAGAGCTTTGGAAAAGGGTATAAAAATCCATCAAAACATGAAGGATAGAGAAATTTCATGATATATTGTAGTTATAATTACCCTTGTAGATGTGTAAGAAAATTGTGGATGCATAGACAACATGTGTAATTTTTTTGATAGAATTACCCCAAAGACATGGTCTCATGGCCTACTATGATTGCAAAATATGCACAAAATAGATTTGTTGAAAAATTCGTAGAACACACAAATGCAATTGACACATGTGAAGTCAATATCTACAACATTTGCTTTCTTTCTCCTTTCTTTTTCCAAAACATAAGCTTTAGATTAGGGTATGGCATTTATCAAAGCATAATGGAAGGAGGATTTGTTAGATGTTATAGATGCAACTACCTTGGTGGATATGTATGCAAATTATGGAACTATAAACAAGGCATTTAGCTATTTGACATAATGGCTCAAAGAGATGTCATCCCATGGAATGCAATGATTGTAGGATGTGCATTGTCTTCTAGACAAAATTAAAAAAATAGAAATCTAAAATCTAAAATATAGAAATCTATAATATATCATATGATGAGGGGCTATAGTGGCTAAATTTGTATACATTGTACAAAGTTGAAGAATAAATTATTGTTCACTTAAAGAAATTGAAACCTTATTAATTGATAGAGCTCAAGGCAGCCTTTTGAATCTTTGTGTAGTGAATTTTATCTTCCACCATGGACAACACAACACTCCATGTCTTGTTGTCCTATCTAGTGAAATTGGCTTTGCATTTTCTTCTTTGCCATTTTTTTCATTTTTCCTCTACAAATGTAGCTCAATAGGGGTAATCCATTTGAAATTATTGTCAATGTCATGATAATTTTAGAAAATATGTGAGATTTTACTCATCGTGGATGTGGGATCTTGCTTATAAAAGGTGTCTTCTCTTTCTTTTTCTCTTTTAACTCGCATCCCAATTTGTGTTTTTGCACATTAGATGGGAGTGTGAAGAAAATGAAATGGCCTCTACATTGTGCATAACTATCAATCTGTGAGATTTTTCCTCATTGTGGATGTGGGATCTTGCTTGCAAAGGGAGCCTTATTCTTTTCTTCTACCTCGCATCCTAATTTTTGGCCTCACACAATACAAGGGACTACAAAGAAAATGAAATGGCCTCCACAATGCCCATAACTATCAATCTAACATGCACATTATAGTTTTTCATCTATTTAAATTTAATGGAAAATGTATTAATCTAGATATGTATTAGAATAATTATTAAATATGGAGATATATATGATCTACATGTATCATAAATGACTAATATCAAAGCAACTCTTAGAAAAGAAACAATCATGAAAGTAGATTGAACTTGTTCTTTTGAAGATAATGTGCCTCTTTATTTAAAATTTAACAATTTATTTTTATTTGTTTGTATAATAAATTATATGCAACATAGAGAGTGGAATATAGAAAGAAAGAGGAAAAGAAAGGTAGTGAAAAGTAGGAGAGAGAAAATGAGTAAAAGAGTGATAAAGGAGACAAAGAAATATGTAAATAAAAGAGAGAGAGAGAGAGAGAGAGAGAGAGAGAGTGTATATGATAAAGAGGGAGAGAGGGAGATAGAGTACACAAGCACCTAACAAACCCCTCCATACAAATGCATCAAATTAATTGGCATGTTGGTGACAAACTGTTGGGCTCCGTGTAGGTGCCCAACATGGCCAATAAGATCAACCGTACAACTATAGTGCTCAATTTTCAATGTTATGTGATGATATTCACTTATAGATTATAAATATTCCCAGCCTTGATTGACTAAACCTCAACATGGTTTGGATGTATACTAGATTGTTTCATTTGTTTGAAGAGGTTTAGAGCCTCGTGTGCCTGACCATGCATTGCATATCCTGCAATCACTATTGTCCAAGAGAGAACATCTTGTTGATGCATTCTGTCAAATAAATGTCATGCTTTTTGTAATCTTCCACATTTTGCGTACATGTCTATCAAAGTAGTTATCACTATAACATCAAACTTAAAACCACTTCTAATTACCTATTCATGGATCTCCATACCTTGTTCCAAATCTACCAATTCAACACATGCTAGGAGAACACAAGCAAAGATTTTTGAGTTTAGAATGATACCTGCAAGTAATATTTGCTGAAAAATCCTTAGAGACTCCTCTCCCAACCCTTCTATGCATAACCTACAATAATTAGTGTCCATGACACCATGTCTCGTTGTTTCATTCTATTAAATAATTTTGTGTGCCCTCTCTATACTTTCACATTGTATGTACATGTCCATGAGGGCACTCCCCATAATGACATCAAACTCAAGATCTCTCATAATTATCTCCTCGTGGATTTACATTCCATGTTCTAGAGTTGCTAGGTTGGCACATGTAGAAAGAGCACAAGCAAAAGTTTTTGAGGCAAGCTTCACACCTGCTCGTTGCATTTGTAGGGCCTCATTTCCCCTCCCATTTTGTGCATATTTTGAAAAAATTGATGTCTAATATAAAACATCTGGCCAATCCATCTTGTCTAATACATTGTGTGCCTTGTCCAAAATCCCACATTTAGCATACATATTTATCAAACAATTCACCACAAGGACCTCATATTGAAATCTGCTCCTAATCATTTCTTTATGAATCTGTATACCCTCTTCAAGAACTTCCAACTTAGCACACGTGGAGAGAACAGTGTTGAAGGACTTGAGTTTGCTTTCACACCTGCCTCTTGCATTTCTTGAAAATTTTGTAGGACCTCATCATCTCAACCATTTTGTGCATAGCCAATGATCATTACAGTCCAGGATACATTATCTCATTGAGGCATCTTGTCAAACACATCACGTGCTATCTTTAAATCACCATATTTTGTATACATATTTACAAGGTTGCTTCCGATGAAAAGATGTGACTGCAATCCACTCTTAATTATTTCTCCATGGATTGCCATAGTAGCCTCAAAATGTGCCAATTTAGCACATGCTGGAAGAATGCTTGCATAAGTTTGCAAGTTTGGCCTGAAATCCAAGAATTGCATTCATTTAAAAAGCTCATCTACCTCCTTTGCCTGCCTATTCCATGCATACCCTACAATAATTGTGGTCCACATAGTAAGAGAAAAAACATCATTGCATCCACAAGAATCGACCAAACGACAAGGCCTCACTCTCGACACCCACTTGCAAATATCATTAAAGGCACGCTATGGAATATGAAGAGATCTATAACATCAATGTACAATATTTATTAATGCCTAGTTGTTTCATAGTAAATGTGAGCTGCCAGAGTTGGGGTAGAACGCAAGTTGTGTACAATACAATAGCAACAACCAGAAACTCCCCTATTATTTTTTTAAAACAAGAGAAAAGAGCAGCAGGAAAAAATAAATGGCTACAATCACTTTGATCGTCTTGCAAGGCCTACGAAAAGTAAAGAGCTATCAATTATACATTTTAGGTTGGGGATGTTCACATTGGATACGCCTTTAGCGTAAATTATTATTTAAATGAAAAAATAGATTTTTATAGAGTTTATTAAAAATAATTCTATTATTTAGATTAGAAGTTGTTTTTAGTTAAGTTGTTAGTTTTGTCTTAGAACTATGAGGGTAGTTTTTAACTAGTGATTAAATGTTTTACTTGCAGCCAATCAAAATTCATTATTTTCTTTTGATACATTATATTTTAATTTTCTTAAAGGAAAATGCAAGATTTTTAACTTTTCAAATTTTTTTAAAAATATTTCCTCAATTTCTTTGGCTAAAAAACTTTTGAGCGATAAGGGTGGATTTTTTAGAAATGTTGAGCATAAACCTTTTTTATAACAATTTTTCAAGGCATTTTTTCGCCACAAACACCATAATCAAAAAATATTTACACAATTTTTATAAAGATTTTTTGAACTCTTCAAAAGTTGTTTACTTGTTATATTCTTCATTTTATTCATTTATTTACTTGTTATATCTTAAAATATAATTAAAAAAATATTATCCAATATAAAGTTGATTTTAATTTGTTATACCTAGATAGGTTTTAATTATAGTTTTAAAGTAAATGTGATTGAATTGGTAATTATGTTATTATAATATTGTAATTTTATTATGATATTTAATGATCATATATGTTTAATGAAAATTTAATTATATTAATTAAAATTTGTGTAAGTTATACGGATTAATTTGTATTTCTTTATAGTGTAAAATGATGTAAGTTTTGTAATTTGATTAGGTAGTGTTGTAATGCTAATTTTTTTCTTGATATTTTGTAAAGGTGTTGATTTTAATTTGTTACTTCCAACCAAGAGAATTATAGACAAGGGTTGTTTTTTAACTAGTTATTATTATTATTAATTATGTTTCTAACAAATTAGAGCTCATTTTTTTTATTTAACAATATTTGTCTATTGTTAAATTGTTAAATTATAGATGGAAATTATATAACAAAACATATTTGACAAATGAATTTTCTCAAATTAATTAGTAGGAAAAGGGCGATTTATA
Organism: Sequoia sempervirens; assembly: GCA_007258455.2. Lineage (NCBI taxonomy): Eukaryota > Viridiplantae > Streptophyta > Pinopsida > Cupressales > Cupressaceae > Sequoia > Sequoia sempervirens. Next base: position 122,097,524 of record VDFB02000002.1, on the reverse strand, counting down.
TGGTTCAATTATCATAGTGGCGGTAATAGTGGTTGATGGAGTAAATGTGGTCGGAAAAATTGGTCTAAATGTTATCAAGTGCGATGTAGAACTTTGTAAACATGTTCAAAAAAGCTTGTGAGGAGAATGTCAAGCTAGCTAAAGCTGAGAAAGTGAAGATAAAAAGCTCACTTGTAAAAAGGGAATTGGTTGATCCTGAGAATTCTAGATTGAGTCCTTAAAGAAAGGAATCATATTTCATGTTTTCACCCTACCAAATAAAGTTGGATAACATGTAGATATATCTAAGCTCATTATGATTACTAGTTACTAATACAGAGAACTACATAGAGGGAAGTTCTAGATGCTTTATTCATGATGAAATATTTTTTGCTTCCATTTGATCTCACAATTTTGAGAATTTGTTATGCATTGGAGTTAGACTGTTTCTTGTATAGAGCATGGATTCCCTAAGTATTGGAGGCTCTATAAAATTAGGAAATCTTGATGGTCTGAAATCTCAGACAGTAATGTTGTACCATGGGGAATTGCATCCATATGGTAGCATTCATGGAACTTTATCAGTGTATAGTATGCAAAAGTTGTTGCATGGTCAGAGGCTTTAATGAAGTTCCATTTGCACAGATGCATGCATGTTTCATTCAGGTCTCTGGCTGAGATTCCAATCTTCTTGTCTTCTTGTTCATTGATTTTTGATGTACATGGTTCAATTAAAACTTTCTAGATAAATAGTTTGTCTTACAGTTTTCAACAATTGTGGGCAAGCATCATGGAAACCCTGTTGTAGAAGGTTTTGAAAAATGATACATTTAACCTATTTTACATCTGAATTTTTCTTGAGTGCTAGTGTATCAAGTTTCTTAGGCAATGTTGCATTTGATTGAGCTACTGCAAATTGATACTACAGTCGCCAATGGTTTTTGAATATTGATACTTTTATTTTTACTTCTTTTACAAGTTGATAAGGTGTTGATCATAAATTCACGCTTCTAGAGGAACTATTGAAATATTCAATGATATTATATCTCTGGTAATAAAGAAGTCACACTTGGTCATGTACAGTTCAACATAAATGTCAGATTCCTTACACTAATGAGAATGCCTTGTATATTTTCATAGCCATTACTTATGATTTACAAGAACATCCTACTCTCTTTTGGGATTTTTGGAATTAGATGTTGGGGACTAAAGGAGGAGATGTATAGTAACAAACTAAGCTTGGAAGCTAACTTATGATTTACAAGAACATCCTACTCTCTTTTGGGATTTTTGGAATTAGATGTTGGGGACTAAAGGAGGAGATGTATAGTAACAAACTAAGTTTGGAAGCTAATTATTTGTTTTATTTGTTAATGAGATACAATTCGAAAAGGACCTATGTTCATTAATTTACATAAGATGTATATTAAGATTTAATCATTACAATTGATATCTAGTTGTGTACAACTTGAGTTGGCTTGATGGCAAAGGCATGTGTGCTCTTAACAACACATGGTCAAATTTGAAGGTAGAGAACTGTAAGCCTCATTGAGCTCCCAAACCAAATTAAGGTCATTTCTTTTACCTATCTCCATTTTTTAATGCCTCGTCATTCCTTTGTCTATATGATTTTAAAAAATAGGTGACTCAAGTAACTAGGAATATCATTGGGAATGATTTTAAAAAATAGGTGAGGGTAAGTAGGAATATCATTGGGCCTACATTCATTTTGGGAGGAAAAAGTCCCAATGTTGATGCAAATAAAAATAAACAACTTTAGTCTAAAGACTTCTATTTAAACTACAAAATGTTTTGTTGTACTTATCCATATGACTATATTTCTGATAATAATAAAGTAATGAATTCAAATCTATACTAAGTAAAATAAAGCATTTAAGAAGGGTTTGAACTATAAATTAGGAAGCAAATGCATTAAGGATGAAGAACTGTGTTTTTTTATGAACATTCGAGATTGATACAATTGCTATAGAAGGTTGGAAAATATTGTAAAACTAACTAGGAAGGGCATTGGACATGTATGAGGGTTTTGGGAAGTACATTAGACAATGGTTACTTATAAGTTGTGTTTCATGCTAGTGACCCTCCAAGTATGCTAGTGGCCAAAGGGTTTGCTCATGACCACTGGGTGCTCATGTTGTCACTTTCCTTAGACGATATTATTTGATTTGGGATCATTTTATCGTTGGTTTGTTACTTTTTTGTTGGGCATTTTTGAACCAGCTAGATTATTATTTGTAAACGATCCATCCTATCAATTTCTCTCCTATTGTTTTTCGTGAGAGATCAATTTTGTAAATGCCTAACTCATATACAAAATATGATGGCATCTTTGGCTGTCATGTTTATATTTTAATTTTGTTCACTTTTAAGGCTAGAGGTTTTACTTTTTAAAAATTCAATATGGCTCCTCTTCTCATAACCTATGTAGAATAAGTTATTCAATGCAAACACTTCTATTAGGCATTCTAGAATCCTCAATAATACAAGCATGCAATAAAAGATGACTGTTAATCTCTAATATGAAAGAGTATTATCAATGATATTACTATGATTTTTTCCTTTTCAAACATGGGTTTTCTCAAATGCATCACGAAGATTTCAGGAGAGAAATTTGGCGTCACAATTTTCTTAAATGCTCCATTTTTGTCTAATATTTCTAGTAACTAATGATTGTATAAATTATCCAAATTTGATTGAACAATTGTTGTTCTTCATTTGTTTACAAGTCAAAGAACAAATCCATCATGCCAGCATTTGGCAGGAACTTCATAGCATCACAGCCTTGTTATGATGATCTATTGAAGTTAAATTAATCATACTTCTTAGAATTTGAGCTTTCATACAAGAAATAAGTCATCATCTTTGTTAATCATATTCAACCAATTAAAATATAATTCTTTCATATTATAAGTTAATATTAATTTAAAAAAAAAACAAATACATTTCTCTAAAACACAAAAGAAAAAAATGTTTAAAATATTTCTTATATTTAAATTTTAAATTAAACTCTTGTTAGTTCTATTTTTTAAAGATGTAGATAGTCTCACTTTAATTTAAGTGACAATATAGGATTTGATAGTTGATAATATTGGATTCTAAAATTGATGATTATTTTAAATAAGTAGGAAAATAAAATAATGAGATTATTGACTCTTAAAATTTATATAATAATAAAATTTAATTTAAAAAGTAAAGATTCTTAGATAAATATTTTGAATTGGAGAATAATCTAATAATGATTATAATTTTTTTAATTAGACAATAATCTAGGTGTTTTTGAATTTGAATTTTGATCTAGAATTTGAACTAATTAATTATGGTGTTTGGATCTAGCTCACTTTGATGGACCTTCAACATGTATCTACACAAGGGGTTGGTGTTTGGGGATACCATTGAGAAGTTTACTATGCAAATATTTATTCTCCTTTGGCAAAACTCATAACATATTGATTTAACAACTTTTGAAAAATATTTGAAAAGTACAAGCAATCATGCACGAATATCTAGATGTTCACGAAAGTGTCCATTATACATTATTGATGCTTTGTAATAAATGGTATGGTGCTCTAGGATATCTTTTGGATTCCAAATTTATCAATGTTTAATTGTCTAAAAATGTTTTGAGGTTAGTCTTTAAATAAATTCCAAAGAGTATAAATGAAATTCTTCTCACTTTAATTTGACACATAACAATCTCTTAGCAAGGGGTCAACTCAAGCTTAAATCTAAACTTATTTTTGAAGGTTTAAGGTTCATTTGCAAAAATTATGAGAGTAAACTTGATTAGTTCTACAATTGAAAATTTAAACCTAGGTGAAAGGTAAGGAAGTAGAAGATCAAGATTGATCCTTGTGAAAGATTATTGATGTAATGAGTGTTATCACTTGGATTTTGCACCCTGTTGAATGTAAAATTCAACAATCCAGTGTAACATGGGAAGACCTCTAAAGCTGTAGGTTTCTTGTAAACAGAGGTCAACCTCCGGAGAAGGCCGACTTCCTTTGTGTTATCACCTAACTACTGATCTTTGCAAGGAAAAGGGAGAGGAAGTGCATGAAAATGAAAACTAAATCCTATGGTGATACACCGAACTGACAGGAATCATGAAATAAAAAGATGAACATACACTAGAAAAAGGATGATAGTTATTTCATCTACTCGACATAAATCTTGTGAAAGCTTATGCAAAAATTATAAAAAGGTTTAATCCACATATATATTTTAAGAAGGAAAGATGAATTTCACAACCTTAAAATTTGAATGCAGACTTAGGGAAACACAGTTCAAAACTTGCATAATTTGAAAGAAGGAAGAAGGTAGTATGAAAAGACTAACATTGATCTTCGAGGTAATCTCTGTATTCCAAATTCCAAAAAAGAGTTACAAAACATACATCAGCTGAGAAAGGATTGTTAAAATCACTAACTCTTTAGAATGCATAATCAAAACCCTTTACAAAGAGGCAAAAATTCCCTATATACAAAAGTCCCAGCCCCTAGGGCTTACAAAAATATCCGCGTTCATAAAGATCTGCCCCTAGATCTTTTAATGAAGTTAATGTTGCATTCAAGTGTATCCCTGATGTCCATGTTGGTGACAAATCGCCCTCAGGGGAAGCCTTAAGATCTTTTACAGCATTAACTTCTGGTCTTCGTGTCCACCCTCGAATCTCCTTGTCGAGCTACTTTGAATGCTTTTGAGTGTTACCATAAATGTCGATCCACTCTTCTGCCAGCAGAGATCCCAGCTGTCACATAGACTCGTGGCCTTTTCTTTCTATAGGTTGACTTCCTCTGCAAGCAGCTTCAGACTTTCCCATTAGATCTCCACACCATTGTTCACCGAGCTACTCCATCGCCTTTGATCTTAGAACAAATCAATACTGTTGCATTTTGTTGATCTTCCATAGGGGGCAGTCACAATAGTCCAGCAGTCAATGGTTCGCCCTTAGCTCCTTCAGATCTATTGAACTCGTGCCACGCAAGACCCCAGGCGGTCAAAGGTCATTCAGCCAGAATCGCATGTTGGTGAGACACTGGCTGTGTCTCCCCGATGCGATTATGCCCTTCAACAGTTATCGGCATAGCTTACGACCATCGATGAGAGTTCATAGCGAGCTACAAAAGTCATATCGACATCCCACTTTATCGCCCAGACATCCGCATTCGACAAGAGGTCTCGCCGAAGTCTGCAGTGGACCTACCGCTATCGGCAAGATATGACCAGGTCGGCGGGACATCATAGCAAACTCCTTCATTCTCCCCAAGCGCACTTCATTTTGGCAAGACCCTATCGGGTCGGCAAGACTTCATGCCGAAGCCTGCCCTATTTTGGTGAGAGCTTACTTCAATCGGTAGGAGGTCATAGCGAACACTAAGATTCCTACCGACATCCTTTTTGTGGGCAAGTTGATCGCTATCAGCAAGACTCCCCATTGTCGGCAAGACTTCTTGTTGAACTCTTGCTCTCGGCGATGAGTCCTACCGCAACCACCTCCCTATCGGCGAGACACTATTCTCTCGGCAGGACCTCATATTGAATGCAAAAAAATTTGGTAAGACTCCCCTTGATCGACGAGACATTACATCGACCGAGCCTTCTGTTAGCGAATGCAACCTCCCTCAATGAGACCTGGCCTTGTTGGCCATACATTATACCAATGTCATCTATGTCGGTGAGACTAACCCCGGTCCGTAAGACTATGCAGTGAAACCCCTATATTTCATCGAAGGCATCCTGTTTTGGCAAGACCCTATCGGGTCGACAAGACTTCACACCGATGACACCTCCCTGTTTTAGTAAGAGCTTACTCCTTCGGCAGGACTTCTCCCCGATGCTGGCTGTTTCAGTGAGACCACCAATAGTCGCTGGGACTTCATGTCGAAGCCTTCATCTATGGGCGAGCTCAGACCTTCTTTCGGGGAGACCACCACTTGTTGGCAAGACTTCTCAGCGATCCCAAAACCTTTCGACAATGAGCTCCATTCTTTTGGTGAGACTGTGGTTGATCGGCAAGACCTCACACCGAACACAAATATCTTGGCGACCTGAGGCAAAAGTTAATCCATCTGGCCCCCTTGAATACTTGAAAAATAGACCCCTGCCTAATTTAGCCCATAGGTGAAAATTGGGCAACATTTATGGCGACCTTTGCTGGATGTTTGCCTACTAAACCTCGAAACCAATAGCCAAAACTTGTCCATTGGGCTTGGAGTCACTTAGTAAAAACCTCATAACAGATCAAGAGCAGTTTGCACATGAATGTAACTCACTTGAGACTCATGAAGCAGATCAGGACATTGAAAACTTGTTGAAACCAGAGAAACTAAAGTGAAACTACCAAACTGTGCTGGAACAACACTCAGGAAATGCAACAACAACTAAACTAAAGTGCAAAAGCACTTATTGAAAGCATAAAACCTAACATAATATGTACAATGATAAATCATGCCTCAAAATAATGTTTGAGGTGAATCCCATTAACTGGGATTGGTAACCTTTCTCCATCCATGTTTGATAACTGGAATGCATTATGCTCTTTACATTCAATAACAACAAAAGGACCTGCCCAAAAATGGTCAAATTTTGTATGTTTTCCTGGACCACTCTTTAGCACATCCCACTTGAGAACAACATCCCCTTCCTTAAAAACTTTGGCTATAGCCTTTTTATCAAATGTTTTCTTCGTTTGAAGCTGATGATACTGCAAAGTTTTCATTGCCTTGTCTCCTTATTCTTTGAGCTCCATGAGCTCTGCATATCTCATGGACATTGGGTTCTGCTCTTCATATATCTCCAATTGGTGAACAATGTCTAGAGCGGGAAGCTCTACAGATAAAGGTAATCTAGCTTCTTTACCATAAACGAGTACATATGGAGAATTACCAACTGACCTCTTAGGGGTTATTCTATCTGCCCAAAGTGCAGATTTCAATGTGGTATGCCAAATTATTTGATTCTCTTCCATAGTCCTTTTAATGATTCTGATCAGATTTTTATTTGTACTTTCAACTAATCCATTACCCTACAAGTAATAATTGGAGGAAGTATTCAAATGAATTACGTGTTTAACAGCCCAATCTGTGACTCTTAATCCAACAAATGCAAGAGCATTATCTGAAATGATGGAGTCAGGAACTCCAAATCTGGTGATTATATCTTCATAAAAATTCAAAACTAAAGATTCATTTGCTTCTTTCAAAGTTGCTGCTTTTGTCCACTATGTGAAATAGTCTGTAGCAGTAAGCACCCACTTGTGACCAGCACTGGATGGTGGATTAATTGGCCCAACAAAGTCAACGCCCCATCTCATGAAGGGTTGATCTACCTGAATTGGATGTAGAGGCATAACAGGCATCTTTTCCTTTCCTGAAAACAAAGCACATTTGACACACTTTCTTGACCATGCATATGCATCTTTAAATAAGCTAGGCCAGTAGTAACCAACTCTCATAATTTTCCAAGCGGTTGTCCTTGGAGCAAAGTTCCCTCCTGAAACTCCATCATGAAACTTATGCAGTACCTTTCCTGTTTGATCAGTATCAATACACCTTGACAAGACACCATTCAAATCTTTCCTAAAAAGGATATTATCGATGAGGACATAAGGAACTGATCAATATGAAGTATCTTCAGAGACAGTGGAAAGAAAGTGCAAAGCTGTTAATGCAGGTGCGACATTTTGAACATTTTGAGACTCATATGTATTAGTCAAAACAACACCAGTTTCTATTTTTGTGCATCTTCAGAAGTGGAGGCAAGTTGCTCAGAGTCCTCTACCTCTGACTAGTTTTGTGATGTTGATGTTGACATCAAATTCCATTACTTTTGTGATCCACCCTGCTCTTTTCTCACTCAGATATTTGTTCAACAAAAACTCCTTCACACTTGGGTGTGCAACCAAAATATGAATTTTATTGTTTGAAACTAGAGGCTTAAACTTCTTTAGGCTTCTGATTACAGCGAGAACATGTTTCTCAACAAATGTATATTTCTCTTCATAATCAACAAGTACTTGACTAAAGAAAGCTATTGGATGCTCTAAATTATCACTGTTTCTTTGAACCAGCATAGCAGAGATTGAACTAACGCTGCCAAAAGCATAAAAAAAGAATTCTTTAGAGAAATATGGATTTATTAGTGTTGGAGCCGATGCTAAGGCTTCCTTGATTTCTTCAAAACTACGTTTTGCTTCTCTAGTCCAACTAAAAAATGCATTCTTTTTGAGCATGATAGTCAAGGGTTGTAGTAAATTTGCAACATCAAGAATGAATCTTCTTAAAAAGTTGATTCTCCCTAAAAAGCTTTGCAATCCCTTCTTGTGATTAGGCAACGACAATTCAAGTATAGCCTTAACTCTTTCAGGATCAATGGTAACTCTATCTTTTGATACTATGTGACCTAACAGTTTACCTTCATGAACTTCAAAAATACTCTTTGTCGAATTGAGAGATATTCCATATTCTCTGCATTTTTCAAAAACTTGCTTTAGATGTGACAAGTGTTCATCTACCTTCTTTGAATATACAGTTATGTCATCTAAGTACACCAGCAAAAATTTCTGGATTAAACTCTGAAATGCCATATCCATGGCACGCTAAAAGGTGGCACCAACATTAGATAAACCAAAAGGCATTCTCTTATAGGCCATAGTGCCCCATTTTGTTGTAAATGTTGTTTTATACTGATCCTTTTCTTTGACTAGAATCTGGTTATAACCAAAATACCCATCCAGAAGAGAAAATCTCTCTGAACCGGCAACAGCTTGGAGAATTTGTTCCATAGACGGTAAGGGATAATGATCTTTCAGAGATGCTCTATTAAGGTCTCTAAAATCTACACATAGTCTTATCTCACCGCTCTTTTTTCTAACCAGAACAAGGTTAGAAACCCACTATGTGTGTTTAATTAGAAATACAATATCCCCCTCAACTAACTTGGTTAGCTCTTTGATCATTAAAGGTTCAAGCTTGGGGTTCAATGGTCTCTGTTTTTGTCTAATAGGCTTGGCATCAGGTTCTAACTCAATTGTATGTTGTGCAATATGAGGATCAAACCCTCTTAAATCAAAATATTGCCAAGCAAAAACATCATGATACTCTTGGCATAAAATAATGAAAGCTCTCTTATCTTCAACTGAATAGATTTTGCCTAATTTGAGGAGCTTACCTTTAAAGATTTCCACTTCTTCATAATGATCTTCTTTCACTTGAATGTCGGCCTTGTTCTTCTTAAGCTGGTCATCAAAATTGAATATGGATTCCAAGGTAACTAGCCCCTTGGGAAGTTTATTTATCTTCAGTTGTATCACTTGATCATCATACTGCTGTTTGATCTTTTCTTGGTTCACTACAGAAAATTGATCTTCTTGTAGCAGAAAGGTTAAAATATGTTCATCACTTTCAAATACCTGCCAGTTAATGTTGTTATCAAGAATTGACGGCCTGATAACCACCTTGACATACTACTGTATTTTATCTTTTTTAATATCCCCTGGGATATCAAACTGTGCCCCAATTTTTGCAAGTCTATCAGCATACTTATTTTGATTTCATGGAATAGAAATCAGATTGAAGGCATTAAACTCTTCAATCATGTTCCATACTTTGTTTCTGTAAGACTTCAAAGCATCATTCTTGGCAACATTCAACCCTCTAACCTGATTAACTATCAATTCACTGTCTCCATAGACTTTCAAACAGTCAATTCCTCTTTTCCTTGCCCACTCAAGGCCTTGAATGAGTCCCTCATACTCAGCACTGTTGTTAGAACATGTAAAAGCAAAACAAAAGGCTGAAAAATAATTATCGCCCTATGGAGAAACCAACATTGCACCTCCACCTGCTCCATTCTTGCTTCTGGAACCATCAAAAAACATTTCCCAGAGTTCACTTTGCTGTTGCAACAATTGATATGTACTTTTTTTGAGGTTTGGAACCTTTGCATCAGGTTCAAGCATCACATAATTACCCATACTGGCATCTTGAATAAAATCTACAGGATTGTCCAACACATTTTTAGCTGCCCACTCATGTAGCAGCACATCAGGAACAACTTTTGCTTGAAGTTCTTGAGCGGCAGCTAGTTCACTGTCAGTAAAAATGACACAATTTGTGTCTACAGTAGTAGGAACAACATTGATAGGACTTGGGTTATACGGCTCAATATGATCTTTAGCTAAGTTTTCAGATTTAATGGTAACCTTAGTTCCATATCTTGTTCTAAACAACATATGTGACCAATCAGCTGACACATAACCACCTATCCTAGTTGTAAAGTCTCTTGAGAGGCACAAAGAAAAGAAAGGTGGGAGATCTATGACACATATGTCCTGAGGAACTGAAAAATTAGGACAATCATGAAGGGTAAGACTCAAATCTTTAATAATACCCAATGTGTTAACAGAAGTACCATCCAATTGAATCACTTCTTTCTCTAAAGGCTGATACTTTAGTCCAAGCTTGTCAGCAATTTGCTTTGGCATTACTGAGCTACTAGCTCCACTATCTACCATACAATTATGAACTAACTTATCACCTATGATTATACACACGTAAAATGGAGGTGGTTTGACTTCTTTTCCTGCCTCTTTGCTGGGCTGTTTATCTTTTTCTTGAGGATTATTTGTCAATATAGTTTTGACTTGACTTATTGGAGACTCAGATTCGTTAGACACTTTAAAATTTGACAAAGCTGAATGTAACATATCTTTTTGACCTGGGATAGCTAATGAATCCCACATAGACATCGTTACATTCATATTTTTCATACTATCAAGAATATTATAGGGTACAGCTAGATTCACTTTGTGATGTACCTTTATGCTACATGATCAGCTTGCAAGTGTGGCTGCTCCTTAACTGGGAGTTGTTGATTTCTTTGCAAACCACAAGTCACTTGAGATGTAGATGGTTCTACAGCTGTTGTTTTCCCTTTACCAGCTGCTTGATCAAGCTCAAAAGCTCTTTTCTTCACCCTTGTGTTAGCTGCAACTGGAGAATTATCCACATTCAATCCATAGAATTTCTCACCTTGCCTATTAAGTAGGGTAGTTTCATTGGTAAGATGGTCTTGGTGTTGTGGAGATGCATCATTGAATTCATTTTGCTATGAACCCGAGGCATTTTGTACCATAAGTACCTGATTAATGAGTCCATTTGAGCAAGTGACCTGATTGTGAGGTTGGTTACAAGGGTAGCACCACTCATAATCTACTGCTAGGTTGTTTTGAATAGGGACAAGATCCTTAACTGCACTAACAGGTGATGGAGCATAAGCCTGAAAAGGTCTTGTGTTTACACTTTGTCTTGGGCCTTGGTAGTTGCCTTGATAAGCCTGTCTATTACCTTGATATTGTTGTTGCTGACTTGAATTCTACTGTTGATAAGGCCTATTATATGATTGCTACTTTTCCAAGCTCACTAGCTTATTTCCAAAAGTCTGTAATAAACTTTTGATTTCCTGTAACTCACTTGAAGATCTTGAAACAACAACTTCTTGTGTTACAACAGTTGGAACTGCAGCTGATACTACTGGAAATGGTGGAAAAGGTGGAAAAGGTGGTATCTGCAAAGGGATATTTGAATGAATATCTAGAAATATAGGCATTGGTGGCCTAGGAGCAAGTTTACCAGCTTGTATTAAGCTATTTTCAGCTCTGATTGCTACTTCAAATGCATCTAGTAGGGAAACAACCCCCATTAATCGTATCATAACGGCTATATCACTGTTAAGAGCCTTTAAAAAGTACAAAAATGCATATTCTAGAGGTGGTCTCACTGTTGTAGGAATTCTATCCCAGGTTCTTTGAAATCTGAAATTGAAATCATTCATTTGCTCCTGAGGAGCCCTCTTAAGCGTAGTTAATTGCTCCAACAAAGATAAATTATCAGATGTCCTGAAACTGCCTGTGCAATTTGTCACCCAACTCATCCCAAGTGGCAATTGAGCCTACTCCAAGACTCCTGAACCACTGTAATGCTCTTCCTTTGAATGATGCTATAAGTAATCTTATAGCTACGTCTTCTTGTGTGATATGGTGCACACTACATAAGGAAGCAACATCTCGTATGTGTTCAATCGGGGTAGTGTGATCCTCCCCAGTGAAAATTGGCAAGCTTTTCAAAGCTGCCATTGGAATGTCATTGTGTTGTGTCAAATTTAATGGACTACCTCCATTAAATGGCACAAAAGGCTAATTTCTGGGAGTAGCCATTAGAGGTGGATTTACTTGCACTCCAGGTGAAATAAAAGACGAGACAACAATATGGAATCTCACAGATGGAGGAGTAGATTTGGTTCTTCTAGAATAGATAAAAGTTGTCCCTGTCCTCTCTGTTACCCTACCTTGTCTTCTTGGTGGTGACAACTATAAATATTTGAAAGGACCTGAGCTGATCCTTGTCTGAACTCTTCTCATAAACTGTAAAAGCATTGATTTTGAAGTTCTTCCTCTTTATGGAGTCACCAAGTATGCAAAAATTGACTTCTGCAAAGTTTGAAACTTGTTGGTTGCATACCAAACCAACAATATAATGTGGAATTGGTCCCACCAAGCATGCCAAAAATGTTATCACTTGGATTTTGCACCCTGTTGAATGTAAAATTCAACAATCCGGTGTAACATGAGAAGACCTCTAAAGCTGTAGGTTTCTTGTAAACAGAGGTCAACCTCTAGAGAAGGCCGACTTCCTTTGTGTTATCACCTAACTACTGATCTTTGCAAGGAAAAGGGAGAGGAAGTGCATGAAAATGAAAACTAAATGCTATGGTGATACACCGAACTGACAGGAATCATGAAATAAAAAGATGAACATACACTAGAAAAAGGATGATAGTTATTTCATCTACCTGACATAAATCTTGTGAAAGCTTATGCAAAAATTATAAAAAGGTTTAATCCACATATATATTTTAAGAAGGAAAGATGAATTTCACAACCTTAAAATTTGAATGCAGACTTAGGGAAACACAGTTCAAAACTTGCATAATTTGAAAGAAGGAAGAAGGTAGTATGAAAATACTAACACTGATCTTCGAGGTAATCTCTGTATTCCAAATTCCAAAAAAGAGTTACAAAACATACATCAGCTGAGAAAGGATTGTTAAAATCACTAACTCTTTAGAATGCATAATCAAAACCCTTTACAAAGAGGCAAAAATGCCCTATATACAAAAGTCCCAGCCCCTAGGGCTTACAAAAATATCCGCGTTCATAAAGATCTGCCCCTAGATCTTTTAATGAAGTTAATGTTGCATTCAAGTGTATCCCTGATGTCCATGTTGGTGACAGATCGCCCTCAGGGGAAGCCTTAAGATCTTTTACAGCATTAACTTCTGGTCTTCGTGTCCACCCTCAAATCTCCTTGCCGAGCTACTTTGAATGCTTCTGAGTGTTACCATAAATGTCGATCCACTCTTCTGCCAGTAGAGATCCTAGCTGTCACGGAGACTCGTGGCCTTTTCTTTCTATAGGTTGATTTCCTCTGCAAGCAGCTTTAGACTTTCCCATTAGATCTCCACACCATTGTTCACCGAGCTACTCCATCGCCTTTGATCTCAGAATAGATCAATACTGCTGCATTCTGTTGATCTTCCATAGGGGGCAGTCACAATAGTCCAGCAGTCAATGTTTCACCCTTAGCTCCTTCAAATATGTTGAACTCATGCCATGCAAGACCCCAGGCGGTCAAAGGTCATTTAGCTAGAATCACATGTCGGTGAGACACCGGCCGTGTCTCCCTGATGCGATTATGCCCTTCAACAGTTATCGGCATAGCTTACGACCGTTGGTGAGAGTTCATAGCGAGCCACAAAATTCATATTGACATCCCACTTTATCGCCCAGACATTCGCATTTGGCAAGAGGTCTCGACAAAGTCTACAGTGGACCTACCGCTATTGGCAAGACATGACCAAGTCGGCGGGACATCATAGCGAACTCCTTCATTCTCCCTGTGCGCACTTCATTTCGGAAATACCCTATTAGGTTGGCAAGACTTCATGCCGAAGCCTGCCTTGTTTCAACGAGAGCTTACTTTAGTCGGCAGGAGGTCATAGCGAATGCTAAGAGTCCTACCAATATCCTTTTTGTGGGAAAGTTGATTGCTATCGACAAGACTCCCCATTGTCGGCAAGACTTCTTGTCAAACTCTTCCTCTTGGCGATGATTCCTACCACAATCACCTCCCTATCAGCGAGACACTATTCTCTCAACAAGACCTCATATCGAATGCAAAAACTTTCAGTGGGCTCCTTTCATTTTGGTAAGACTCCCCTCAATCGGTGAGACATTACATCGACCGAGCCTTCTATTAGTAAATGCAACCTCCCTCGACGAGACCTGGCCCTGTCGGCCAGACATTATACCGATGTCATCTATGTCGGAGAGACTAACCCCAGTCGGCAAGACTATACAGCGAAGCCCCTGTATTTCACCGAAGGCATCTTGTTTCGGCAAGACCCTATCGGGTCGGCAAAACTTCACACCGATGACACCTCCTTGTTTCGGTGAGAGCTTACTCCTTCAGTAGGACTTCTCCCCGACACTGGCCATTTCGGTGAGACCACCAACGGTCACCGAGACTTCATGCCGAAGCCTTCATTTCTGGGCGAGCTTAGACCTTCTTTCGGGGAGACCACCACTTGTCAGCAAGACTTCTCGACGAGCCCAAAACCTTTCGATGATGAGCTCCATTCTTTCGGTGAGACTGTGGTTGATCGGCAAGACCTCATGCCGAACACAGATGTCTTGGCGACCTGAGGAAAAAGTTAATCCATTTGGCCCCCTTGAATACTTGAAAAATAGACCCCTACTTGATTTAGCCCGTAGGTGAAAATTGGGCAACAATGAGGTTGAGCTCGAGTGATCTATTAGATTTTACATACAAATCATGCTAATTACACATTGATCATTGCATAAAGGATAATTGAATCAAAGTACTAATACAAAATGAAGGGGAGAAATGCAAGGTGTTAGGAATTTATTCCATATTATAATTGATCAATAAAATAGGATATTGAAACACCTTAATATTATGTAATCAAATCTAGTTATATTTTTGTAGATCGATTCATTTAGCACAATAAAGACACACATAAAGAATATGCAAACCAAAAATATAGATGAGACACATATTTATGTGGGAAACCATTTTGGGGAAATCCCACCAACAAAAGGATAGTAGCAACTGTATTCATAAAAAGATACATTTGATACAATAAGTCTCACTTGTTGAGTATCTCAATCTACAAACAATGAAATACAACCTTCAACTATGTTTACCACAACTTTAGAAACAATGAATCAACCATCATCCAAATTTCATTATATTCATACAAGTAATTGGATATGACAACCAATACATTCTCATAGAAATCCAAATGTCTCAATTATCTAACCAATAGTCACACAACTAAAACATGATTGTGTCATGATATCAACATACTGCACATTATACAAACACAACTTCTACACATAGATAACCACCAAATATAATAAACTTTATTGTCACTCACACTTTCTACAGTACATCCAAACATTGTTCATGGCTTGCAATAGTAGAGACAAACACTTGATTGCTTCTAGTTACTTGCAATACCTTTGAGCATCCTTTATAACATCTATGCTCTCCTAACCATCATTGCATATATTCCAATGGTGTCGCATATGCAACTACATTATAGTACACACTCCAATAACTACTTAGACAAATATGTAATATTGAGTTATCCAAATGATCTATGATTGCAACATTGGACTTCAACAAGCCTACATGATAAGCCATAACATCTAAAGCTCATTGTAACTTACCATAGCTCATAATAGCTAACTATGTAGTTGTTTACCAATTTAAGATCAAACACTTAAACAAAATAGAACAAGTTCACCATCTTCTATTGATCACCAAAAACCTTACCAAAAACTCTTTTCAAGTGAATAGAACGCCAAAATTCCAACATTTCCCACTTGATATTTATCACATGAGAGTTTACAATATCCATGGAGATGACAATTTTATTCATGAGAAATGGATAAACTCGTTTCATCCTTGTACCGCAAAAAATGGCAATAATTACAAGATTTTGTCAACAAATCAATAGTATTTACTAAAGTGTCAATTTTCTCCATTTGAACTTTCCTTGTCTCAACCATATCCCTAATAAAATGATAGTACACATTTGCATGATTAATTGTAGCAGGGAAAATAGGATCCTTAGTCAAACAAATTGCACTCTAACTATCACAATTCAACACTACATGATTCTTAGAAAATAATATTGGTATATAGTTTGTGTAACCACATAGCTTCCTTGCAAGCATGTGTTGATGTCATATACTTTGATTTAGTTGTGGATAATGTAACTATTTATTTTCACTTACTCATCCAACTTATGGCTCATCCAAATAGAATAAATACATAACTACAAGTTGATCTCCAATTATCTAGATGTTTAGCCTAATAAAAGCCAACAAACACATGTATATTCAACACACTTCCAACATAATTAGAACAATAAAAATAAAAATAATAATCTAAATTTCTTTTTCAATTCTTGAAAACTCTTTCAATTGAGCCCTACGTTCATTGCTAAGATTTGATGTGAACCCACTTAGAACTCCCACTACTTGGGTAATACCTAAGATTATACAAACTAGTGCACATAAAATACTTCCTACTACACTTGTATATGGAACATTGTGCATGCCCTCCAAGGCCTCTACAAATCATCCCAAATTCAAATTAATGCATACTAGTGATAGGATGTTGACAAGATTAATATTGTGCATGCCAATCCACCACAAAACACTCTCAAGACACTTCCTTTGGTCCAATCACAACTTCTTGCTAGCCATGAATTTAGGGATCTCCATACTAAGTAACCAAAATTCAACCAATGAAGTGTTTTTTATCCAGATCAAATCATATTAATCCCATTTATGTTCTTTGTAACTAGCCTCAAGTAAGTGGTTGTCATTGTGATATGAAAGAACCTTAGTAAAATTCCTGAAAGAGGTGCAATGGGTGCTTTGCCTTTCTCAACCCAAATTGTTTGTGTGGTTTTGGATGTGGCACCATAAATGTAGTATGTGATTTCCTTAGGGGATTTATTTGTTAAATTCAATTTATATCACATTAAATCATAAAATCTCAAATAATACATGTAATTTTTATCTCTATCTCTATATCTTGATTTTTTATACCCCTCCTAGTACACAATTCCCATTAAAACATCCCTTTTTTAACCATATATATCATAGATGCATATTATTAAATGAAAAATTTATACCCTATTTATTTATACCCCTCATACATTCAACTAAACATTTAATTTCCACCATTATCACAGTAAGCTCCAAATTAAAATTCTTGAATGAATTTTGGTAGGAGACTATGAAAATAAAATACATGAAAAAATTGTATTAAATAATAATTTTACATTGATCCCTAATGAAAATTAAATTAAAAAAACAAGGGTAATTGTTTGATGTGAATACATGATCATTCTTGACTTCATTTACGTGTTTGAATGAAAAAATAGTTGAATACTTGTGCATAGGGTAAATCACAATAACCCAAAAAGATAATTGTTTACCCTTCTTATATCGACCCATTAAAACTAGAAAATTTCTCTTTAATTTTATTGTTTGAAATCCTTTAAAGATGTATCTACTAACCTCTATAAACAATATTTTTAAATGATAAAAAAGGTAAATGTTTTTTCTTATCATTACAAAGTGCAATACTCATTTGATGTACACAATCCTCTCGATGAATGCCCATGTAAGCAAAGACATTTTTATTTATTTTATGTAATGTCCAACAAGTTATGCATAAGTCAAATTCTTTTTCTAAATCAAACTCATATCTATTAACATTGTGATCATTTCACTCACTTGGAACTAAACAAATATATATGGAATCCCTATAAACAACATAGTGAATTCCTCTTTATGGACTTATGAAGTTCCAAAGCAAAGAGATAAATTTATATTATATTTTTTAACCAACTTCATATTATTTAGACGTTACCCTCAACCTCTTCCAATTTCTTACCCCCAATTCCTAAGAAAGAACATTAATATAATTACTCTCTTTACCCCAATATCAAATGATATATCTATCTTTTTTTAATATTAAGTACCTTATAATGAACTAACATGCTATGGAATTTCCTATCTGGTGACGCCTCTAGGTTGATTTCTTACCATAGTATTTTTTCTTTAGGACCCATTCATAGAAGGACCTTTAGAAGGCAAAGCAAAAAAAATATTAATTTTTTCTTTCTTTGCTTGTTGTGGATGACAAGTACAAAATATTATTATCATTTCTTCATATAGAGGATGAGAAGGAAATACCGTTTATTTTTATTATGATACCCTTAGATGTAATGAAGTTAATGAAGAGAGCCTCGTTTACCCCCTTTCCAAGTGGTTTCAAAATTTTATTCATCTATTTTCTTTATAAAAAGAATTACTTTTGATAAACACCACAAAAATCATCTTCACCTGCATATGGTAGATCCTTATAGAATTTTATGTAAGAATTCATGATAAAATTATTCATTTCTAAAAATTAGTTTATGGAGCCATTACAACTCTTCCAAGGGGAGCATACTTATAACACATATATAACAAAAGTCCAATGAATTTTAACTTTTCAATCCATGGCCTATCAAGTGAAATATTAAATCAATTCAAAGAAATAACAACATAAAAATATATTGGAACCTCTTTGAAATGCACTCAAATAGGGAAAATGAAGCAACCCAAAGTATTTATCAAGATATCATTAGTCATCTTTAATGACACCCTTGATTTTGCATAATCACTTTGAGTGCTATGATTAGTCAATAACTCTTTAATGCATATATTGAAATATTTTATAGGGTCAAGAAAGATACCATTAATGAACTTTCCATATAAACTACCAAACACGTATACTGGACCATAATGATTATTGTCATGTATTTCCTCATTAGAAAATTTGATAAAAACCATAACACAAGAAGGACAAGTATCTTTATCATGTGTCATACCCACAAAGAATTCATATATGTATATGAAGGATAGATAATTGATCCAAAGAATGAATAAATTAAAGATTCAAAGAGTAAAACCATTGAATAGCATAGTCCCTCAAAATGTGTAAAAATAAATTAGCCAATTCCTTATCTTCATAAGCACATTATAAACATTTTTTAATAAAAAGAGGGTAAAAAACTTTATTCAATCAAGAGAGAAATACAAAGTCAAGAATTACACTGAGCCCACCTAGGGCCCAAGGCCAACAAAAATAACCATCAAATGACACCTATGTAACATCTCATATCCTCTTAAACAAGCTCCTCTAGCTCCTGAGAAAGATTCGCAGGAAGGCCACCCAAATCATCCACCTTCTAGACACCTCCCCGCTCAAACGCTCATCTAGCCAAGCCATCAACCACCTTATTCCACTCCCATGGGATATGGAAAAAGGTGATAGAATCTAGCACTCCCTCCAAAGAAATGATTTGTCTGACCACAACATCCAACTTCTAATTCACCTCCTCCAATTGTCGGTTATTCAACAAGTCAATCATGATCTAGGAATCAAACACAAATTATCCATCTCCACCCAAGAGCACAAGCCCTTTTCAAAGCCATGAGAATAGCCAAAGCCTCCATGAAATTGTTTAAATGATGTCCACAATATTTTGAGAAGAGGAACTCCACAATTCCATCACTATCTCTTCCAACACCCCCCACCCCAGCATGACCTGGATTACCTCTAGAGGACCCATCAGTATTGATCTTCAAAAACCCTAGGGGAGGAGGCCTTCAATGACCATCTCATAGGATCTTCCCTCCCCCATACCAACTCCAGGCCTACCACTATCGCAGATTGAAAGCCCCAAACTCTGAACCACCCCCTTATCTCCACAAACCACAAGAACCAAAATATCACACTTGGCCGCTAAATTCTCCTGAATAACCCCCAAAACTCTCATATAAACTTGCCTCACCTGAAGATTTTTATCCAAAAAGTTCATGCGGTTGCGCTCCAACCAAATATTCCAAATAATCAAGCTAGGAACAATTGTCCAGGTAATGTGGAGGAAAGAGGTCTTAGCAAGAGGACTCCCCAACTTGAGCCAAAAATCATCCAGTGAAGACGCATGTGCCTAAATGGTTGGTTCTAGGTAGCCCACCAAAAAATCCAAATCTCCTTAACAAAGGAACACTGGAAAAAGAGGTGAGAAATATTCTCATCACTATTAGAGCACAAAACACACCTGAAGGGACCTTGAAATCCGTGCTTCCAAATATTCTCTTAGGTCAAGCATCTACCCCACATCACAAGTGAAGAGAAGAAGTTGCACTTAGGCCAAGAGAATTTATTCTAGATCTGCTTCCACCAGGTGACCCCCATACCTCTACAAACCTGTTTATCCAACACTTGATAACTAGAGGCAACAAAGAACTTGCCTTTCTGATCTTGACCCCAGGCTAGAACATCTATTTCCAAAAGAGAGTTGCAAACTCAACCAACAAGAATGCAAGAAAGCTCCTGATGATCCTTCATCAAATCCCCAAGAGGCCACTCTTGTGAGTCCTTCCACCAATAAATGCTAGCCTACCCAAGAACCTGAGGGGTTTTGAAGTCCACCACATGAATCTAGTCGACCTCCAAAAAGATCCTACTCAAACCTTGAAAATGTGGATGAGAATCTAGAATAGGAGAATGCCCATCCCAAGAATCATGCCAAAAAAGAGTCTCTAATCCTCTATTATAGATCCAAAATAAGCCTTTCTTAATCAACTTAGCTCCCCTTTTCAACGTACTGCAAACCATAGAGCCTTTACCCAAAAGGTTGTATCGAGGTACATCCCCAAGGTATTTGAAGGTGAGGATCTTAGTCCATGTATGTTGTTGTTGAGTACATCACTGCCAATAGAGTTTTGCTATCAAAGCTTGACCATTTAAATTAGCTCATCGCAACTCAAGAATAACTTCCTACTTTGGCCAACACACATCATCTCACTTCACCAGGCTCCACTTCCTCAAAAGGAGATTATCAGACCAAAGAAATTGTCAACAAAGAAAATCAAAATCTCTGACAAAACTAGCAGGAGAAGATAACACAAAACACCTATACAACGGAAGATCCTGAACCACAGACTTCAAAAGAGTAACTCTACCAACCGTAGAAATCCATCTACAAGTCTAGTGACTGACCTTCTTATGAAATTTCTCAATCACATCCAATGAAAACAACCTTGGAAGTGTGTGCACAACAATAGGAATACCAAGATAAACAAAGGGAAGTGAACCAATCTAAAATCTAAGAATCCTGGCAATTCCCTATTGAATAAGCTTAGGAGTGTTGAAGAAATAAATAAAGGACTTACCCTCATTGATGTTTTGTCCTGAAGTGACCAAGTAGCAGTACAAAGCCTTCCTCAAATTAATTGCTTCATCCACTTTGGCTAAGCCCATAAGAGTCGTGTCATCCACAAACTACAGGTGGATTGAGAGGGAACACCATTGCCTCAGTGCCAACCTTGGATTAAACCAAGCTCCACACAAGATCTCAAAAATATCCCAAGCCCCTCATCCATCAAGATGAATAAGTATGGGGATAAAGGATCCCCTTTCCATAGACCCCTGGAAGCCCCAAAAAGCTCAGAAGGCTCCCCATTGACCAACACAGAGAAGGAGGAGGAAGTGACAAAAATCATAACCCACTCAATCCAAGAACTGCCAAACCCAAAAGCCTTTAGAACCTTGTAAAGAAAATCTCATTTGACATGATCATATGCTTTAGCCATGTCCAACTTAATAAACATAGCCTTCTCCCAGGATAAAGCCATAGAATGAACAGTCTCAGCTGCAATAACCACCCCATCAAGAATCTGCTAGCCAACCACGAATTCACCTTTCTACTCAAAAATCAACCTTCTTAACCACGGCTTTAAATGTTCCACAATCAACTTAGTAATTACTTTCTAAACCAAATTACACAAGGGAATTGGTCTAAAAAGATCCAAAGAGTTAGCACCCTCTCTCTTAGGGATAAGAGCTAAAAAGGTGGCATTCATGACCTTAAGCATTTGCTTGTTCCTTTGAGACTCTTGAACCACCTTGAGAAGGTTAGGCTTAATAACTTCCCAAAACTCCTAAAATAATTCAATCAAAAAACCATCAAGACCTAGAGCTTTACCTTTCTTCATTTGAAACACAATATCCTCCAACTTCACCAAGGAGATTAGTGTAAAAAGAGAATCATTCATATCATCAATCACCAAAGCTAGAATGCAAGCTAAGATTTTAGCTTCCTCCTCTCTGGTAGGGGGGAGATCATTGAAAAATAAAGCAGAGTAAAAGTGGATAGCCTCTTTTGGAATCTCAATAGTAGAGCAAAGAAGATCTCTTGCATGAGACTTGATGGAAGAAATGATATTACCTTGTATTTTATCCTTGACCGGATTATGAAAGAAAGAAGTATTCCTGGAGCTAATCAATACGAGACTTATATTTCCAAAATATTTCCTCCTAAAGCTCCCATTCCTCCACAACTTTCACCATCGAAGCTTCCACCTTACTCAACTCCTTAATAAGCCCTTGATCTTGGATTTTCTAAGTAATAGAATCCAAATGCTCATAAGCAACTCTTTTAGCCTTGAACACATTGGTGAAGTGATGCCTATTCCAACATTTTAGCATATATTTAATGAATTGAAGCCTCTTGGAAAAGGAGTACATAACAATGCCAAAAGCCAGCTTCTGGCTCTCCACCATCCCAAAACAAGATCATGGAGAGACGCACCCTGTAGCCACATGAGTTTTAATCTAAAGGACTACTTTTTTATAGAGCATCTAGACAAACAAGCAAAAAATTTGACTGGCCAGTGATCAGAGCCCCACCAATCCAAAATCTCAGATCTAGTCACCCAACTGTCACCAACCTAAAAGATAGATATAAGAAACCTATCCAATTGTTTAGAGATGGTTGCATTCCCGATCCTCCTATTATTCCAGGTAAACATCCCATTCACAGGTTTGATGTCCACCAAATTCAAAATAACCATATTGTCTCTAAGTAGCTTCGAGGAAGGGTCCAATAAAAAAGTATTGCCCCTTTTCTCCTCCAAATAATAAATAGCATTAAAATCACCTGCCAGAATCCATGGAAGAAAAGGCTCTAAAAAATGTAGGTATCTAACATGCAACCACAAATTCATCTTACCAAGGAAATCTGTAGGAGCATATATATTGGAGAAAAGGATTTTCTCTCCTAACTCCAAACTAGAAGCAACAAAAGAAATAGAGTTCCTGTAAGAGAGCCACCAAATAGGAGTAAATTTGCATAGATCCCATAAGCAAGAAAGACCCCTAGAGCAACCTTGAGGTCCCACACACTACCACATACGTCTACCCCAAATCTTATTAGCCAAGTTCATCATACTTGCAATAGATAATTTAGTCTCTTGAAGGAAAAAAATCAAGAGAGTGACCGCGAATTAGATCTCAAATAGCCTTTTGTCTAGGGATGTTATTCATACCCCTCATATTCCAAGATATCATAATCATCGTTGAGATTGAGATAAGTGAGCATCAATAGTCCTCACCGAACCAGACTCCACCAAAGTCTCTCCAATTAACTTCAATTTTTCCTGTTCCTTCTTCCTGCTAGCTTTAAGGGGCTTCTCACAGAACCCCTTTTTAAGGGGTTTCTACAATAGACCTAAAGTTGGAGAAGATGCTTTACTTTTACCAGTCTCCTCAATACCTTTCTCAATTATAGGTCCAGAACCAAAAATCCTAGACCCCAAATTTATTTTTGACACCGAATTGTTCTCCTTGAGCACATGATATAAGAGAGGTAGACCCATATCTAACTAAGTAGAAGGGCTTGTTGACATAGCCTGATTGCATAAAGAATCTAACTGATCCCCCAAATTCTTCTCAATAGAAGAGCCATCCAAAACCTACATATCAATAGGAACACCTTCCTCCAGAACCAAGTCCTCTAAAGCATCAAACCTGTTAAATGTTTCCTCTTCTTGTCTATCCTTGAGAGTCCTCTTTTTCCCCCTATTTTTGTTACGAGGCTTGACTAGGATAAAACCATCCTTATCCACCACCACCCCTTGCATAGGAGCTTTACCTTTGTCCAGCTTCTGGGTTGGTTGAGAAGAAGCATTACCTATGGCTACAATATTGATGACTTTGGGGCACTTCTGTTGAAGATGACCATGTTCGTGACATAGAAGACAATGGAAGGGAAAAGTTTCATAATCTAACTATTGAGTCCAAGAGATAGACCCAATGCTCATATCTATCAAATTTAGCAGCAGTTTGTTCAAATTAATTTCAACACACACACGAGCATAAGAAAGAAACCTTTTTAGACAAATTTTGTTGCAAAGGCCCAATGGGCTTGCTGAGCATAAGAGCAATCATTTGCAATATATATTTTTTCCAACATTCTAAAGTTAAATAGGGGAGGCACACCCAAATCAGAACCCTAGAATGGATTTCCTCAGCAAAATTGAAATCCACATGCCATGGTTTAATAAAAAGGCCCACCTGATTGTAGAAGTAAGGCCCACCTTCAAAGGCCCGATTTCTATCAACAACATAGGAAAAGTCCACCATGAAGAAGTTGTTGGCTAGAAATAATATGCCAAAATCACCCTTTGATTTTTAAGTCTTGTGCACCTAAGAATCCAGAAAAGGGAGCGAAACCTGCATCCCCATAAACTTGTAAATCAATACATGGTTAATATAGTACTCTACATCCTTTGCCACATACTTAGGTTGAATAATTAGCACCGGTTGATCCAATGATCATTCCAAGCATCCATTCACCTTGCGTGAATGAAGGCCACTATTTTGAGATGAACCTCACCAAGGTTATCTATGCTAAAGAAGAAAGATCTTTGCCAGGTAGAAATAATACAAAACACACTCAACAAAAAAATAAAGAAAACCGATCCCAAAAGGGACGATGCCCCTCCCACATGAACCAAACGGTAGTGGATTTATTTTGATAAAGCCCCACACAGTAAAAGAAATGGCTTTGATCAAGCCCTACGCAACAGAGAGTGGCAAATATGAGCAAACAAAAAAAAAACCATCGTGTAAGCAATGAACCCCCTCACCCCACACACACATAAATAACACACACCAAGGGTGATCCAAGAGAGTTTGAATGCATGCAAAACCAAAACCAGGCATGCAACCCAGACCTCAAAGGTTGTGGGCAACCATACCCACACAATAGAAAGACGCGCACGCCATCGATTTTTGTAAGTTTGGAATTCTTTTAAGAACATTATAAACATGAAACATAAAAAACATGTAAATATATTTTAGTGTCATGTTTGTTGATATACAATTCAAAATGAGGTTCCACAAAAGAAACTAGTAATGGATACACCACAATATAAATACAAGATATGTGTAATGTATTGGAGTATAATTTATTATATGTCATCCACTAGGAATGAAATTCACATTATTCTCAACTCTATCTAGCATTTGTAAAAGTATTTCAAGGGTGGAAGTAGGAATAGTGGTAGTAGGAACATGAAAAATATGAATGGAATTTAAAGAGTATGAAGAATAAGGGGTAAGGATACAACACTAGAAGGAGGGAATCAAAAGTAAAATTCATAGAGAAAGATGGAGCACTAAGAGAATGTGAGTAAGGAATGGAACTAGTGGGGCAAGAAGTATGTGGGACACTAGTAGGATGAGAGTAGGGAATAACACTAAATATGTGGGAGGAGATGGAACATGTGTGGAAAAAGAGCTAGACATAAAAAAAGTTGAAGGAATGTGAGGAACCTTAGTGGTGGGAGGGATGAAAATGGTAGGATAGGGTTGGATGATGGTAGAGGAAGATTCATTATGTAAAGAAATAAAATTATTTATTTCTATGCATCGATACATTGAAGAATATCATGACCAAATGGTGCACCAATCAATAAATTTTGAATATTTTTATCCAATTATGTAGTAGAAGCAATACTAGAAAGCTCTTACAAAAATAATTATATAGAAATAGAAACCTCTTGCTTATTTGCATGTTCTTCATCATAAAAATTAGGTTTTTCATTATTATTAGAATCCATGGAGCCACTAAGGCTTTCCTGATCATCTAAATGAGAAGCCATAGTGGGATTTGAATAAGCACTTCTCCTCAAAGGGAAATTAGAGTAATGGTGAGACTTTGGCATAAACATAACACACTGACCTCTAAAGGACAAAAATGATAAGGGACTAATATAATATTTGGAAAATAACAAGTCCCATATATGAAAATTAGAAGACAACCCCTAAGGAGGTGTTAGAGTAGATGAGTTTAACAAAATGAAAAAGGAAAATAATGAACCTTTTTCAAATAGGTTATTAGGGCAAATCAATTGAATAACCTTGATAAATAAATGCCCTAGGATAACAAGTTGTGATTGTAACTATCTAGATTAAATGTAATGAAATAAACATAAAATTTAAATAATAAAATAAAGATACATAGCTAGAATTCAAATAATGGAATATGTAGTGCAAGATGTTTGTAAATGATTTATGAATGTGCAAAAAATTAGGGCTTGTTAGATGAACAACTTGGAATGTCGGAAATGACTATCTATCTTTCTAGTTCTCATGTAACTGCAAAAACAGTTTGTACATCTATGGATTTGACCTCTTCTCATGGATCTCAACTTTATTTCACAAACCTAAAATAATTGATTATATTATTTTGATCTAGTTCACCTTGATGTCTTTAACATATATCTACAAAAAGGTTGGTATCTAGGAATATTGTTGAGTAGTTTTATGTATAGGGATTTATTCTCTTATGGTCAAACCCCTAGGATATCGATTTAATGACTTTTGTAAATGATAAAAAATAAGCCATGATGCATAAATGCCTAGATGTTTTGATTAGAGGTAAAAAACGGGTTCTGAAGGGGCCCAGAACCCTTTACAAAAAAAAAATAGCTGACACAAAAAGGAAACATCAAGAAACAACCATCAACCCAATGACAACAAACCACCAGCCAAAAAGCAGCCAAAAAATGACACACAACACTACATATTGTTCAGAATTTCCATAGCTTCACATCTCACTAGTAGCAAGCTTCTGTCCCTTAACCCCAGATATCATAAATGCCTAGATGTTAATGCAAGTAGATGATGTGATATTAGTGCTTTGTAATAAATAGTATAGTTCTCTAGGATGCCAATTCAAAATGAGGTTCCACAAAAGAAACTAGTAATGGATACACCACAATATAAATACAAGATATGTGTAATGTATTGGAGTATAATTTATTATATGTCATCCACTAGGAATGAAATTCACATTATTCTCAACTCTATCTACCATTTGTCAAAGTATTTCAAGGGTGGAAGTAGGAATAGTGGTAGTAGGAACATGAAAAATATGAATGGAATTTAAAGAGTATGAAGAATAAGGGGTAAGGATACAACACTAGGAGGGAATCAAAAGTAAAATTCATAGAGAAAGATGGAGCACTAAGAGAATGTGAGTAAGGAATGGAACTAGTGGGGCAAGAAGTATGTGGGACACTAGTAGGATGAGAGTAGGGAATAACACTAAATATGTGGGAGGAGATGGAACATGTGTGGAAAAAGAGATAGGCATAAAAAAAGTTGAAGGAATGTGAGGAACCTTAGTGGTGGGAGGGATGAAAATGGTAGGATAGGGTTGGATGGTGGTAGAGGAAGATTCATTATGTAAAGAAATAAAATTATTTATTTCTATGCATCGATACATTGAAGAATATCATGACCAAATGGTGCACCAATCAATAAATTTTGAATATTTTTATCCAATTATGTAGTAGAAGCAATACTAGAAAGCTCTTACAAAAATAATTATATAGAAATAGAAACCTCTTGCTTATTTGCATGTTCTTCATCATAAAAATTAGGTTTTTCATTATTATTAGAATCCATGGAGCCACTAAGGCTTTCCTGATCATCTAAATGAGAAGCCATAGTGGGATTTGAATAAGCACTTCTCCTCAAAGGGAAATTAGAGTAATGGTGAGACTTTGGCATAAACATAACACACTGACCTCTAAAGGACAAAAATGATAAGGGACTAATATAATATTTGGAAAATAACAAGTCCCATATATGAAAATTAGAAGACAACCCCTAAGGAGGTGTTAGAGTAGATGAGTTTAACAAAATGAAAAAGGAAAATAATGAACCTTTTTCAAATAGGTTATTAGGGCAAATCAATTGAATAACCTTGATAAATAAATGCCCTAGGATAACAAGTTGTGATTGTAACTATCTAGATTAAATGTAATGAAATAAACATAAAATTTAAATAATAAAATAAAGATACATAGCTAGAATTCAAATAATGGAATATGTAGTGCAAGATGTTTGTAAATGATTTATGAATGTGCAAAAAATTAGGGCTTGTTAGATGAATAACTTGGAATGTCGGAAATGACTATCTATCTTTCTAGTTCTCATGTAACTGCAAAAACAGTTTGTACATCTATGGATTTGACCTCTTCTCATGGATCTCAACTTTATTTCACAAACCTAAAATAATTGATTATATTATTTTGATCTAGTTCACCTTGATGTCTTTAACATATATCTACAAAAAGGTTGGTATCTAGGAATATTGTTGAGTAGTTTTATGTATAGGGATTTATTCTCTTATGGTCAAACCCCTAGGATATCGATTTAATGACTTTTGTAAATGATAAAAAATAAGCCATGATGCATAAATGCCTAGATGTTTTGATTAGAGGTAAAAAACGGGTTCTGAAGGGGCCCAGAACCCTTTACAAAAAAAAAATAGCTGACACAAAAAGGAAACATCAAGAAACAACCATCAACCCAATGACAACAAACCACCAGCCAAAAAGCAGCCAAAAAATGACACACAACACTACATATTGTTCAGAATTTCCATAGCTTCCATCTCACTAGTAGCAAGCTTCTGTCCCTTAACCCCAGTATCATAAATTCCTAGATGTTAATGCAAGTAGATGATGTGATATTGGTGCTTTGTAATAAATAGTATAGTTCTCTAGGATGCCCTTTGGATTCTAATGTATTTAATGTTCAAACATATTTATATAAAGCAAGGTTAGTACTTAAATACACTCCAAAGGGTGCAAATGATTTTTTTGTTCTTCAAGTCATCACACAACAATCACTTATGAAAGAGTCAACTCAAGTCCATTTGAACTTAAGAAAACTAGGTCTCTTTTGTAATTATAAATTTGAACTTAGGTAAAGTATGAATGAATGAATAATTGAATCTCATCTTTAAAAAATATATGAAATTAAATTAAAATCAAATTATATGCCATCTTATATATAAATATTACAACACTTATATATATTAATTATTACATAAAAGATAATGAAATTAAAATAAACCCAAATAGAACAATTATCATGTAGTGATTAATCCCTACCATTACAATATTTTTTAAAGTAGAAGTAACTATAACTATGATGCAAGAGCATCCAAGGGTACCAAGAAATCTTGCACAACCAAAAATACTTCAAAGTTTTATGCTTGTGTTTTATTTTGATTTTTGGAAAGGTGTAAATTGTTGAAATTTTCAACTCTTCCAACGTAGAGAATTTGGTGATGGATTGTGGGAAAATCAATCAATTAATTGATTCAATTTTGATTGTTTTAAAATATTTGAGAAGTGTTAATTTCCTAAAAGGGAAAACTTCCATGTCCAAGCCTGTGAGTGGATAATTATTGTAAATTGTAACTCTATTAATTTTTTTTTGAAAATTGCATCTTGTTGGAGGACTGGAATGATGGGTATTGATGGAATGGAGAGAGTAGGTGTAAGGCGGGAAGAAAACTTTGAATTGTACATTGAATGCATATGTTAAGAAGGGGAAATCCATGCCAAGAAGGAGTAATGAGCATTCTGGAGGTTTGACTGGCATATTATTATTTTGGAAAAGAGTAAAGATTGTCTGGGTCGTAATTAGAAGACCCAGTATCAGTAAAATGGTCATAACTTTCTCATACGGTAACAAAATTAAGAATTTCAAAATGATTCAGAAAGCTGGAAATGAAGCGCACTAAACCTAAAAACTGTTTTAGAAAATTATAATGAATAATAGAGAATTGATAGGCATAAAGTGACAAGTTTTTCTGGTGGTTTAATGGAGGTTGTTTTGAGAAACCAATAGCGGTTTCTTCTCACACAATTTTTATATATTGATTCTTGCAATTTGGTGAAGGGGGGCTTCGGAGAAGAAGATTTTTGCATTCTCAAATGTTGCTAGAATGAAGATGGAATGTTTAGTTGTAGATTTTTGTATGTGTAAAGCCCATGATGGATGAGAGCGTATGAGCTCCATGGTTATGTAATTCATTTTCAGATTTTGAAACTAATAAATATTGCAGATTTCTCTTTCATATTTTGTTGTTAATGTTTATTTGCATCCTTCTTGCATAGTGTTGTATGTGTGTTTGGATTTAGATTTGAAAGGGGGTGTATTCTCTTACATTAGTGATATCAGAGTAGGAGTTCCTAAGTGTGCAAATAGAGCGTCGAGCGTGAGGCAATTTGCACCAAGACCTGGGGGTGGAGTGTGTGTGGTGTGTAGATTGATCGATGAATGTGAGGTAGTTTATACTTGAGAGATTGAAGTTTGAGAGTGTGTGGCAAGTAAGGTTGCAGCAACAACAAAAGAGTTTAGCGAAATGGAGGACATTGTAGAAAGGGAAAACCAAATTGCAACAATTGAGGATGTTGCAGTTAAAATAAAGTATGCAATGATGTATGGGGATCCAATGTTCAATGAGGAACCTAATGAAGACCAAGAGTTTCTTGAGGAAGAGATCGTAGAGATAGAGAAGTTGTTCAATACAACAATAGAGATAGTAGCATTCAACAGTGAGGAAGAAGATGTTGTGACAGAAAAAGTCATCAAGGTAAAATCTGATTTTTATGAGTTTTATAATGTTGAATTTGTAAAGGATTTGCATTGTGAGATGCGAAAAGAGTTAGAAAAGAAAAAAGGATTGTGAGGATCTAGAGTGGTATATAGATGTATACTTGTAGGTAGAGACTATGGAGGAAGTTACAGGAGAGATTTGATGGAGGTGGTCGATTTGTGGTGGGTCAAAACCCACGAAAGAGGAGATGAGTAGAGAGATTATTTGGAGGAGGATGGTACACGGTGGATACAAGTCCACGAGAGGAGAGAAGAATGATAAGAAGAGTTGTTGGAAGAGAGTGAAGCTAGTGCTAGCAAGATGTTGGAAGACAAGGAAGAAGAAAATACTTCATGTGCACTTTGGATAGCGATGGGGTTCGTTGTAGATTGCTTGCAATCTAAAAGAATGGTTCTATCATTAAACTCTACTTTTGTGAGCCTATGTGTTGGAAATTGTGCCTCAACTTGCTAGCATGTATCTCTGTTCAAGTCTTCTTTGTTGGCCGATCGCTAGAGTTCCTAAGTAACCTTGTCGCAGAGTTTGGAAGTTTTGTAACTTCCCGACTGACCGACTTCCTTCGTTGTCGCAGCATCGGTGATTTCTGTAACTTAAGAACCTTGTCGCGGAGTTACGAAGTTTGTGTTTTCTCTGACTAGGCAACAGTGGTATGAGCTTGTCGCGGGGATCGGTAAATTCATAACTTGCATGCGGTGGTTAAGTTAACATTTTGAGCGACATCCCGATAGTTTCCCCCTCGCTGACAGGTATGTGCATTCGGTGAGAACTCTTGCTAATGGATGTGGTCTCGCCGACAGGTATACATTCGATGTGAGCTCTTGTCGATAGTGTTTCACAGGCTGGTGCATTCGGTATGACCTCTTGGCGATAACGTTTCTCTCACCGACTGTTCTGTGATTGGTGTGAACTCTTTCATAGAGGATATCTCGTTGATGGATTTGTGTTTGGTATGATGTCTCACCGATAGCGATGGTCTTGCCGATAGAGCTACATGTGATGGACATCAGTGTGAAGTCTTGGCTACAACGATGGTCTTGTCGATTTCTACAATGGACATCGGTGAGATGTCTTGCTAATAGAAGTGGATCTGGCTAATGGTTTTGCATTCAGTATGACCTCTTGCCGATGGTTTTTGCCGATGGACAATTGGTTTTCTTGTGATATCAGGGAGACTTGATATGTTATCGGTCTGACTTCTTAGGGTGTTGCCGATACCTTTGGTCTTGCCGATAGCTATGTGATCGGGCATTTTGGCATCGGGGAGACACTGTCTAGTGTCTCACTGACATGCGATACAGTTGGACTTTTTGACCAAACGTCTGTCCTACGTGGTGTGTTCTGAGCCAATGAGAGAAGCGAAATGTGAACCGTTGGAAGTTGAATAATTGTGACTATTTTGTTGTGGAAAATGAACAGGCTGTGAGAGAATGGATTACTCTCTGTGATGGTTGATGATGATGAATAGTTTGATGGTGTAGTGTTGTTCAATACTGAACACAGATTGATCTGAGTGGGTTCATTGTATGCGTCTAAGAGCATTGTGAGATTAATGTTCTGTACAAGATTGATCAGTGAATGTTGCTGTTGTAAATTGACATCAGAAAGTTTTGATCTCTGTATGTAATTTTGTTTACTGTAATACAAAGAGGCTTTTCTTGGTGTGGTGGGTTAAGGGTTTTCCCACGGTGTGGTGCATCTTAAATTGAAAAATTGAAATTTTCAACTCTTCCAGTGTAGCAGAATTTGGTGATGGATTGTGGGAAAATAAATCAATTAATTGATTCACTTTTTATTGTTTTAAAATATTTAAGAAGTGTTAATTTTCTAAAAGGGAAAACTTCCATGTCCAAGCCTATGAGTGGGCAATTATTGTAAATTGTAACTCCATTAAAAAAAATGAAAATTACATCTTGTTGGAGGACTGGAATGATGGGTATTGATGGAATTGAGAGAGTGGGTGTAAGGCGGGAAGAAAAATTTGAATTGTACATTGAATGCACATGCTAAGAAGAGAAAATCCATGCCAAGGAGTAATGAGCATTCTGGAGGTTTGACTGGCATATTATTATTTTTGGAAAAGAGTAAAGATTGTATGGGTCATAATTATGAGACCCAATCTCAATAAAATGGCCATAACTTTCTCATACGATAACAAAATCAAGAATTTAAAAATGATTAAAAAAGTTATAAATGAGTCACACCAAACCCTTGAAAATCATTTTAGAAAATTTTGATGATAAAAGAGAATTGATAGGCATAAAGTGACAGGTTTTCCTGGTGGTTTAGTGGAGGTTGTTTTGAGAAACCAATAGTGGTTTCTTCTCACACAATTTTTATATATTGATGCTTGCAATTTGGTGAAAGGGGCTTTGGAGAAGAAGATTTTTGCATACTCAGATGCTACTGGAATGAAGATGGAATGTTGAGTTGTAGATTTGTGTATGTGTAAAACCCATGATGGATGGAAGCATATGAGCTCGATGATTATGTAATTCATTTTTAGATTTTGAAACCAATATATGTTGCAAATTTCTCTTCCATATTTTGTTGTTAATGTTTATTTGTAGCCTTCTTGCATAGTGTTGTATGTGTGTTTGGTTTTAGGTATGAAAGGGAGAGTATTCTCTTACATCAAACTGTTGTATGGAAGCTAGTTATTTTTTTTGTAACACCTTTGAGAATTATGTTATCTGGTAACAATATTTATTTTTCAACCATCTAAGTTTGGAGATTAGTCTTGACATATTGAGGATTTAAAACTTGGAGAAAGGTTGAAGTGAATTTGAAAGTTAATATTCTAATATTCTTAAAAAATTGTAATGGTCATGAGTGTGAGTTTTTGGTTCTCTTTCCATTATAGATGAATAAGAAATAAATCTATCATAAATAGTTAGCTATCCTGACATTCAATATTAAAATAAAACCCTTCACTCTAATATGACATATAAGGATTGCCTAAACAATATTTTAGCATATGACCATAAGAGTTTCATGAGTTACTAACATTGTATTTGGCTAAGTTAGTATGGCATAGTATATATTCAATAATTTTCAATGTTTTAGATATCATTTCATACAATGCTTGGCCTTATCCTACACTGTTGGTAACCATTCAATCCACAGTAAATGAATTATGCCTCAAATTGATTGTTTTGGGAAAACATAAATCTTCTCCAACAAGATTCTCAAGCACCAGAACTAATTTGGCATTTTTTCTTGACATTTGTTACTTTTAAATGGAAGAGCCTTACTTATCTTTTGATTAATTGTTAATGTCATTTCCACCATAGAGAGATTATTAATAGAGTTAAACCTTAAAATTTATGTATTCATATTTGAATAAATATTTACTAACAAGCCTCTTAAATGTTAAAATAGTAAACCTAATTTGGTATTTTCTTTTGTCATTTGGTAGCTCTCAAATGATAGACCACTACTTGTCTTTTAATTAATTGCCAATGCTATTTCAACTAGACAACTTGGTTATAAAATTGAAATTAAACTGTAAATTTATATTTGAATAAGATATTTACACAGAATAATGTGAATGGTGAAATACAATCAAATTTATGAACCAATTAAAAGGATAAGATAAAACAAATTTTAATAGAAAAAATTACTCTCAATAACAATTTTATGTTGTAATACATCAAAAATATAATTATTTTTAAATCAATAGTCTTTTGACGAAATAAGGAATCGTATATCAACACAATATTTCAATAGTTTTGAAATAGGAGCCATACAATTGATGACATCAACCAATGCTAAAGGGGTTAAGCATGTATACTTTATTTCATAATGATGGGCTTGTAAACACTTATTTATTATTCAAAATAAATTCTAAACCAACTTGAATCATCACATATTATAGGTTAACAAAGATAATATATAGATAGCTACTATAATATACTTCACAATGATTGAAAGTGCATGGATACATGTAGATCATTAAGTCATATTATCAACTATCTTAGATATGACCAAGATCATCAAATTTGTAAGCATTGTTAGAGTTAGAAGGAAAATATCTAACAGTTAAATGCAAATTTGATCAATAAAATAAAGAAATAAAACACACAAAAAATTATAGGAGAAATAAGACAACACAAAATTTAACATGGTTCACCCAATCCGAGGTACATCCACAAAACTACAGCCATCCAATGATTTTATTATCCAATGCATAATATATTACAATCTCGTAAATAATCACCTTTTTCTACATACTATAACCCCTATCCCAACCCCTTATAACAAGCTTTTTAGAAGCTTCCAGAATTAGGGTTTTACAAAGTATAGTATGATCAGTCACCACATACCAATAATCTCCCACTTGGAGATTGATCAAACTCCACACCAACACAATCTCCCACTTGGAGATTGATCCTGGATGACACTGCTACACTTACAACTCCCACTAGAAATAAGTACCTTGGACCCTATTGCTCTGTTATACCTAAATTCAACCTTGAAGGCCAACCGAAGCTGAAGAGGAGCTCAAATTCTCCCTTGTCACCACCTTTGTAAACATATCCACTAGATTGACATCTGTATGTATCTTGTCCAGCTTGACCTGTCCATCCTCCAACACTAACCGAATGAAATGATATATCAACTGTATGTGTTTTCATTTAGAGTGCAAGGCAGAATTCTTTGCAAGATGTATAGCACTTTGGCTATCTATAAACAATTAATTTTCAACCTGTTGTTTTCCCAACTCTTCCATGAAAATTTGCAACCATATCATCTCCTTTTCCACCTCTGTTGCAACAACATACTCTACCTCCGTGGTGGATAAAGCAACCACCTTTTGCAACTGAGAAATCTAACTCACTGTTGTCCCACCAACTGTAAATACATAGCCTATGGTACTTTGCCTGGTATCTATATCCCCTGCCAAATCTTAGTCAACATAGCCTTTTAGATTAGTATTAGAGCCCCCAAAACAAAAAAATTTATTGGATGTACCTCTCAAGTACCTGAGAATCCATTTTACCACATTCCACTGCTCAACACCAAGATGACTCATATACCTGCTAACAATGCCTACAACATGTGCAATATTTGGTCTTGTGCATACCATGGCATACATTAAACTACCTACAGTAGAAGCATATGGTACCTTGGACATTTTTTCTTCCTCCTCTTATGTCTTTGGACACATATCCTTAGTCAACTTAACATGATTGGGCAAAGGTGTGTTGAGAACTTTTGCATTTTCCATATGAAATCTCTGCAACACCTTCTCAACATAATCAACTTGAGATAATTTTTTTTTTCTCTTTTTCCTATCTCTTGTAATCTTCATACCAAGGATTTGCTTTGCTGCCCCTAAATCCTTCATAGCAAATGAATTTGCTAACTGTTGTTTTAACTCCCTTATGTGATCCATGTTAGACCCCCTACAAGCATATCATCAACATATAAACATAAGATAATGTAGCTATCATCATCTAACCTCTTAAAATAAACACAATGGTTGGAATTACACCGACTATAACCTTGCTCAACCATAAAACTATCAAATTTAAATACAATTGCCGAGATGCTTGGTTCAAGCCATATAGAATTTTCTCCAATCTACACACAAGTTTCTCCTTACCTTTGCCCTCAAACCCTTGTGGTTGTTCCATATATATTTCTTCTTCCAAATCACCATGGAGAAAGGTTGTTTTAACATCAAGTTGTTCTAAATGCAAATCTTCAACAACCACAATACTTGAAATAGTACAAATAGAAGTCATTTTAACATTAAGAGAAAAGATTTCATCAAAATCAATACCCTTTTTTCGTGCAAATCCCTTTACAACTAATTTGGCTTTAAATATTTTCTTACCTCCATCTCCTCTTTCATCGTACAAACCCATTTGTTTGGTAAATCCTTTTTACCTGCAGACAACTTGCATAATTCCCAAGTCTAATTTTTCAGCAAGGAGTCCATTTCTTCTTCCATTCCATGCTCCCACTGAACCTTGGTATCCACCTGCATAGCTTCATCATAACATTCTGGTTCACCAACATTAGTTAATAAAATAGAATACAAAGAGGGAGAAAATCTTTCTAGAGGTCTACTTATCCTTGAAGATCATCTAACATTCATTGGAGTTTGTGGTATTTGTTGTTGTTGTTATTGTGGAGTATGAGGAACCACTGGAACATCATTGTTTGGTGTATCATCCAACACTACATAATCATTTTCTTTCTTCTCATGCTACTACAACTGATCTTTGTACAACACTTTCTCATTGAATATGACATACCTACTCATAATTTTTTTATTTTCAAAATCTCAAAGCCTATAACCAAATTCAT
The DNA here is from genome assembly GCA_007258455.2 of Sequoia sempervirens. Classification (NCBI taxonomy): domain Eukaryota; kingdom Viridiplantae; phylum Streptophyta; class Pinopsida; order Cupressales; family Cupressaceae; genus Sequoia; species Sequoia sempervirens. The sequence goes on along the minus strand of VDFB02000002.1, from coordinate 122,060,222 downwards.
CAATGCCATATCCAGCAAATATACATTTCTTTGATTTTTCATCAAGCTTGGTTCTATTTTTAGAATCTACATGTGCAAATGCTTCACAACTAAAGGTCTTAAGAAAATAATAACTCACCTTCTTACCCATCCATGCTTCCTCTGGAATACCACAACACAAAGGATTAGAGGGACCTCTATTGATTAAATAAACAACAATGTTTATAGCCTCTGCCCACATGTTTAAAGGCAACCCAACATGCAATCTCATAGTTCATGCGCGCTCCATTATTGTTCTGTTCATGTGCTCAGCCACTCCATTTTCCTGTGGAGTCCTTGGAACCATTTTTTGCCTAAAAATACCATTAGAGGAACAATAATCTTCAAACTCTTTGCTGCAATACTCACCACCATTATTAGATCTGAGACATTTTAACTTTTTACCTATCTCATTCTCAACCGAGCTTCTCCATTTCTTAAAAGTTTCAAATACATCAGATTTCTGCCTAAGGAAATAAATCCATACCTTCCTTGTTGCATCATCAATAAAAGTGACATAGTATCAAGATCCACTGAGAGAAGATACTTGAGCTGGTCCCCATACATCCGTATGCACAAGCTCCAATTTCTCATCTTTTTTTTACTTCCCATCCTTGAGAAAACTAACTCTTTTTTGTTTTCCATACACACAACTTTCACAAAAATCCATATTAACACATTTTAGACCTGGTAAAAAATTCTTTGAATGAAGTAATTTCATACCTTTTTCACTCATATGCCCAAGTCTATTATGACACAGTGTTGATTTAGAATCCATAGCAACTATCTAATTTTTTGCCCGCTGAACTGCAACAACTGTTCCTAAACATTGATTTTTATCTGCAATAGCTAAAGTAGAAGGAATAGTATGACCTATACAAAGATATAAGGTGCCTAATTTCACACCTTTTTCTACCACTAAGACACCTTTTGTAACCTTCCAATTTTTATCACTAAATGTAACAGCACAACCCTCATCATCTAGTTGTCCTGCTGAAATTAAATTTCTTTTCAACTTTGGAACGTGCCTTACCTCATGTATTAGCCAATGATTCCCATTCTACAACTTAATCTTGATTCTTCCCTTTCCAATAATCTAACAGAGCTCATTATCTCCCAAATAAACCAACCCCAAATCCCCTTGGACATAATCAAGAAAATAACTTCTATGTGGCGTAGCATGAAATGAAGCCCCTGAATCTAACACCTAAGAATCATCAACATTATCAAGGGAATGAATCAAAGCATCCTCATCAGATTTGTTACTTACCACATTTTCCTCTTTATTTCCTTCCTTTTTATCTCCTTTATTTTTTTGAGACCAACAATATTTCTTTAAATGACCCAGCTTACCACAGTACCAACAATCCCTCTTGTCTCTAGATTGGGACCTTTTGTCCTTTGATTTTCCTCGTGACTTCCCATGAGTTCTAGAATTGTTTCCTCTCTCCTTTGTTCTACCCCTACTTTCTGCATTCAAAACACTACCTGATGTGCATGTTCCACTCAAACTTTTCCTACGAATTTTCTCGCTCAAGATAACACCAACAACATCATCAAATTTCAATGTATTTGAACTAGAAATAGAATTGCTAACAACCATTACCAAGCTATTCCAACTTTCTAGAAAAGAACACATAATCAAAAGAGCCCTAACTTCTTCATCAAAGTTTACATTTACAAAAGTTAATTGACTAGTAACCGTATTAAACTCATTTAAATGATCAACAATTGACCCACCTTCTACCATTTTCATATTAAATAAACGCTTCATAAGAAATACCTTATTCAAAGCAGAAGGATTTTCATATAACTCTTCCAGGGTTTCCATCAACTCTTGAGTTGTCTTTGTAGTTGTAATATTGAATGCCACCGATTGTGCTAGGCATAAACAAATGGCTCCCAGTGCCTTTCTATCCAAAAGTTTCCATTCCTCATCACTCATTGTTGCCGGTTTCTTGGATATTCCTTCCAATGGGCTCCATAAATCCTTCTGATAGAGATAATCCTCCATCTGCATCTTCCATAACTAATAGTTCTGCCCATTAAATTTATCTACCTTCAATTTACTATCGTCCGCCATTGCTCCCACTTAACCATGAGACTCCCACTCAACCGTGAGACTTTCTTGTAGATGATAATTGAACACAACCCACTCTGATACCACTTGTTAGAGTTAGAAGGCAGATATCTAATAGTTAAATGTAGATTTGATCAATAAAACAGAGAAATAAAACACACAAAAAATTATAGTAGAAACAAGACAACACATAGAATTTAACGTGGTTCACCCAATTTGGGCTACATCCACAAAACTGCAACCATCTGTTGATTTTATTATCCAGTGCAAAACATATTACAATCTAATGGATAATTTCCTTTTTCTACATACTGTAACCCCCATCCCAACCCCTTATAACAAGCTTTTTAGAATCTTCTAGAATTAGGGTTTTACAAAGTCTTTCTTATTTCAGTGATTTTTCCTTTTTCAGTGACGAAGCAAAAAAATGGGAAACATGCTGGGTGTACAGTATAGCATGATCAGTTGCCACATACCAACACGCATGTCATCCAATACCAAAAAATATAAAAAAAATAGCCAATACAAAATCTAATGAAATGAATATCACTTGTGAGTTCACCAAAAAATAGCATTGTTGCTCTTGCCCTATAAATTGAAATGAGGGAAAGAGTAACACAAAATACATTGGTTGTGGATATCAAACAAGAAGACCTTGTCACTAAGAGATTATAGTTTTAGAGGGAGCCAAGATAGTGAAGCTAAAATTCTCCTTCACCAAAATTATTTTTGGCTCTTCGTTGAATTTAATTTTAAAATATTTAATTGGAATTGCAAGTGAATCCCTCAATAGTGGTATATACCTAAAATTCCTTCATAATAACTAGTTAAAGCTCATTACAATTCAATATAGAAAATTTAATCTTAATAAGGGCCAAAGGCAATGCTCTATATCTTTGTGTTTTTTAGCTTTAAGTCAAAGATAAAACATTTGTAGGTGGGCTTAACAAACTAGGTGAATAAAAAATGGACAACCCAAAGAGATATTTTTAAAGTAAATTTTATTTGACTTTTGCTCAAACAACTTTAAACAATTATTTTACTAGGAAGTTCCCCCAAAATCTAACCCCACTCCAATAGACCTACTATTGATAATAGTTCAATAAATAAACACATCTATATTTTTGCATGAATCATAAGCACAAGTGTACACTAAAAACAAGATTTAATGTAAGAACTACCAGACTTAGCAAGCGAGAAAAAAAATCCAAAATTTACAAATAAAGATGTAATTCATAAAACCATTGCCTATGAACTTTGTGAGTGATCAATGCTAATTTCTATAACCATATTGAGCTAAGTATACTTTCTAAGATAAATTTATTGTCTTTAGAAGTATTCTAAAACAAGTTTAGAAAATGATGAAGACTTATATTCATGGGCAAGTTATATTAAAAAATGATACCTAGTTCAAAATAATTTTTTAATGTTTAATTTTTTATAAAATATTTAGATTCAAAATTAAAAAGCCTAGAAAGTTGTCTTACCATCATCCACTATTAGAATTAAATAAATATTTATAATATAATTGAGTGAGCTATGGAAATTATTGTATAGTAAAAAAATTAACTGATTGTTGAATAAGACAATTAGTTGTAGTGTCCATTAGTGCAATAATTTCATCAAGAATTGATATGTGATTGTACTTTAATAATTCCTACCCTAAATACACAAGCTAGTGTTAATATAAACTTCAATTTTCTCTATTTTTCTCATTCCAATCATACTAGCCTAAATTTAATTTTAATCCAAATAACAAAGGAAGTAAGAAAGAAATATGTTATAGTAAAATTGTTGCTTTATTTAAACTTAAGCCTTGTAAAAAGAGAAAAAAACAAACCATATATAGTTTAAAGCATAAAATCAATGTTAAAAAGGTCTTAGGGAAAATAAAACTTAAACATATCCCTTCCTACAACCATTGTACTTATGTGCAATGATGATGCTTGCTTTAGTATGTATCAAAAAATGTAAAGAGTTGCAAGGGGCAATTATAAAGATGTTAGCGACCAAGTGTGAAAACCCTAAAAAATGTTTTCTAGCCTAATATAAGCTCTTCACAACATGAAGTAGTCCCATTTTCCTTTGAGTTTTACACTATAAAACTAAATACCATAGCTATTTTTTAAGAAAATGGCTTGAATATGGTAAAAAAATTTGGTATGACTTAGAATCTCATTAGAGTAGGTAGCATTTGAGATCTTACAAACTATTGAACAAATATTCATTGCAATAGTTATTTCTCTTGCAAGATCAAAGCTTGAATGGTTTTGATCAATCTTGTATGTTTATCTAGGAGTGGTAATGTCCTCTAGCCTTAGCCAACAATAATGATATAAGATGCCATCACCTACATAAGAAGTGTAACAAAAAAAAGAGAATTTAACTATAAAAATCACAACAGAGTTTGAAGATTAATTTTTTTTTAATTTTATGGAGCTCTCCTTGCAATACAATGGACTTTGGGTTATCTTTGATAAAATAATCACTTCCCCATTTGATAACTTCTATTGCATGATCCAACTCCCCATTCACCACTATTTACTTGTCATATTCAATAAGCCTCCATAATATCATCATAACTATAAATACCATTATTAGGCCATTTTGACATCATCTTTGTAATAGCCTCCCATTGCCACTATCATTCAATTCCATCAATTTTACAATTATTTTTTTATATTTTTAGTCAATAAAAAAGTAGGTCTCTACTAAATGCTTATAATTTCCTTTTAACATCACTTTGATTATTGGTTTGGATTGACATTGAGAATTCAAAGTTTCAAAATTGACAATTAAAATGATTAATAAAGTTTCAATCTTTTCATTGGACTTTGTATTTTTGTAGAGTTTTGAACTTTCTTTCTTATAGATAATATGAGATGACTTATACATTAATGTTGACCTTCCAATGAATTTGTATCTTACACATTTTCTCAAAGTCTTGTCTAACCATATTCATATCATTTCAATGAGAAAAAGACTATTAATAAAGTTGAAAGTTTGACATAATGACAAATATTTAAACTTTAATGAAAACAAAAACAAAAACAATGAACAAATTATTTGATTTCATTTTTCATTGAAAATAAATGATAAAAATAGATTCAAAAGAAGACAAAAAAATATCATTCCATTTAATATAAGCTAGTAAAATAAAGAATAAATAGTAATAATAATTTTATAATATAAAAAATATTATGAAAAATATACAATCATCAAATTAATTAATCAACTTTAATTACAAATTATATCTATTATTATAAAATCCTCATCATAACAAAATTTTAAAAAATAAAAATCATGCAATTTCTACCATTACAAATCTTATACAAGATGATCTACAAGTTTGAGAGAAGAAAACTTAACAAATGTCCTCGTGAAAAAGATAAAATCTCATACAAAGTTGAAAGCTAAGATATTCATCTCTCATACTTTCTACCTACTAAGATGCTATATCACCTTTCCAAAATTTAGAATTTGGTTATAATTAATATCTTTAATTTTTTTTAAACTCAAGTTTGCGTGGAGACCGTTCAAGTAATGTGGGGATGCAATGTTGTAGGTAAAGACAAATTGTTATTATATTCAATGCTTTATGGTTGAAGTAGTATTTTCATGTGCTTGTTAGAATAATTAAAAAATAATGTTGTTGGTAAAGAAAAAATGTTATTATATTCAATGCTCCATGGTCTAAGTAGTATTTTCATATGCTTGTTAGAATTTGATTAATTTATTATAAAATCCTCACCATAAAAAAAATTGAAAAATAAAAAATCAGGAAATTTTTGTTGTGCCTATAGCACACATGCCCCGTTCGGAATGAGGACCCTCTCTTTTCGTTTCGCCGGGTTGATTTTTCTCTCACCTCATTTTGTGTGCCCCCTATTTTGAGCCCTAAGTGGTCAAGGAGTCCTAGGGTTACTATCTTGAGTTGGCCAAGTTTCACCACCCTCAAAAATTTCAAGCCTTTGGCCTTTGCAAAGTTCCCTTGGTAGTTTTCTTCTAACTTTAAAGTTGTCGTCCTTCATGCTTTGCGGGTTTGCCCTTACGGGCCGCCCTTGATGGAACTTCGTCCATTCACTGCCATTCCAAATGGCCAGGTCAGCATGTCCTCCTGCATCGTGGGGTCTGTGGCTTCTGCTACTGTTCTTTTTGCCAACCTACCAAATGGCTAACACATGAGTGTTGTCCGCTTTGTGGACCCCGCCATTGTCTCTTTTGAACTGCATGTCGACCAAATTTGACTACCTCTGTACCCGCATTAATGGTGGGAATTTAATACTAAAAGATCTATAAATAGAAAATTTGATGGGTCATTTTCACCAACAAACTTTCAAAAACTTGTCAGAAACCTCCAATCGCCGCCGCCTCTGCGCCTGCAGGATCTTGCCATGGTTCAAAGTATCATCACTTGCACCGTCTTCATCAAATTCTTGTGGGTCCAATAGGTAGGACCTCCACCATCGCTCATTTCATGTTTTTCCTTCATTTCTGCAGACTCATTGAACTCTTAAGAGGGGAAACCTTAAAACTAGAAAGAAAATTGAACGATGAGCAAAACCCACATCTTAAAAAATTGAAAGTTCTTTGAAATCCATTTTAGAAAACCATGCGAAACTTTCACCCTTCATTGCCATTCCTGAACCAAGGCAATCATGCCCTTGTAGCCCATAAGACATTCATTGCTGCTATCAAACCCACCAATGATAAACTTCAAACGACTGACCTTCACCTTGATCAGACCCACCTATGCGGGAAGACGCCTACACTTTGCCATCATGTTTTGAACTCAAACATAAATCACAAGTAACACGGGGTCCTTTCAACCATGTGGGTCCATGAATGCGGGATTCCGCTTGTGGATCACCCTTTGTGCTTCACCGTCCCCAAACAACCAATTGATCCTAGCTTCCCGCCTTACAGGGACTGCCTTGGCTATCTTCGTCCAACTCTCTAAGCCAAACCGTCTAAGTTTGGGCCCTTTGTGGGCTACCCTTTGCGGGCTTCCTTGTGTAAGATTCCATCACATGTTCATCATCTGAAATGGCCTTGGCAGACCATCCGTCCACCTTGCAGACTTTGCACTCATCACCTCTGTTTGAGCCTAAAAGATCAAAATGACTAAGTCTTTGCTTGTAGACCATCTAACATGGGTCAATGCCGCCCTATGTCCATCGTCTCGCATGGTTGAAAACCTTCACCTTCCCACTTTGTGGAGGCTGACCTCCCTTTCATCATCTAGTTGAATGCTAAATAAATGACTTGTGCTAAGGACCTTTGCAGATCTGATGATGCAGACCATTGCCTGCGAGCTGTTGTCCCATCTCCGTCATTCTGAACGGCCAGCATCTAACATCTTTCCGCATCTTCCTACCTGTGTCCATGTAAACCATTTGAACTTCAAAGATAACCTGACGCCGCCCTCTCTGATTATGGGCCCCACATTGTGGGGCACCATCTACGGGATTCCATCTCGCCAGCGCTGTTTCACACGGCGGAGGCCAAAATGGCTGAGAGGCCTCCTGCACCTACAAGCCTCGCTTTCGCATGCTTAAATGACTGAGTTAGCAATCCCAAAACCTCAAAATGATCAAGCATACGTGGTAAAATAACTTGACCTCCCAGTGGGCCCCATCTCAGCTCAGAAAAATTGGTACAAGTGGATCCATGCGGGCTGTCGTGCCTTGCTTGCCATCCATTTGCAACTTCCCCAAAACGGTTGCTAGCCCAGGGAAGTCCTCACCCCTGGGCCCGCATTTCCATATCTCCCTTAAACAAAAGGAAAATGATGATCGAAGAAGAATGTTATGATTTTTAAATGATAAATTACTTGATCTAACGTGGATTTTGCTGACGTCCCCCTTGTTTTACACATGAATATGCTTACTACTCCTTTGCTTGCAGGATATATGGAATCAGCTGCAAGACTTTCAAGAGCGTCTGTAGAGAAGGAAAAGGTCAAGAAAGCCGCTAAAGCACCAAGGGGAAAGGAGGATAAAGATCAAATGAAGTATAAATTTCAGGGAGTGGAGATCAACACCAAGGTTACAACAGAATGGGACACAGTCTTAGACACTAACCTGGGACATATAAACCTTGATGAATTCTGACAGAGAGTCATTTCCAACCCTATCATGGAGAATTCCAAGAAGATAAGGAAAATTGGATTGGCCAAGGTAGCTAGTTTCCCACCTGCCCTTGTGGCTCCTAACCTGGTAATGGCCTGCAGGGAGGCATACCAAGAAATGATCAAGAGAATTGTGGATAGAGATGGCAGAATATTGGATGACTTGTCCTCCAAGCCTATAGGGAAAACTTTCCACATCCCCACCTTTGATGAAAAGGAGGAAACAACCAAAGAGTATGTTGAAAGCAGATGGAAACCTGACTCCCTAAAGTGCAAGAAGTTAATTAATCAATAGTGGCTAAAGGAGAAGAAGGGCAACACAAACAAAGTACCTCAGGGACTCTTCAGGAGTGATTTCCACGAGGATTACCATGATTTGGTAACCTTATTAAGTAGGGTTATGGGCCTCCCAACTATGGCATATTTTCAGGAATGGATGGTCTATTTCATAGAAGAAATCATAAGAGGAAAGACTAAGTTCCATTGGGCAGGAATGATTAACAACTGCCTACATGAGCAGTTTGTAGTAGTAAAGAAGACTTCACAGTTATACATGACCTCATACTTGGTCTATTTGTTGGTTGATCACATTCAATACAAAGGTCTATTTGTGGTGCCAAGCCAAACTCCAGGGAGAGAGTTGAAGGTCTATGATAGATACCCGTAGCTTCAGTACCACAATTTTAAGAAAGATTACCTCAGGGTGAATGATGCCTTTATCGGGCACATTATCAAACTAATCAGAGGTGAATTCGAAAGGAGAGTCACTCATAGTGAAAATGCCTTCATCCACCAGTTTGGATTCATTTTTATTCAATTTCCTAAGTTTACCTACATTAGAACCGAAGGCTTCTCTAAGAGGCCCTATAAGTTGCCCCGGTACCCAAACGACTGTATGGTTTTGCTCAAAGTCTCCAGGAAGTTACAACATGCACATACACTTCTAAGTGACAAGCATAGGCTTGAAATTCCTTACACTCTCACATTCGGCCAGGGCATGTATGCAACCCTTGCATCCCAGTGTGCGGAGTACTCAGAGAAAGAAATAAATGAATATAACTTGGAGCTCCACACTGCCCGACCACGGATGGATCCATATGGAAAGTTAAAAAAGATGGTTGGGAAAGAGTACGCCCATCTACACAATGTTCAAGACTTCTAGGAAAACTGCAAAGATGATAAAGAAGTGTGCATGAGGCACTATATGTGCATGATGACTTACTTTTTTAAAATGGTTAACTTGTTCTCGGTGCCGGATCAAGTTGTGGAGGAAGAAAATACTATAATAGATTCAAGATTTGATGTCATTGCCAACCTACCACTTCCCATAATTGATTGGGATGAGGAAGAGGTCAATGACCTTGACATTCTAACAAAACCAATAGAAGCCCGAACAAAGTAATGGATGGATGGGCAGGTTGCTCAGCTGAAACTCCAAGGTGCTACTCTGACCTATGGTGAGCTCGAGGATGAGCTCGAGAGCAAGACTGATAGTGGAACTACTGCTGCCCCATCTGGGGAAACTTCAAAATCTCCCCCTACTACTAGGTCAAAGAAGAAAGAAGTACCAGAACGCTAGCCTAAGCGCAAGGTATATTCTAGAAAGGCGTCAGAAGAAAGCAAAGAAATTAGGCAAATTCACGGAGATGCCCACCATTCAGGAGGACCCACTCCATGAGGGAGAGAAAGAAGAGGCCAAGCAACCGAAGTCTCCACCTGCCACCTCTACTCTTACTGCCACTACCATTACTCCTCCGCCGACATCTCAAGCATTTCCTACTTCTTCTCCGCCCATGGTGGACATTTGGGTTCACCTTGCCTCCACCTCACCTACTGCACAAATTATGGTGATAGATTCTTCCTCCACTACCACTTCTCCACTTTCTTCTTCCTCCATGGCTCCATCAACCACTATTCCCTTGGCCTCTGCAACAACAATGCCTACCCTTACTCTCCCTGAATCTTTTTCCAAACATATGCAAAACATACCATTGGAGCTCTCGGGAGTATTGATGAATCCAACGGTACAAGATGCCTTAGCTCAAGTTGTTGCCGATCTCCCTACACCTCCTCCGAATGAACCACCTAAGATGGAGGCAACAATGCAGATTTTAGAGGAATAGGAAAGACAAGAGAGGGAAGCAACTAAAGAAATGGAAGATGAAGTTGATGACTACCACGAGCACCTATAGCATCAACATCTAGTCATTGACAAGGTAGTTCATGAGGAAGAAGAAACACAATCCTCTGAAGAATATATTGAGTACCCTAGAGAAAAGTACATTGTGGAAAATTCCAACCAGGAACTTGAAGAAGAGTTGGCCAAGCAACTCAAAGATGTTGGGGAGGAAATTGAGAAGCAGTCCTCTAAAGAGAAGAAAGAAACAAATGAAGAAATGGAGGTAACCACAGAACCTCCAACTAGGGAACAAGATAAGAGCCCTGATCTTGATGAAGAGATGCCTCCCTCAGGGGAAGAAGAAAAAAATAAATAGGAAAAGAAAGATGAAGATAAGCTTGAAGAAGAGGTTGAAACAAGAAGAAGCCTAGAAGCAGAATGTCACGAAGAACATGGGAAAGAAGAAGAAGACAAGGGATCTAAAGGGGAAGATAGCCCCAAGGAAAACATAGCCACCACCGAATCACCAGAAGGAAAGGCTATAGTCATTCAAGATTCAGACAAAGAAGAGGAAGAAAAGACAAAACAAGAGACTCTGAGCCATGAAGAAATGGAAATTCAGCATACTCAAGAGGAGGAAGGTGATCACGAATCACCAAAAGAAGTATCTCAAAAGCCTAAGTGGCTGGATAAGCAATTACAGAAGAAATCCCCCATCCTTATGGATCCTAAGGAGAGACTAGAAGCCATCTTGGATCGAGCTCAGATAGGGACAAAGAAGGAGAAGAAACTAAGGGTCAAATCCCACATAACTATGGATGCATCGAGATCAAGGACCATGCAAATAGCTACTCCAGTGGTGGAAGGAGAAGGAATCAGCTATAACATCTCCACCATTGATCTGGGGACAACCACAAGGGAGCAAAAAATTGATCATCTTTAGGGATTTGTTGCTACTATTGTGCACCAAATGAATAAGGACAAATCCTCTAAGGAGGAGTTAAAAGCACAAGTAGCGGAACTTATGGCCTATATACAACAAAGGTCCTCTACTAAAGAACTACCCTTGACATTGTTGACCACTCCTCTGCTACTCTGAAAAGATCATATCAACAAATTAGAAAGGAGGAAAAATTGGACCAAGGCCACCAAAGATTGGTTTTGACGAGTAGTCTATAATGGAGATATGGGTATCGGCCATGCTGTCCAGACAACAAATAAGTTTGGGGAAGTGCAGAAACAACTTGAAGGCATAAGGAAATTTTGTACTGACTTCCCAGAGTTGTATAGAATCACATACCCCAAGCTCGAGGCTATCCTCAAGATGCCTAAGAGAGCATGGGAAAAGGAGCTGGCACTGGTGAAGGATGATCATTGGCTCTTGGAAACATGGAAATTGGGCCTTGATCATAGAAGAGAAATCTTGGAACGGGTGCTCCATGAAGTGGAGCTTGACATTGATTGGGCTAAGTAAATCAGAATGACCTATGAAGAATACCTGAAGCTCATGACAGACTATGATATGCCCTCCATTAAGCTAAATCCTAAGAAAATAAGGTCGCACTTTCATAAGAAGATGGAGGATGGAGCCACTGATACACTAACACCGGATTTCATGGATTTCGCTGCTCGGGCCTTCACTCAATCAGAGTAAGTGATCAAGAACACACCAAAATGCAATAAGGATTGGGACTTGATTACCAACTGATCCAGGAAATTGAACTTCCAAGTGCTCCAATTTGACATAATGGAGTGGAGCAAGCTTCAGGCGTTGATCGACAAGTTCATGGAATATGCTACTATGAAGAAGCATGAAGGAAATCTAGTCATAGATGATGAATTTCACATAGTATAGCTGCAACAAAAGGGAAATCAACTAGAGGACGAAAGTGCTACAGTGCTAGCCACTAGAAGACAAATTAGGCTAAAAGACAAAATGTAATTTTAAATTGTAAAATATTTGGGGTAGGTGAAACCCTATTTTTTGGTGAATCTTGGCCACAGAATGAGATTAAATATTGGCCATTCATTTTGCTTTTGGGACACTATAAATAGGGGGTCTCCTCTCATTTTCAAGAGAGAGTTGAGTTGTTTTAAAGACATGCTGCTAAAATTCTAATAGAAATTCATTGCTTTTGGGTGGATTCTTGAGTTTCATCTCATGTTTCATGATTCTTCTCTTCATAGTTCATAGATTTGAGTAGATTTACTTTGTTGCTCTATGTGTTTAGCATGTTTTAGTAGATTGGTAGATGCTAGTCATTGATATTGAAGAATTCTACTGTGTTGATGCCCTTCCTTGTTCATGCTTTTTGTTGTTTATTGATGATAAATAGTAGTGTAAAGATAGTCTGAACACGAATTGAATGCTACACTTAAATTCTATGTTTTATTCATGCTTTATGGTGAATGAATGGTTGAAAATCTGCAGACCTTAGAAGATTGCACTAGTTTCATGAGACTGTTGGTTGATTTGGTTAAGTGAAGCTTGGTTTCAGGAAGACTGTCCACTGTAGCATCCTCCATTATCATTGTTCATTGATAGTTTCAGGTCTAGGAACTCACTCTCTTCCTTGCCCTTTTGACTTCTCTTTCAAATAGTAACTTGAGACAAGTTCAAGCATCATTGCACATTGTAAAGCCAAATCTGATGACAAAAGTGGAGTTTTAGACCGCTGTTTTGAACTTGTAGCAATAGCACACAACTTCAAAATTTTATAAACTCCATTCAAAGAACCAATTCCCCTCCAACTTAATATACGTAAGGCTTCCCTATGATTACCAACAAATCACATCAACCAACTAAGATGTTCCAAGCATTGTCATGACCTAACACTTGAGAGACCTTGGGGTAGTTTTTTGCAACTTATTTGTAGGAGATTGTCTTTCAAGAGAGGTGATGCACTTATGAATTACCTATGTTGAGAAGTGCTAAAACACCCATGAACAATTTTCACCATTACAAATCTTATACAAGATGATCTACAAGTTTGAGAGAACAAAACTTAACAAATGGACCCTTCTTGTGGAAAATGATAAAATCTCATAGAAATTTGAAAGCTAAGATATTCATCCCTCATACCTTATACCTAATAAGATGCTATATCACCTTTCCAAAATTTAGAATTTGGTTTAATTAATATCTTTAATTTTTTTTAAACTCAAGTTTGCATGGAGACTGCTCAAGTAATGTGGGGATGCAGTGTTGTTGGTAAAGACAAATTGTTATTACATTCATTGCTCTGTGGTAGAAGTAGTATTTTCATGTGATTTCTAGAATAATTAAAAAATAAAATGTTTTATTTAAAAATGTTTAATCCTTGTTTCCAAGGGAGCAATGAAGACATTCACAATGTGACATAGGTAAAGACTTTTTGGCTTGTAGTTGTTATCACGTGATGTAATATAAGTTTTTAATTATAATAAGAATTTTTTATTTTTTATTTTGTTTTTAGGGGGAAGAGGGTTATTTTTATATAATTATAATATATTGGTAATCGTACATTTATGTAATGGGTATATCGAAGAGGTTTTATAGGTGGATTTTGGGTCTTTAAGTAAAGGATGTGTTACATTTAATGTAGCTCCCTATGAACAATGTCATCTTTGGATTGCTGGCAAAGTGATTGAGGGAAGGTCAAATGTTTTGAGTTTAGGTGTTAAGCATCACCAATTAGACACACATTCACAATTTGCATACCATTTAATTGCAATTTAAGTAGCACAAGTTTCACATTGCAAAGTTCAAGACTTGTTGTCTAAAAATTGATTGAAAGAGTCCTTTGTGTATGAAATTTGGAGCTTTCAAGCATATAATTCTATCCATGCAATAGATTTAATGGAATGTTGAATTATTTGTAATTGGCATCCATGTCCTCTTTTTGATTTTTTTAAGGCACACATGCACCATCTTTCTTAAGATAGTAGACATATGAAGGGATGAAACTTAAATAGATAGATAATTAATATGTATATGCACTTTTGAATTTGTCTCAATTCTTCTAAACACCAAGCAAAGTTTGCATAACCGCTTGGAAAGATAGGAATGAGAATGACACTATTCTCAAATAATCTTATTTTTCTCATTTCTCTATTTGTTGAGTGCAATATTTTAATGTAAAGTAGATTGATAGGCTTAAGTGAGACTTATTTTGAAATGATATTTATTATTTATATAGATTAGTAGTATCAATTACAATAAAAAATAACCTAGATTGAGCATAATTATTGGTTTCTCAATGTGGCTTCTTATTATTTATGTTTTTCTTCTATTTAGATTTGTGTTAATATTATGCTATTGTACCTAGCCTTGTGTTTACTTGTCATGTTGTGTTGCCATTGAGCTTATAAGGTCAAGAAGAGGGCATTTGTGCATTAACTTTGGATTCATATGTTTTAGAGTTAGTTATTAAACCCATGTTTCTTAGAGAGTGGAAATTGTAAGTGTATAGCACGAAAACATTAGTCCTATGTGAATAATATCATTTTAAAGAGTGTTGAGAAGGTGGAGACCACCCGACGTTATATGGTTGACCATGCTTAAGTAGTGTATTTATCTACTTGCTTCCATTGTTTTGAGATTTTCTTAAAATATAATAATAGACTCTAAAATTTTTCAACACCTAGGTAAAGTATTTTGCAAACAATATTGACTCATTTTTTATTCTAGATGATGAAACACATCCAATTGGTGGGAAAGGAAGGAGAAATTGATAAATAAAGTATATATGCAATAAGAATGAAGAGATAAATGTCAATTTTCACAAAACATTGCAAGGCATTGGGTCATCCCACAATAATGGGTCCCAAACTTGGGACATCAAATTTTTGATCTCGGATGCAAGTAAAAACTTGAAAATGTAAAAAAACCTTCGAATGAAGGTAATTTCCAAAAATGGACATTCAAACGGCTTCAAATTTTCCTCAAAAAATCTAGTTTCAAACCTCAGGTTGGACCTTCAAATGGAATTAACTTGACAAGATAATTTGCAAGATCATATTCCTTGAAACGATCTTTCGTTAGCTCAAACTAGAGGATATGATAAGGTGTGACTAGAGGGTGATTCTCTCAACATCATTAATAACCTTAGGAAATTGTCTCATCCTTCATGGATGGTGAAGCCTCTTATTAATGATGCTTTAAATATTATGGACTCCTTTGATCAATGTCATATCTCACATGTTTATAGAGAAGGCAATAGGTTGGCTAATTTTTTCGCCAATTATGGGGTAAATGATGCTATGGAATGGAGAGGACATGACCTTCTTCCCATAGAGGCTTGCTCAATAATTCATTATGAATCTCAAAGGTGTTGAGAGGAGTGGTCTTCTAATGATGGTGTGTTGTCACATGTTCTTTATGTGGTAGCTTTTTCTAAGGTGTAATCCACTTAGAGGAAAGGATGGGTGGTATATTGTGGTGGCATGAATGACTAGGCCTTCTTTTCTCATAATTCCTCTCTGCCATCTTGTCCAATCCACATAGATTGTGGGTATTATGAGATCCTTTGTTTTCTCAAGGTTTCCTTTTTACCATTGCAAGCTCTTTAAGTTTCTTTGGCTTTCTTGCAAATTATTCCTTTTGTTGGGGTTTTTTCTTACTACAACTATGGGGGGTAGTTGAAATAAAACTAAGCCCAAATCTTGTGACATTGTGAAGGCTAACAAGAAGGTATGGGAATTTTTGGAAGCCGTGGGAGTGACCCCATAT
Organism: Sequoia sempervirens; assembly: GCA_007258455.2. NCBI lineage: Eukaryota > Viridiplantae > Streptophyta > Pinopsida > Cupressales > Cupressaceae > Sequoia > Sequoia sempervirens. The sequence goes on along the minus strand of VDFB02000002.1, from coordinate 122,044,165 downwards.
ATGGAAAAGTTGCATGGGTTTGATGTGAAGACCTTACATGAATTTCTTGAGGGTTGGCATAATCGGGTGTTGGAAATTGGGGGAAAGGAGTTTAATATCACTGAGAACCTCATACCTGAAATCACATGCTTATCGACTAATGGGAAGAAATTCTATAGAGACAAGAATGAGTTTGGTCTAGCTATGGATGCTTTCTTCAAAGATAATGAGAGGAGGAAGCTGGAAAAGGAAAAATGCAGTGGCTATTTTCGTTCTTCTCTCAAGGCAATTTGGAGAAATGTTGCTGAGGAGATTATGAGGTATTTGACCTTGGACAGTCATTTTTTTGTTATTTTTTGGCATCATTTTGTCTTGTTGAATCATTTTAGGCATAAGAAGAGAGTTCTGTTCCCCTTCTATTTATTGGTCTCCCTAGAAACTGGTATAAGGGATCATAGACTCAATCCCAAAAATCCTATCCTCTATGAAGGTCTTATTTTGATTTCTGAGTATGTCAAGGATTTTACTCTACCGACTCAACCTAATATTTCCAATGTTGGGAGAAAAAAGAAGAATCTTGAGTATGTGACGAGGTCGGAGGAGGATTCCAGGGATGAAGATTACTCCCCTGGGTCTAATGCATCCTTGGAGGGTGAGTTAGAATGTCTTGCCACTTCTGAAGGAAAGAAGAGAAAAAAGAAGCAATCCCTTGTTTCCTCTAGGGATGATGAATATACCACTGGCGACGAGGAAGAGATTGTGCAATCCTGCCAGAAGTCTAAACCTGTGAAAGGGCCAAGTTGAAAAAAGCTGAAGGATGAAGGTAAGAAAAGAAAGAAGAATCAAACTCTAGGCTCCTTAAGGGCAGATAAGTATGAAACGGGAGATGAGGCTTTAAGGTAGGTCGGCCCTACCAAAAATCTAATCTTGTGACTTGGGGTCAGGTGGCAAAAAGATGAAGGGGTTTGTGTTGGATAACTTATGCAAGGAGGATTTGGTTAACAAGGGTAAGCTGGGGGTCTTCCTTGTTTCTAATGTGCAGAATAAAGAGGGTTAGCAAAAGAAAAAATCTCCTATGAATTTGGAAAGGGATGAGCAACAAGATCATGTTGGCAATGTGTCAGATGTTGAGAACTAGTTAGTGGAGCTGAATGTGGATAAAGGTGCTGTGGCCTTTGCTCAAAAAGGGAAGGAGACCATGAAGAATGCTTCTACTAGTAGTGACTCCCAACAAGATTATGCTATGGACAAAGATGGTTTTAATTTTAGGAGGGAGATTATGCATGATTATCATGCTTGTAAAAGAGAGCTCTCTCTCCTTGTTCAAGCTTTTTAAGTGGGTTTTTCATGAGATGAACTCCACTAATGTTCAGGTTAGAGTTGTTTGTAATAATGTTGATGAAGCCTTCTCTTATAAGGGGTCTAATATGCAAGCTCAAATCAACAAGGTGTAGTTAGAGGTCAATCAAATTTTTGATACTCTCAAGATGGCAGCTGATGAAATGCTCAATATGAAGAATTCCTACGAGCAAAAGTTTGTAGCTATTGATGGTAAGTTGGAGAAGGCTTTGGAGGTCAGTAAACATGCTATGTGCAATGAGGCTGAGGGATTGTTTTTATTGAATAAGAAGGCTAGGAAGTGGTTGGGGGACAACTCTCGATTGAAAGACATGGTGACTGATGGTGGTGTGCAACAAAAGATGATTAGTGATAAGGGGCCTTCTACTCGTACCCGTAACAAGACCAAGCTTAATGCAAAGGTTGGTATTCTTGCTGATGAAGTGGTGGAAGTCATGAATTTCCATCAGAAAATAATTGATAGTGATCTTGAAGTAGTGGATATTCTTAAAAATCTCTAGTTTGTTTGTCTTTTATGCCTTTTTTTGGCTGTTTGTGTGCTAGTTTTTGGCTGCTTGTTCTATTTTTGATTATATGATGAAGTAGTGGCTTATCTTGTAAAGGGTTTTAGGGCCCCTTCAAAACTTGTTTTTCCTATAATAAAAAACAAATATAATTTTAATATATTTTTATTTTATTGTATTTATTTTCTAATTTTTACTAAACATAGGCTTTTCACTAAACATCAAATTCTTTGTTCTATGCATTTGGAAAAATAGTAAAATACTAGAAAAAAATATAAAAATATATGTGCACTAGGTATTGATGTCTTTGTTTGAGTAAAAAAAAGAATTTCAATATATACAAAATAAGTTATGTAACGCCCCGTCGTGTGAACCCCAAAGGACAACTAAAGCAACAATTACCGCACAATTTTTTATTTTTATTTTTAAGTAAAACTAAACATACATGAAATGAACATTAAGTTATGACATGAAGTTCATTTAAACCAAACCACTAACACTTACATCCCTTGGGGCACACAAGGTGACATTACGAAACTTAATCCCATACATGAACGGTATCAATCAAAAGCTAAGAGAATAAACCATGGTCAAATGTATGATTACAACAATGGAACATACATTAAAATTTATCAATAAAAACCATCCACTTAAGTAAACACAACATATAAAAGATTAACTCAACCTTAGTAGCGAGTAACACACTATCATCACATGAACTTAATGAAGCATATTTCCATAGATACAACACATTGCATCCATTTCATTATATTACAATGTTCAAGAGGTACAATGATACAAAAGCGTTTTCTGACATGAACAAAAACCGTACAATAAGATAGAATGATACAACTAAATGGCAGGACTGGCTCCAAGTCGAACACAATTCTGGAGTCACCGCAAATGGCACAATCCACACCTCTCGCTCCTTGATTGGGGACCCAATGGGGTGCTTAGCATGTTTCACCTAACCACGTGGGTCCGAAGACCCACCTCCCATGCTAAGGAGCTGACAAGAAAGGATCCTCAACCAAGGACATCCAAACAGAAAATGCAAGACTAAAATCCAAACATGAAAAGCAAGAAAACCCAAAGGAAACATAATATCAAAAGACCACTCACAAAACATAACAACAATAAATCACCAAAACACATCAATAGACCACTTCCAGAGGTTAGCAATAAAAACAACTCAAGGGGAATGCTAGAGGAGCGTGTCATCACATAGTCTTACATGGGTTATCCTGATTGCCTTTCTCTAGGCACCGCCCCCATCTATGCTTACCCTGACAACCTCTCTAGGCGCCGGCCCCACAGGGTGACTCATGTAGAACCGTTAACCTATCGTGAAGACGAGACAATGATCTTTCCAACCACGGCCTTCTCAGCCCACCTTTAGTCTATGAAATCCCTAACAGGCGGACAAGGCATCCATAATTATCTCATTAATGTTTTACTACCCACCCCCTAATTAATTAATTAGGTTATCACTTATTACTCTAACTCTAACGTGGGTTATCCTGATAGGCCCTTTGTGCGCCGACGCCCATGTAGAGCCACTCTCCCTAGAAACCCAAACATAAAATCCAATAAATCCAATACCAAGGGGTTGTACCAACAAGAAGACTAAATCGGAAATGGAACATCCGTGAGGCAAAACCATCTCGCCAAAAGTAATAAGGTTTCAACATAAAACTTCAACATATAAAATTTCCAAAACAAGAGACCCTTACAGTGGACACACAAGAAACCATTCAACAAAGCCCGTAGGCAAGTCGACGATAGAAATCAACCATCATCACAAGAGTGCTAAATAGCTATCCACATGAAGAACACATGAATAAGAGAAAACAACATTCAATGGGATCATCTAACTTCATTTATTTACATTAGCCTTTCATTTAACAAAATGTAATTTTATCAAATCAACATTCATTTACAATGAATTCAATTAAACGTTCTTCCTACTAATAAGCATTATAAAATATAATAATTATGCGCTTAAACATCCTAAAATATAGTTGATATAGTTAAATGATTAGTACCAAACTGATTATCTGATGAACTTAAAAATCTAATGCTACAAGAACCATTTAGATAACTTACCTATATAATTCTCGATTAATACTCTTTCAATTATCTACAGACCTTTTCGTATTCAATTAATACCCTAACCCATTTTATAATATTCTAATTTCTAATAGAAACATTTCTAAATAACATAATAATCTCTTTTAACTAATCACTTATCTAGTTATAGGGTCGAACACTAACAAACATTCCCATTCTACTTTCAATTATACATAACTCTTTCCTCCCTTTTATCCTTTCCATTAAACCTATCTACAATTATTCACAAAGCACTATTTTCTCTATATCTAGTCAAATACATGTAACCATCTATAGATCATTAAATACAAAATTGTAGTAATTGAAAAGTTGTTAATAGTCCATACATATCAACTTTAAATGGATAATATATTGAACAACACAACATGACGGTATTCATATTATAAAAGTATTTAGGGAATACTAGAAAAGTGTAGATCTCAAGGACGCTCGAATTGCTTGGGTTATTTCGCTGGAAATTTCAGGGAGATTTTTTTTTTGGCGTCTCCTAGTGTGCCTCTAAATCAATTAATAGGTGAGGTTATTTTTGGACTTAGATACACATCAGTATCATTGTAATAAGTATCATGGGGTAGAGTTGAAATAGCTCATACACATCAATACCAATTTATGGAAGAATTTCGAATTATAGTCTGCAATAATAGTAAACTAACATTTATAACCCCTACACATAAACGTACTTATATATATACGAATATAGTTACTCAATACTCTACTGGTTTTAAGAGGATGGGATTATATACTTGCATTCACGGGGCCTAAATAACTCTACAAACACACACATATATCTACCAACAGGCCTAACACAGGAAGTGCACAAGACACCTTAGGCATATGTTAGCATGCAAAGTACAAACTATAGTCTAAAGTGGAAGAAAGAGACGCTACTCAAGCCTTCCATTACAGCTGAACCCCATCGAATTCCATTAAGAGTGTTCATTAAATATTAAATATAAGCATAGCCTTCGAATAGAGGTCACAGGAGAAAGCATGCGTTTAGCATAACTAGCGACCAAATGAAATGAACCAACCTAGGCCTTACGTGCAGAAAAAAAAGACAAGCAACCCAGGTAGAGAGGATGCAACAAGAAGAGGTGCTTAGCATGCAGGACAGGTGGACACGAGGAGCTCACTTCTCCAATGCTCAGAATTGTGATTTTCTTTTTTTCCAGAGCCAAAAACCATCAGAATAATAATCCTCTCCCTAATAATCCCCCCGAAAATCTTCTTATATCCAAACCAAAATTCACTTCCCCAAAACCTTCTCCCAAAAGAAGATATAAAGAAGGTTTTAAAACAAAAATCAGTTAAAAAAATTAACAAGTTTCTTCTTCCACCCACTGTTTGAACTGAACATGCACTCAATTAGAGTTCCTTTCTATCTTTTTAATTACTTTTGGGAACTGATTGAGAATCTTATCTCTTCATCTATTCTAAATACTTTATCTTTTCTCCCCCTTTTCTATATTCGTCTATTGCAACTTCAGTTCTAGATCTTGTCTATTTTTTTTTAACTAATTAACATTCATATTATTCTATTAAAACACATTATTTTCTCATATTAATAATTACCCCCAATAAAATAATCATTTAAATATTAATTTAATTATTTAATAAAATCCGTACACATAATATTCTACAAAATAGACTTATTAATTATTATTTTAATTCTAATTTTGTTTAAATTATTTTGTGTTCAATTTTAATTAAATTAACGGACTACTCAATCCTTTTAAAATATTAATTTCACCTCAAATATCATTAATATGTTAAACACGAAAACACAATAACACTTACACAACATCCGGAAAGGTCGCAATGGAGGGGCACTATAAGTTATGCATTACAATATACACCTATGTCCAAATTATAATTACCTTGACTTCAAAAATTAATTTAAAAAAATAATGCAACAAAAATTATGAAAACATCCATGAACTAGACATTGAATGTTAAATCTATATTTAAAAAATTAGAATTTTATCCTTTCTAGAAAAAAGGTTATGCATCATGACATAAAAGTCACTTTTTAAAAATGTTGTTTACTATTAAAAACAAGTTATTAAAAGGTTACGTAAAAAATCACAATTTATTTCAAAAATAAAATTATATATATATATATATATATTTAGAATCTATAAACAAATTGTTACAAATCGCTAGTTCTCATCATCTTCAAATTCTTAATGGTTTAGTTGCTATAGTTCTCAAAAATAAAGATTTAGTTAAAAATGTTAATTTCAATGTCCTACTTTGGTCAAAAAGTGAGACTCATTATTGTGGGATTACCCCATTATGGCCACTTGATTCCCAAAGAATGTTTAGTGTTAAGATATGATGCAACATAAATTTAAGCTTGATATTGATATTATTTTATGGTGATAGAAATGAGTCCTTATTTTATAATAAAATGAGTGTTAATAGTTTTTTGTATGCTAAATTTTGGTCCATTGGTGTCCCAAAACATATGTATTGGATGACTTATTATTTATTCAGAATATACACAATTTGCATGGATTACAAAATATTGATATGAAAACAAATATTAGGCAAGTAGTCGTTGTGAAAGTAGCTCCGACTTGTTCTTTTGAAGAGAAATGCATCTTTATTGTAAATGTCAGATTTTATTTTATTTTTCTTTGTTCATTCTTAAAATTCATGCATCATATATTACATGTACAAAACCAAAAGAGTTACATATGGGTGCCAAATTTAAGAGGTATTTTCAAAATCACAAGAAGAGTTAAGCTCTCTCAATTGCAATCAAGATTGACCACCCCGAATAATAGAGTTGAACCTTTCTTTGCAAAGTAATAAAATTATGAAATTCAATAGTTAATTTTTGTTTCAATGTTCTTAACCTATTTGCATATGCCTTTTCCTTTTTAGAAAAAAAAATTAACTAGAATATTCCATGAGTGAGCTTTTTTGAGTTTGTGCTTCAAGATGTTGGTTGTTCATTTCAATCATCCATCACTTTTTGTTTGATATGTTATTAGTAATGTGACCTTTACGTTCTTTTTAATTGTCATGCATCCTCATTAGGCATTCATACATTAGTTTTGTTAGTATTTTACTAATATCATATGATGGATTCCTTTGATGCATATGTAAGGTTGAGTTGCAACCAAATATGATACATTAAAATTTGTGTTAACTATAATTATTTTGAAGCTTTCTATTAATGGTTATGTGAAGGTAGTCATTGACTCTCTTGCATGGAGGAAGGGCACATGTGTGCTATAGAAGGTAATATTAGAGTGAGCATGTTGGATAGGATCTACGGTGGGTGGAGTCAAAGTTGTGGATTGTAAGGTCAACACTCAATGGCCCATTTAAAACTAAGCAAATTAGATTGGTGGTGGGTGAGATGTTGTACACTACTTGTAAAAGAAAATACAATTGTGTGGTGGGGTCACTATTTTAGTATATGTACTTAAATTCCAAATACCACTTAAATAAATTTTGTTTTCTTTAATCAACACTAATAGTAGTTACCATTTGTTCAACCTACATCTTGATATCCATGGTGGCCTTTTGCATCGATACTTTGCCAAGGTGCACTTGTTGGTTCAAAAAATCCCAACCCACATTCCTACAGGGGTTTGTTTTCTTCAAGGCCAAGGAAATTATTTTTAAAAGTGAATTGATTATCTCATCAATAGAGTGTTGGTGATTTATTACCAATTTTTGAGAGTGGATAATCTCTCTTTCAATTTAGGCTCAACTAAACCTAAGGGGGCTTCCATAGTGGTATCCTTAAAAAGAATAATCACAAACCAAGATGAATAAGGTGAAACTGTTGTAGTAATGCCTAATTTATGTTTGGTCCCAAAGCTTGTCATTTGGAAAAATACTAATGTACTATATATAAGATCTTATATTAATTTGATATGTACATTTTTGCACAACTTCAAGATGTGGTTATGCAAAACATGATTCTTCAAGATAAGAACTCTTAAGGTTTGCCATAAATATTTTCCTTGGTTGAAATATTAAACCATGAGGTGCATACAAAATAATTTCCTACTCCTAATATACTAGTGAAATATGTGTTCGGTTTGAGCATATGGCGGATAACTACTTCCATGGATAATACCTAATCCATTGGGTTATAAAGTTACAACATACCATGCGAAAAAACATATTGAAATTTTGAAAGAATATTATTTGTGTGATATACACCACAAATAATGATATCAAATAAGTTAAAATGCATAGAACTATTCATTCCCAAATTGTAGAAATCCTTAGGGAATAGATGAATGAATATTACAAGGCTTTCAATGACGTAGAATTTTGTTTACATCCATCAAATACCTATTACAATCATGCCAAAAAATTTATGGAAATAGGTAACCTTGAGCTAGAATTCCCTTGACGATCTACAAATAAGGTCATGAAGACATTCAATTGTACACATCATTTATCAATACATGACCTCCTTGTGATTTACAAAATATGTTCCCATAATGGTGACTCAACTTGTAGGATTTGAAACCCTATATGTTTTTTTATAACTTGTAATCATTTGGGAGGAAGAAATGATTGACCATTATTCTAGCAAATGAATTGGTATTTATAATGATATGCTTGGGACCACTAAATTTCTTGCAAGAATTTGACTAAAAATTGGACATCATTAATGTGGCATGTGGGATAAAATCAAATCCTACACAATTTTCTAAAATGCTGGCTTGGAATTGGCATAAGATTATTGGTACTTAGAACTTCAACCATCATACTCATGGTAGCATGGTCACCTTCAACATCCACGATTAATTTTGTATTGAGATTCATGCCTTTGGGGAAAGACATGGTTTTTAGGAGATAAAATCCTTTTGGATTAGTTGTAAGGTCAAATAAAACCAATAATGACATATTACGAGGTTCAAGGGAGTAGTTGGGGAAAATAAGGAAAATTATAGAAGTTTAATGAAGATCAAGAGGTTAGAAAATGAGTTTTAGTGATTTAGTGCATAGTTATTTTTAAGAGGTAGATATTGCAATATAAGTCCAAAAGTTTAACATAAGTCTATAAAAAGAGGTGAAAAGGGTGAAGGAAGCGACATGGATAAATATGGGAAAAGGATGTAGATGTGGACATGAGGACTAGACATTTAAGTGGGGTTCCAAATGTTCGATGAAAATATGTATGGAGATGGTGTAAATGCAAAAAAAAAAGGGAACTAGAGGTTTGAATGTCTAGATTCGGATAAGAATATCACAAGGGATAATAATAAATGATGAGGGAAAAACTTGCAAAAGTGGAAGAGGAAAACAGATGAAGTGAACGAAGAGAAAAGGTCTGAATCTACTTTAAAATTCTACATAGGGGAAAAGATAGGAGATTTATGGGAAAGGAAGGGAGGTCTAGACTTCCATCAATTTTCACAAAATAAGGAACTAGGAAGAAATTAAAGGAAAGTGAATGGATGGAAGGCCTTGAATACTTTGTGAAACTCTTGCATGGGACAAGATATTGGAACCAAATAGTGGATTGAAACATAATGTTTGATATTCCGCTAAAAGTCTACAACCTCACATGATTAGTTTAAAATGACTAACACACTCCTAGTCTTTAGATTTTTGCATGTTCTTGCAAATTCTAACACATGCTAGGAATATGGAGGTTGATAAGGATTAACACATATTAATTTTACTAATGGAAACCCATACAAATATTTCTAATATTTGTTATAAATTATGGGTAGAATAAGGTCAAATGCACAAAGGGGAAAGATTCAAGTAAATTTAGACATTGTTAAATTGGGTGCCAACTTTAACTATAATTGGGGACATGTGTCTCTTTTAGGCATAAGGAAACTCTAGCTATCTCTAGGATCATACCACAAAAAGCGACAAAAAGGAGAGGACTAGGACAATCACACTTCATGAAGACCAATAGGGGCAAAAATTGCACAAGAAAACCATGCACACAAAACATATTACATACATGGAAGATAAAATTACTTATAAGAAGTAATACTAAATCCACAGTATCATGATCCAATAACTCCACAAGTTACAAAGTGAAACTCATGAGGTCGTAGTTACTATGATCATACATTTTAGAAAATTCATACATTCATGCCATAAGTCATACCCTTCTTCATTTTAAACACTTGAGTAGCAACCCATTGTGATCTCTCCATAATAAAATAGTATGTATTGACACATAATTTTATAGTTGCAACTCAAGTGTTCCTTAATAATTATCACTCTTTCCAAGAGGATAGTTCATGTTCTATAGGAAAAGACATCCTTGTACCTTGGATCATCCATGAGGTGACAAAAGGTAGATGCATAGTTGAAATTTATCTCATTGACCTTAATTACATCTAGGCTTGTACCTTGCCTTGTAGGGACTTTAACATCATGCAACAACACATGCACTAGTAGCACCAAGATTATTATAATTTTAGCTCCCAATTCACAAACTAATTCAAATGAGTCCACACCAATAGTTTTTTTAGATGTCATCTTATTAGTTTATGGTGCGTACCTCTATTTATCATAATGCAATGACTTGCTAATAAGTATAATAGGTTGGTTGTTCCCATATTCATTCTTTTGAATCATAATAACAACAATAGTATAGGATGTTGCAAAGAGGAAAAGCTATAAATTCTTAGAATAATTAGGACTTACTAGGATCGGTCCATCTTAGAGATCTTCTTTGATTTTCACAAATGTATTAGTTGGATCCTCACTCCAAGTGAATGATTCCTCATTCATATCCTCAACAAGAGCAAGAAAAAGGAGAAAATTATCAATTTTTTTACCTTGTTCATCATGATGTCCCAAGAGGAGTTCAAAATCAACATCAAAGGATGACAATTTATTTATAGAATTTTAGTTGTCCTCTATATTGTGTTGTACTCTCTCTTCCTTTGGTAGGTTGACCTCTTCATATGATGGGTCTATTTGGTCACATAGGACAACCAAGTCATTATTACCAAGTATGCAAGGCATGACCCGACAACAAGAAATAACACTTGGTTCTTCCTTCTTCTCTTTGCCTGCACACTATTATTCCAATGGATAGAACTAAACTAATTGTGTTTTATCATTCAAATTTTCCTTCTAGAACATTTGTAACAATTGATGGTATAACATGTTCATGAGCTTTTATCACTTCTTTATTTTTAAATATCCACTAGAGTGCACTATATTCTTCTTCTCCATTGTATTCTTTAGAACATTGTTGTTCCTCACCTCATTCTCTACCCTTTATTTATCCTTTCTATTGTTTATGTTATTTTTATTTAATCTATGAAAACTGACATCACTTTATGGAGGATCTTGCCTCATCATTGGTTGATATCCATTTTTTGATCTACACTACTATTGTATTAGTATGGGTTGTGATGTTATCACCTAATGGCTTAGATTGTTGACTCCTTTGTATGAGTTCCCTTAGATGTTCAATACTAAGTGGGAAAATCTTATTGAATTTGATTAGCACTATATTCACATTAAAAGAACTAATGAAATGAATCATAATCATTATACTCAATTTCTTCCATGGAGTCCTTCGCATATGCATCATACTAATCATCTTCTTCATAATACTTTACATAATATTCCTCATAAGGAATTTCTTCCTCTCTAATTGATAGAGCATTTGCATATTCAAGTGCAATAAGTTGAGCTTGTTGCAACTTAATTAGAGCTTCCTACAATTCAATTCCTACAAAAATTTATTTTTCCTCCTATTTGAGGTGATATAGCAATTATTCTCTTTTAATTTTAGATCTATATGACATATTGGGAGAAGTGATATATTGGCAAGCAATATGTGCATAATAGGATCTAACAAAAATCCTTTGGAACTCATCATTAGTAAGGCAATATTTCATCTTAGCATCTAATAATCACATAATCATTTTAATGAATTAATTAGATCATTATGCACACACAAATTAATTATAAATTGTGATCTTCAAATCTGTTTTCACATAAAAGTGTCTAAGGAAAGTTATGGTTAACTGATCCAAAGAATGATTATATTGAAGAGTCAAATAGTAAAACCATTGAATAGAAAATTTACTTAAAGTACATGAAAATAACATATCCATAGCCTTATCTTCATAAGCACATTTTAAAAATGGAACATGAAAACATGTAAATATTTATCAGTGCCATCTTTATCACCATACAATTCAAAATGAGATGCCACAAAACTAATTGGTAATGTACATGTCACAATCTCAAATGCAAGAGGAGTATGATATGTTGAAGTATAATTAATTGTATATCACACACTAAGAATGAAATTCACATTATGATCAACTATGTCTAGCATTTGTTAAAGTGTAACAATGGTGGAACTAAGAATAATGGTTGTAAGAACATAAAAAATAATGAATGGAATATAAAGAGAATGAGGAATGAGGGACAATGATACAAAACTAGGAGGGGAATCAACACTATAATACATAGTGAAAGGTGGAGCACTAAGAGGATTTGTGGATGGAATGGAACTATTGGAGCAAGAAGTATGTGAGATATTGGTAGGAAGAGAGGAATGTACAACACTAGAAATCTGGGAAAGAGATGAAACATAATGGAAAAAGTGATATACATAACAAAAGATAAAGGAACATGAGGAACATCAAAGTTGGGAGGGATGAAAATGGGAAGATAGGGTTGGATGGTAGGGGAGGAAATGTATTATGCAAAGAACTAGAACTATTATTTTTTTGCACCAATCAACAAATTATGAATATTTTTAGTTAGTTGTGTACAAGTAGTACTGTCAATATCTTGAAATATTAATTATATAGTAATATAAATATATTACATATTTTCATATCTCTCATTATAAAAATTAGGTTGTTTACTATGATTAGCATCCATGGAACCAGTATGAATCTCCTTATCATATAAATTAAAATCCATAATCAAATTTGAATGAGCACTTATTCTTAAAGGGAAATTAGAGTAATGGTGAGACTTTGACATAAACATAACACACTAACTCCTAAAGGATATAAACAATAAACCAAGGGTACGAGAATGATATAATCTTTGAAAAATAACAAGTCTCATATATGAAAATTAGAAGATAAACCCTAAGGAGGTGTTAGATTAGATGAGTTCATCAAAACCAAAAGGAAAATAATGAACCTTTTTGAAATAGATTCTTAAGGTAAACGAAATGAATATCATTGATAAATGAATTCACTAGGATAATGATTTGGAAGTATAACTATCTAGAATAGATGTAATGAAATAAACATATAATTTAAATAATAAAATAAAGTTACTCATCTATAATCCAAATAATAGAATATGCAACACAATATGTGTGAAAATGATTCGTCAATATGCAAAAAATCAATGCTTACTAGATGGAAACCTTGGAAAGTGGAAACTGACTATTTATCTATTTGGTTCTCATACGACTATACAAATAATTTTTATATCTATATATTTGAACCTTTCTTGTAGATATAAAATTTATTTCACAAACCTAAACTAAATGATTATGTTGTTTGGATCTAGCTCAACTTGATGTCTCCAATATATATTATGATATTTCTATCAACCTGTACAACTTCATAATTATGATTAAAACTTATTGACCCATATTTTATAATTAATGGTTCGCATGAACCCATCTCTTGTGATAATGAATGATTACTCATTTCATCTAGGTAATGCTCACTGGGGTGAAGCATCAAAACTTCCTAAGGTCACCATTCCATTACTACTATGACTCAAGCACCCTTAACTAGGGAGTTTCCCCCAAGATCAAATCCACTTATCTTGCTACCTTATTTTTAAAACCTACATCAAGTGTTGTTCCTTATGAAAAATTCATTAAGAGCCCCTTTAGGTCATCAATGAACAATTATGAGGTATTTTCATTATGTCAAATTATGATATTTCTATCAATATTTAACTACGTAGTTTTATTCAAAATCATTGACCCATATTTCATGCATAGTGGTTCAAGAGAACCCATCTCTCATGAGAATGAATGGTCCACTCAACACTCATTGCATATAGATGATTCTCATAGGGGTGAAGCATCAAACTTCTTAGGAGGTCACCCATCCTAGAACTACTTTGACTCGAGTGCACATAATCATGGAGTTTCCACCAAGATCAAGCCCACTTAGCTTGATACCTCATTTACAAAATCTTCGATAAATGTTGTGTCTTATTAACCATTCATTATAGAGATCCTTTAGTTCATCAATTTATAAGTAGGAGGTATTTTAATAGTGTGTAAAATTATGATATTTCTTAGGATTCAAGTACATAGTTTTTGAGTCAAAGTCATTGACCCATATTTTATGAGTAGTGGTCATGAAGTGTGGATCAATGAGTTTGAATCAAAAAATATATTATTGGGGTGGGAGCCCTAGCTCAATTGGCTAAAGCATCATGTTGCAAGAAATAAGTCACAAGGTCTAGTCTCCACTCATCCTCGTGGTACTAGAGGGTGTGTCATGCTAGTGTCATCAATCACGTGAAAAAAGTTTACCAGGAACATTGTAGTTTAAAGGGGGTTACCTAATTCCTGCATTATATATATATATATATATATATATATATTGTTGAATCTTTATAAATATACCATAATTTTACACACTATGGAAATACCTACTACTTGCCATTGATGAGTTAAAGGGGATCTATAATGAATGGTTCAAAAGGCACAACACTTTATCAAGGTTTTGAAAATAAGGTAGCAAGCTAAGTGGGCTTGATCTTGTGGAAACTCCATGGTTAAGCACACTTGAGTAAGAGTAGTACTAGAATGGGTGACCTCCCAAGAATTCTTAATGCTTCATCCCTACAAGAATCACAATGACTACTAAGTGGACCATTCATTCTCATGAGAGATAGGTTCATGTGAACCTCTACACATGAAATATAGGCCAATGAGTATGACTCAAAAAATATGTGTTGTTGAATCTTGATAGAAATGACATAATTTGATGCACTAGACAAATAAATCCTACTTATCTTCAATATATGTCTAGATAAAGGGTCTATGAGGATTTTTTTTATAAAAGGATTTATTCTCTTATGATCAAACCCCTAAGATGCCAATTTAACAACTTTTAGAAAAGATAAAAAAATTAATGATGCACAAGTTCCTAGATGTTGATGCAAGAAAATGATGCAATATTACTGCTTTGTAATAAATGTTATAGTGCTCTAGGATGTCCTTTGGATTCTAATTATTTGATATTAAAAAAATAAAAATTATTTGATATTAAAAATAAATAAATTGATATTCAAAAAAATTGAAATAAAGTAAGGGTAGTCTTTAAATGCATACTAGAGGATGCATCTTCAAGTTAACACACAATATTCACTTAGAAAAAGTTAGATCACTTCTAAATTTAAATTTAAATTTTGAAAGTTTAAAGTTCATTTCCACAAATCACAGAGGTAAATTGAGTTTCTTTTATAATTTTAAAATTTAACTTAGGTAAAGGATGAATGAATACATAATTGAATCTCATGTTAAAAAATAGAAGAAATAAAATTAAACTCAAACTATATATATCACCTTTTATACAAAAATTGCATCACTTATATACTAATCATTACATAAAAGATAACCAACTCACATAGAACATTTTTTGCATAGTAATTAGTCCCTACCATCGTAACATGTTTTAAAGTATAATTAAGTATATGTGTTGTATGGTAGCAAGTTTTTGTTGTTGTGACATTTAAAAATTAGGTTATTTGGTAATAATATTGGTTTTTCAACCATATAAATTTGGAGAGTGGTCTTGACATATTGAAAATTTATAACTTGGAGAAAGGTTGGAGTAAGTTTTTAAATTAAGATTCTAGTCTTCTTAGAAATATAAAATGGAAATTAGTGCGAGTTTTTGGTTCTCTTTCCATTATAGATGCATAAAAAAAGCTATCATAAATAGCGCTAGAAATAGTTAGTTGTCCGTATGATTAATATTAAAAGAAGACTCTTATAGATGCATAAAAAAAAGCTACCATAAATAGCACTATAAATAGTTAGCCATCCTTATGATTAATATTAAAAGAAGACTCTTCACTTTAATATGACATGTAAGGATTGGATAAAAAATATTTTTACATTTGATCATAGGATTTTCATGAGTTCTTAACATCATCTTTGTCTAATTTGGTATGGAATATAGTAGATATTTAGTAATTTTTAATGTTTTATATATTATTTCATAAATTGCATGGCCTTATCCTACTATTACCTAATTTGAGTTTTCCAAAATCAAATAGTCTTATGGCCCTCAAATAATTTCTAAAGTAAATAAAAGGTCTTGAAGGAATTTTGTGATATTAATACATGTTATTTCTGCTTAGTCATGTTTTAGAAAGTCTAAATCTTGTAAAATTAAAAAAAAAAACCTTACTCTCCAAAATCCACGTACATCTTTTTGAGGGAGTCATATTTTGAAAAGGGATCTTAAGTCTTGAAGTCCCACATAGGTTTAGGTTTTGTTTTAAGTTTCCAATTAACTTGGTAGGTGTCCCAAATCATGCAAGAAGTATATTAGGTGTAGATGTCCCTGCAAGCCATGATGATGAAATAATGTAATGTAGGAAATTTGGCTTTAAAAAAAGGAAAGCTAGGTTCCTTTGAGATTAACTATCATTACATTCACTCAAATTAATTTAACTAACTAAAATTCTTAAAGAGAAATAAATTGGTCAAAATAATTACTAATAGAAAAATAAATAAAATGAATAACTATAGGAACAAAAAATACAGATGATAAGCAACCTATGGTTTAAATTTGGATGTCTCTGCCTTGGACAACAATGCATCACATAGAAATCCATGCATATAATTATTTTCCTATATGGACATTGAATAGAGAATGCTAAAAAAATTGTGAAGACCCAAGATACAAACACTGGAAACAAGAAAACACCAACAAATGCTATATAATAGAAATATATATAAATAAACTAGAAATGAGATGTAAATGATTTGATATACAATATAAGGAGAGTTGAGGTGGGTGAGGTGATATTTTTATAGGTTGGCAGTGTCTCTTTTTCTTGTTTCATGCTTTTGCATGCTTGTGTGGGGCCTTTGTGATGCCGTAGCACTTTGTTTGTTTGTCTTTTGTGTTTTTTTGTTCCTTTTTAAACCTAGGAATGAGTGTGGTTCTCTTAGAGGTGTGATTGGGTCTAGTTTTTTGGATTGTGGGTCATCTTAGGGGAAATATTTTGTCTTCATGTACATGTTTTCATTCTTTTTTGTGCAAGGTGATGACTGAATGTCACAGGTGGAAAGAAATTTCAACAACAATTAAATTGATGATTGCTA
This sequence comes from Sequoia sempervirens, assembly GCA_007258455.2. Taxonomy (NCBI): domain Eukaryota; kingdom Viridiplantae; phylum Streptophyta; class Pinopsida; order Cupressales; family Cupressaceae; genus Sequoia; species Sequoia sempervirens. The sequence goes on along the minus strand of VDFB02000002.1, from coordinate 122,026,885 downwards.
GTAAAAAAAATTCAATAACAAAGAAAACTATAGGAAGCATTTCATTTAATGGAAACCACACTACAAGCAACAATATAGAGAAAACAAATCAAATTCTCAACAAGTTTAACAACAATTCAAACAACCCCAATTCTTCACCCTTGAACAAGGGCGTGCATCCCTCATTCATTTTCATTGCATAGGTTACTATTTAACACTCCACATTGCTAACAACAGATACTCAAACGACCAACAAATAGTAGTGAATTCATTTCAAACTTGCAGTCTCCACACAAGGGCACGATGGGGCCAGAACAATCCAATCATTTCCTTCCATATTAAATCATCTTTGTAAACCTTCCTACCACCTTTACACTTGATCTTTGCGCCCTTATTCATCTTCCCTTGATCGGTGTGGAATTACTTTTCCCTAACACATATTAAATTCCATCCTTTATTATCTTCTATTTCCCTTGCATAGCCTCCTTACAATACTTCACTCAATCCATTCATTCTTGTCTTCCACTGATAGTTCACCCTCATAAGCTTCCCAAAATCGTTTCTTTCTCCTCTGTCTTCCAAGAATAGTTTGGGTTTTTTTGTTTTCTAACCATTTTTTCTTTCAGTTGTGACTTGGCTCAATTTCTTTTGTCTTCCCATCTTCTAAATATTCCACAATGGTATGCATGCAACCATTTTCAACTTATTTCTATGCGCCACCTGCCAAAAGAATAGTTCTTCTAGATATTGTTGCCTCCACACGTTCAAAACAAGCCAAAAACCATAAGCAACTAAACAATAAAATTTAAAGCAAGCCAAAATTTGTGGAGCGGGTTGATGCTCCTGCATGAGATTCCCCAAGAGACAAAAATTGCATGTGCTCCAACACATGAGGCTAGCAATAAACTTATCTACCACCATTTCCTTCTTCCTCTTCTTCCATAATCATTCTGGAATCATCATCACGCTTTTCCAACATTGTCGTTCGTTGCTCTATTCTTCTCTTATCATTTCATTTCCACTGTATATGACCCTCCTCCAAGGTCTCCTTACCAAGTCATCCTCACATAAAATAGTACAATTAAATTCGAGAAAATGGATGCATTCCATTTCTTCCAACTCATTCATCTGATCCACTTGTCTACCAAAATCATCTTCCAACAACATTTTGACACCATACACATTACAATTCTCATTATCCTTATTAAAATATGTATATATGACTCTATGTTTCTTTTGATATTTCCCATCATACAACATTTCTAATGTTAATAAATTAGTGTCCTCATTTACCTTTTCCTGCATTTCTGCAATAAAGCTTTCATAGTCTTTTGATGTCCCAATTGTTTGTACATCTTCACCAAAGCCATTCACACTCTTATGAAATTTTGCATTCGCCATTTCATATTCTCCTTTTGCAACAACCAAACCACACAAAAAATCATACATGATTCCTCCAATCTCAACATAACCCCCAATATTTTCATTAAAATCTACATATACTATTCTAGACTCTTGCCCAGAGCTTGTATCATTCAACATAGAAAAATAATACATTACAACACTCATATTTACCTCTGTTTTATTCACTATATCTATAGCTACAACCTTTTTTTCCACATCCTTTTCTGTCCCACTTGTACTCATACCTTCATCAAAAATCTTAGATCACCATTCTCGTTCCATCTTAGAAAATTATGTCCACAAATAATCCGCACTATGATTGTTTGTTGCTCCTTTGTCTAATTATACCTCTATCATGTTTCCATCATAATTCTATTTGCCTTCATCTGCTACAATAATATTTTCTGAATTTGTTGTTCCTTCTTTATACCATTTGTCTATTGTCCATTTTTTCTTCTCAATCCTCTTGTCCAACTCATTCTTTGAACCCATTCCACACTTATGTTTATTCATTATATGCTTTCCAATTGACCTGTTCTTGCTTTCCTTTCTCCTCTTATATCTTTCTCTCCTTATGTTTTTTTCATCCACAAACCTCCATAGTTTCATCTCACATTCCATCATTTCATTATCACTATTTAATTCTACATTCTTATCATTTTCTACTTGAAAATACTTTCCTTCAACAATTTCAGTCCAAAATTCAAAAGTACCAACATCAAAATTAAATTGCTTACCTTCCATATGGGGTGTACTCTCTACCAACTCTTTCTAAGTTGCTACCTCATATTTTCTCCTTTCTTCAAATTCTGTTGTCATGTCATCTTCATGGAGTGCTAATTCTTCTTCTTTATTTTTGAATTCTACATAAGTACTTGCTTGTTGTATACCTTGTTGAAATGGCCTCTTGTCATCCTTGGTTGTCTCCCTCATGATTCTTTGTTCGTCTTCACCTTGTATTATATTACCACATTTCTCTACTATTGTCCCATGCTTTACTATCTACATTTTGTTTTCCATGTTCTTGGACTGATGTCTTTCTATTGCTGTACTTGTCCTACCTCCTTGTCTATTTTGAAACTTTGGTATTTCTTCCATCTTTTGTTTCTGTTTGCTATCACAAAATCCATCATTAGTCACCCACTGTTAACATTCTAACTTTCATCCTTCCTTGATGGATTTCTTCTACCAACTGGGTACTATATCTGGGTACTATATATCCATGTTCATCCCTCTTTTCTATATCAACTTGCATAACCACTTTCTTACCTCCACATACATGACTAAAAACAACATTTTACCTCCATTCATTTGTGCAGTAACTTGCTGTCCCGATTTACTTTCATTCTTGGCTTCATGACTTGTCAAATCTTCCATTTTGTGGGCTCCTTTTCCTTTATCTGTAACGTCCTCCAATGCATCATGAAAATCTAAGGCAACTTCAACTTCTTCTTTATCATATTGGAAAATTTCAATACTTCTCTTATCTTCATTTGTGGGTACTTTGCAATGTACCCTAACTTCACCCTATTGCATGATTCCTTCTTGGCATACTGCTGCAATTTGCCTCCACTCTTTCTCATCTTCATCTATCTCCTTGTCAAATTTTAGACTTTCAAAGTCCATTTTCTGAATTTTCATCTTCATTTCGTGCACACAAAACATCACTTGCAAACCTGTCATAAAAAAAAGAACAATGGGACTTCACTTCACCCATTTTATATTTTTCTTCATCTTTTCTTTCATATCTACATCTTTCTTTTTAAACCCATCTTCAAGGGAATCCATTCTTGCTTCCATTTTCTTCAACTCTTCATAAAGCCTTCTATTTTTTTTCTTCTTCCCAACATTGTTCCATAGTTTCCCACGCATCTGGATTCTTCAAGACAATCTTTCTTCTCTTTGTCAAATACATCTTGCTCACTAATGCAACATAATCTCTCACCTTCAACAACTACCCTCTACCAAAAAAGACTGTGGAAGATGTACCTCTCAAAACCCCCTCTATCCACTCTCTCTTCATGGAGGAAGTTATACACCTACCTAGTTTATCTCTACCAAAGGATAGAAGCTACAAACTGTTTCTCATGCCTACAACAACAAATTATCGCATACATCTAACAAACAAACTCTTACTCAACTCTCTCTCTTTCAACTCTCTCATACCCCATTCTTCAAACACACTTCTCACCATGCTTGTGATCTTCTGGATTTGATACCAAATGATGACTGACTATCAAAGTTGGAAAACAATTTCAACAATTAAATTGATGATTGCCAGTAAAAAAAATTTGACAACAAAGCAAACTACAGGAAGCATTTCATTTAATGGAAACCACACTACAAGCAATAGGATAGAGAAAATGAATCAAATTATTAACAAGTTTAGTAGAAATTCAAACAACCCCAATTCTTCACCCTTTAATAGGGGCGTGCATCCCTCATTCATTTTTATTCCATAGGTTACTATTTAACACTCTGCATTGATAACAATAAATACTCAAACAACCAACAAACAACAATGAATTTGTTTGAAACTTGCAGTCTCCACACAAGGGCATGATGGGGCTAGAACAATCCAATCATTTCCTTCCATATTGAATCATATCTGTAAGTTTCCTTCCGCCTTTACACTTGATCTTTGTGCCCTTATTCATCTTCCCTTGATCGGTGTAGAATTACTTTGCCTTGATATACATTTTCAGATCCTTGAGATTGTATTAAAGTCCATCCTTTATTATATTCTATTACCCTTGCATAGCCTCCTTACAATACTTTGCTTCGTCCATTCATTCTTATCTTCTACTAATAGTTCACCTACATAAGCTTCCCAAAATTGTTTCTTTCTCCTCTATCTTCCAAGAAAAATTCAAGATTTTTTTTGTTTTCCAACCATTTTTTCTTTCAGTTGTGACTTGGCTCGACTTCTTTTGTCTTCCCACCTTCGAACTATTCCACAATGGTCTACCTGTAACCATTTTCAACTTATTTTTATGCGCCACCAACCAAAAGAATAATCTTCTAGATATTGTTGCCTCCACACATTTAAAACAAGCCAAAAACCATAAGCAACGAAACAGTAAAATATAAAGCAATCCAAAATTTGTAGAGTGGGTTGATGTTCCTGCATCACAAGGTCTATGTAAGCTCTCAGATGGATGGTTCTGGAGGGGGTTCAGGTGGATCTAGATCTATTTACTTTAAATATGTGGTTAGTATAGAGGAGATCTCAACATATGAGCATATTAATGTTGTTAAATTTCTCATGCAAGCTACACATGATTCCAGATTTGGTGTAAAACTAGAAAATGATGCAAGTTCAAATGGGTGTTTGAAAAAAGTGTTGAAAAATTCATTGTGTTTATTAACCTAGATATTATTATTGAGGATGTGTTTTACTTATCAAAACATGCTCTAATTTATAATTTTATGGGTTTTTGAGTCTCTTTACCTTTCTTAGAAAATTGGGTTTGTAATGCTTGGCAACCTAAGGGAGATCTAGAGGTGGTTTTGACTGCTGATAGATTCTTATTTGTAGTGTCTACAATAATGGATAATAGACATAAGGATTTTGAAGGAGGACTATATTTTCATAATCAAGCAGGTTTGTTTATGAAGCCTTAGCATGTTGGATTTCATCCAACTAAAGAGATCCCCTCTTGAATCCTTGTGTGGGTCTGTCTTCTTAGATTACCCATAGAATTTTGGAGAGCTGCTATTATTTGTTCTTTAATTGTTCTTGGGAAGCCCATGGGACCTTCTCATCAAACTCTTGAGTGAAAAGTCACTACTTATGCTCACATTTGTGATGAGATTTATCTCAATTTCTCTTTGCTCGATTCTTTAGAAATTCAACTTGGGAACATGAATTGTATCCAACAAGTGGACTATGAGGCTCTTCTATTCAAATGTTGCCTATGCCACGGGTATGGGCATCTCTAGAGGAGTTGTTCATAACTTATTCCAAAAAATCCTTCTCCTCTTCTAGGTGCCCCTAGGGGAAAGCAAGTGGAAATGCAAAAGGCAAATTTCCAATTTCTAATAACCAACTAGACCCAATGGTTTTATTCGTGTGAGGTCACTAATAGAGGAAGAATATTCTTTGTCCAAAAAATAACTTCTCTTTGGGAAACTCAAGCAATCATTTTGATATTTTAGAAAGCTTTGAGGACATGACAACAATGGATCATGATTTCATCAAGACTACTCAAAGCTTGCATGAGCCAGATTCATGTAATATCTTATTTTCTTCTAATTCAATTCCTCCTCCTATGATGAAAATTCCCTCTTTAGTAGGTAAGAATATTGATCTTGATCACATTGAGAAGGATAATGAGGTGTAAGAAACTATGGATACATAAACAATTGAGAAGAATCCTATTCCCTTGGAATTTATTCAAAGAGAGTCAAAGGGGATTAATGAGATTGTAGAGACTATTCTTCACTTAGAGAATAAATAGGAGATGAAAAGGAAAGCTCCTCCCTTGTTAGGGCTTCATGAAAACCATTAAGAAAGGTGGTTTTGATAAGGGCACAAAAGTGGGTAGGAAGAAGGACAAAGACAAGGTTAAGATGATTGGGGAATCATTGGTGGAATTGAGTGTTATTAAAACTATTGACACTCATTTTTTATAACTAGTTGAAATGATTGTATTATCATGAAATTTTAGGGATTTTATTAGCATCCCTTGCTAAAAAGTTGCTTGAGATATTATTTATGAACATAGGTATGATGTTTTTTCATTCAAGAAACAATTTTTTTATGGAAGAGATGGTTGGCATTTCTTCTAGAATTTGGAAAGGTGGTTATTTTTTATGTATTGAGGCTATTGATAGTGTTGGGGGAGTGAATTTCTTTTGGAACCCTCACAACATCACCCTATCTTGGAGATTGAGGAGTATAAATTATATTTTGATGGTGAGATCCTACTTTGATTTAGGCGAAACAATCTTGCTTACTAATTTGTATGCACCCTCAAAGCTTCCAAGTAAGATTTTACTTTGGGCTCATATTAGATATTTTTGGTCTTTAGCTCCCTCTCTCCCTTTGATATTAGCATGGGATTTCAATGCTACAACAAATTATAGTGAGAAAAATGAGGTGTTTATCATCTAGGATCTTCTTCTTCTATTATAAGAGATAATATATCCTTTCTTAATTTTCTTTATGTGGTGCCAAGAAATGGTAATTTCCCTTGGATCAATAGAAGATAGGGAGTTGACTCGATTTCAAAGCGATTAGGTAGATTTCTTATTTTTGAGCATTGGATTGGTGGAAGTTGTGCTTCTTTCTCAAATATTTTAGGTTGGAAGGGGTCTAATCATTTTCCAATCAAATTCTCTTCTTCAATATTCTCTCTTCCAAATAATCCTCCCTTTAAGTTTAAGCTCATGTGGCTCTAGGATTCAAATATTTTTAACCTTATAAAGATTTGGTGGACTAAAGGGAATCCTACTTATGGAAAAATGATGTATTCTTTCTCTAAGAGGCTTCAATACATGAAATACAAGTTCAAGAAGTGGAACAATTTTTTTTTTGGAAATGTTTTCCAAGAGAGGTTAGCTCTTCAAAAGTAGCTAGAGAGAATTACTAGTCAAATGAAGGAGGAAGGTATGACTATAAATTTTTTTATGGAGGAAGCCTCTTTTTCTAAAAAAATACCTGAATGGGAGCTCAGAGAAGAAATATTTTGGAAGCATAAATCCAAGGTTGATTGGATTTAGGAGGGAAATAAGAATATTGTCTTCTTTCATAAGTCTATGAAGGATTAGACAAGTGGAAATGTTATGGCTTCCCTTGTTTCAGTGCAAGGGGATCGATTATCCTCTTTCTAGGATATTTCCAAGGAAGCAATTGCATATTTTCACTCCTTATATACCCAAGAAGATTCCCAAGCCTTCGAATAAGAAAGACTAATACTTGATTGTATCCCCTCCTTGGTCTCTTAGGACATAAATAAGTTTCTTATGACTTTCATATCTTTGGAAGAGTTGGAAAAAGTTGTGTTCTAAATAAAAAAGTGTAAATATATGCTAGGGTTAGTTGGGATTTTCTTAGTAATCTTTTGTTTGCTTTTGGGTTTAGCATTGAATGGATAGACTGAATTATGAGTTGTGTAACTTTGACTACCTTTTATATTCTTATCAATGGTATTCCTTTAGATCTATTTTTCTCTTCTAGAGGTCTTAGATAGGGTTAACCCCTATCTCCTTATCTATTTATTTTGGGGGAAAAAGGTTTGGGAAAATTAACAAAGCATCATAAGTTGATAGGGTTTATTCAAGGGTGGCCCTACACTCATAATCTTAGTTTGCATACTCATTTGCAACTTATTGATGATATTGCCTTGATGGGTATGAAAAAAATTAAAAAAAATTGTTGAGGCAACTAACTTTCAAAGAGATTTGGATATATACTTATCTACTTCAAGCCAAAAAATGAATGAAGGAAAATCAAGTATTTTCTTCTTTATTACTCTAGAGGTTGTTCAACATAGAATTGTTGATATTCTTCACTTTTAGATTAGAATATTGTTGTTGGATTACTTAGGAGTCCCCCTTTCTATTGGAAATCTTAGAAGGGAGCATTGAAAAAAATATTTTAGATAAATTTCGCATGAGGGTGAGTCACTGGACCTTCCATTGGTTATCTTTTGCTAGTAGGATGACTCTTCTAAAATTTATTTTGCATGCCTTTCCTATATACCGATTCTTGATTCTTCCTAATCCTAAAATATTTATGAAGGAATTTGATTCCCTTTCTAGGATAATTCTTTGGACTAGTAATTTTGATTTTAATAAATGGATCATTATGAGTTGGGACAAAGTGTGTCGGTCCAAGAAAGCGGGTGGTCTTGGTCTTTGTTTTTTGAGCTTAATTGCCAAGATTTAGTTGTCAAACTTTGTTGGAGATGGTGTATGAAACCAAAGTATCCTTGGGGCTAGAGGGGTGGTAGATAATGATGTTCCTTAGATGGAGTTGAGAAAAAAAGGGTCAATGATTTGGAACACTCTGAAGAAGGGTGCTACGCTTATTAAACAAGGCCTTTTTTGGATCATTAATAAATATTAAAGATAATAATGCTTTATTTTGGGATGACCATTGGGATAATTATAGAGATCTACCCATTATTTCTTCCTATCGTCATCTTCAACCCCTTCAAGAAATTTCCTTAGTTTGGTCATCTCATGTGGTTGAATTTATGATAGAGCATTCTTTTAGAAGTTCCTTGCTCCATGGTTGGAAGGATCATGAGCTTTGGCCTAGAGGAGGTTCTATGGAAGACAAGAAGGAACTTGATTCTATTTTGGCTAGTAGATTATGTAGTCCTTTGTATGATTCAAATATTATTTCTTGGGGCCTTAGTCCTAATGGTGAGTACTTTTTTAAGCTTGGATATCATGCTTTGAAGATTCAAAATGGAGGAAATTGTGATTTTCATGGATGGGAGAGAATTTGGAATAAGTATGAATGGCCTAAGTGTAATTTATTTCTATGGATATTAAGTTAAAATAAGTGCCTCACCTAGGAGAATATCCATAAGAGAGGTTTTTATGGACCATCCATTTTTTTCTATGTGGAAAGAACAAGAAGGATACAAATCACCTTTTCTTCCAATGCCCCTTTTTTATTGGTTTATGGAGTCTTTGGTGGCAAGTTTGGAATAACCTAATTCTCATTCCACCTCTCTAAATTTTTTTTGGAGCATCTTGGGAAAGCCCCTAGCATCATCTTCATTTCTTTTAGTTTCTTGGTATATTGGAACCTCTATTATCCTATGGAAAATCTTATTGGAAAGAAATCACCACATTTTTCAATATGAACAAAATAAATTCATTCAATTTTGGCTTAAAATAAAGACTATGCATAGAGAGACTATCAAGGAAAAGTTCTATGTTGAGGGCCCTTTTACTTCTTTGGATCTTTAGATAACTATTCTTTTGGAGCTATCCTTTGCCCCCTCTCCTCTTTTCATGATTTTCCCTTGGAAAATTGGTAGGAAGGTGAATCAGATAGGTAAGTGGTTTCCTCCTCTTGGTGGCTTCCTTAAAATCAATAAAGATGGTTCCTCTAGGGGTACCTCGAGCCTAGTTGGCATTGGTGTCATTAGTTGAGATTCTACTAGTTCAGTTCATTTTTTCTTTCTTATTCCTTAAGTGTTCTAACAATCATATGGAAGATTGGGCTATTCTTTATGGTCTTGAGAGGGATTATGCAGTGGGTTGGAAGTAAATTATTTGTGAGGTTGATTTGATGATTCTCATCAATATTTTGAATAAAGTAACTATTCAAGGTTGATCTGGGACTCTAACATTAGTGGTGAAACAAATCCTTTGTTTAGCTACCAAGTTTGAAGTTATTCCCTTTACTCATGTTATGAGGGAATGGAAAAAGGTTGTTGATTGCTTAGCCAAATGATATTCAAAGGAAGTGAGTGGATTCGAAGTGGAGAATTGGGAAGATCTAGGTTAGGAATGATCACTATTGTTTCTTTGTATTCTTGATGAGGATAAGAGAGGTTGATACTGGCAGTCCTTGTTGGATCGGGTTATGGATTATCTGGATTTATTTGTCTTTTTTTTTTTTGGTAGTTGGTTTTGTAAAGATCCTATGTGGATTCTTTTCTCACTTTGTATTGAGATGACTATGGTCATCTGGAAATCTCTACGGTTCTATGACTCATGTATTTTTTTCTTCTTAATATAATTTATTTTTAACCAAAAATGATTTAAATGAGAGAAATACACAATAAATAAATATATACAAACCTTCATGCAGTTGAATACGCTAAAATTATTGGATGTTGTGGATGTTTTTTTGATATGTGATTGTAATTGATGTGAATACTATTAGAATTTGGTGTATTGAAAGCTGTATATGTCGAGGATATTGAGAAAATTGTTAAAAGAAGTGTTGCAGGTTCCCTGTGGAACTATGAAGGTCATGAAGGTGTATTTTTCTATACGTTGAAGATCAATTACTATGGATTAAAGGGTTTTATGCTGAGTGTATCTAGTACATCCTCTGGAATTTTTAGAGCTCCGCATGAAGATTTGTTCGTGCTGTGAATAATTGTGTCCTGATAGTATTTCTGTGGGTTCTGTCAGTGTTCTAGAATGAAGTTTGTGTGTTTCTATTGATGCAGATGCTTCTCTATTGTTTCTTGGTGCTCATGGATGCTTCTAGATCATGCTCTATCTTTGTGGTACGTCCACATTGATCAGTGTGCTTATGGTCAAAGATTTTTCTCTGTATGTTCAGTTTTTCATGTTCTTGGTCGACATGATGGTGGTAGGGTGTTGTGGATCTTCGAGGTGAAATTAATTAAAGTCTTTTTGTGTTGGAGTTATTAATTTGGGTCTCCAAAATGTTGTGGCCAACCTTGGTGGATTCACATTGCAAATTTATTTGTAAATTTGGGCCAACATTGAAAATGTGTTTTATATTTCTAGCTAAGTTGTTGATGTAATCTCATGTTGCAGATATATAAGAGCGATTGTTTCATCGGTGTAAAAAGTGTGAAGTATGCTTAGAGTGCTCGGTGTGCTCCTATGTGTGTATGTGTGAATATCATTAGATTGCACAACAGAGTGTGAAGAAGATTGAGCAAAGTGTGAAGAAGTTTGAGCAAAGAGTGAAGAAGGTTTTCTGTGCTTAACTGGAACTGTAATTAGGCTTGTGTAGAAGCTATTTTCTCAGTTCACAATTTGGATGGTCTTAATTTAAACCTTTCTTTGGAAAATGAGTCCTCTTTTGTATTTGAGCAGTTAGCCCTAGGCAAAATGCCTGAATGCATGTGCATCCCATTATTCTTATCCTTTTAACAGGGTATAATATTGTGGACTAACCTCCACCATGGTTTTTCCCCTAACTAGGTTTCCACGTAAAAATATTGGTGTTATCTATGTTTCTGATGTGTTGATTTCTTATGGATTATTATTTATTCACCAGATCTGAGATTAAGTTAAGTAAGGATTGAAAAGTTTAAAATATTCTGTGACAACTGATTCACCCCCCCTCTTAGTTGTTTGTCCTTTTTTTTCCAACAATTGGTATCAGAGCTGGTTCCTTTGAAGAAAGTTTAAAATCTTGAGGTGATCCAAGATGGAATCATACAAGAAGGACAATCCTAGATTTGATGGAACAAACTACTCATTCTAGAAAGCTAGGATAAAGTGTCATTTGAAGTGTATTGGTGAACCCTTCTAGAAAATTACAAAGAACAAATATGTTATTCTTGTGACTGGTCCCTCCATTGCTGATGAGATCAAAGAGGTTGAGAATAATGTCTGGGTTATGGAAGCTTTGCTGAGTGCTCTAACAGATTCAAAAATGACATGTGTTAGGTTTGAAGACAACTCATGAGATGTGGAAGAAGTTGGAAACTTTGTATGAAAGAGATGTACATGTGAAGATGGCTAAGCTACATAGTTTGAAAGGAACGTATGAAAATTTGAAGATGGGTGAAGATGAGAATATTTCTTCTTTTATGCAGAAATTAAATGAACTAGTGATGGGTATTAGATGTGCTAGTGGTATTCTGGAAGAGGAAGAAATAGTGGCCAAGGTGCTCAGATCATTGCCTCCCTCCTACAAAGCAAAGGCTCATGCTATTGAAGAAACCAGATCATTGACGAATGTAACAAGGGACACACTGATTGGTAAACTTGTTGCCTTTGAGCTAAGCAAATTTGGTGATTCTATTCCTAAGACTTAAACTACATTTAAGGCTACTATATCCAGAAGAAACAAGCAAAGATATGATCCGGGAGAAAGTTCTAGGAAGACATTCAAGTATGAGGAAGAAATGAAATGGCTTGAAGATGAAGAAAGAGAAGTAGAAGAGTTGGAAGCACTGATTGTAAAGAAAGAAGGTAGAGGACAAGGTAAGTATAAAGGAAAGCTACTTATCAAATGTTTTTCTTGCAGTAAAATAGGTCATTTTGCATTAGGGTGTCCTGAAAGAGTCCCTAGATCTAATCCTTAAAATATAAATTTCAAAAGAAATGCTATTTTGCTGAAGAAGGAGTGATTGATGATGAGTCTGATAAAGAGAATGGAAATGAAGGTGATTGGGTTTTCATTGCTATTAAGGAAAATAGTCTTGAGGCCACTGAATCTGTTAAAGTTGAGAAAGCTCTTGCAACCCAAATTGAAGAAAAGGATGAGTGGGTCATTGAAAGTGGATGCTCACATCATATGACTGGTGACAAAAGAAAATTTGTAAGTCTAGAGAAGTATGATGGTGGGGTTGTGAGATTTGATGATAACAATGCTTCTGTGATTCATGGAAAAGGATCTATTTGTCTTGGTGGTAAGCATAACACTGATGATGTTCTTTATGTTGAAGGCTTAAAGCACAATCTGTTGAGTGTTGGATAGATGGTGGACAAGGGTTATGATCTTCAGGTCAAAGATGGAAGATGTAGGATATATGGAAGCTCTGGAAATGTAATTGCTTCAGGTAAACAGACAAAAGGTAATATTTTTCACCTGAATGCTGCTAGTGAAAGTTGTTTAATTGCTCAAGTAGATGAAAGCTAGTTATTGCATAGAAGGTTGTGTCATGTGAATTTTGATAACATTTTCAAAATAAGTTCCACTCAAGCAGTAAGAGATCTATCTAAGCTAGTAAAGCCTACTAGCACAATTTGCAAGGAGTGTTAGATGGAAAAATAGACTAGAGTTTCATTTCAGAGCAAACAACATAATTTAAATGGATTACTAGGTTGGTACATACTGATCTATGTGGTCCCTCCAGAGTCAGAAGTCTCCATGGTGAAAGGTACTTTATGCTAATTATTGATGATTACTCTAGGATGATATGGGTTGCTTTCTTAAGAGAAAAATGTGAAGCATTAGAAAAGTTCAAAAGTTTCAAAGCTATGGCAGAGAATGAAAAAGGTTTGAAAATCAAATGCTTAAGGTCAGAAAGAGGTGGTGAGTTCATCTCCAGGGAGTTTAATTCTTTCTGTGAAGAGCATGGAATCAAAAGATAGTTATCTACCCCCCGAACCCCTCAACATAATGGAGTTGTAGAGAGGAAGAACAAAATAATTCTGGATGTTGCTAGAACAATGATGATTGAAGGAAATGTGCCTCATATCTATTGGAGTGAAGTTGTAAGTACTGCCGTCAAGAGAATTTTCAGGTATTTGAAAGGAACAATTGACTTTGGGCTTTGGTATCCTAAGGATGATGATCTTACTTTGAATGCATATACTGATGCCAATTGGCTAGGAGATGTAGATGACATGAAGAGTACTAGTGGTGGTGCCTTCTTCCTAGGGAAGAAGCTTGTGTCTTGGTTGAGAAAAAAACAAAATTCCATTTCTCTATCTACTGTTGAGGTAAAATATATTGCTGCTGCAAACAACTGTACTCAAGTGATGTGGATGAAACAAATGCTAAAAGATATCAGAGTAGTATATGATGAACCTATTGCCATATACTGTGACAACTCAAGTGCAATAAACATACTAAAGAATCTAGTGCTACACTCTAAGACCAAGCATATATCAATCAAGTTCCACTTTCTGAGGGAGAAAGTGAGTGAGAAAGAAGTAAGACTAGAATATGTGCCTACCAAAGAGTAGATTGCAGATATTTTCACTAAACCATTGCTGAAGGATACTTTTGAGTATCTCAGAGGGATGCTAGGGGTGATTACCCCTCCTGATATAAACTAGTGATGCATTAATTTGCATCAATCTATGCATTTCATGATCATATTCAGATTCAAATTGATGTTTCTATGGCTACTACTCAGGGGGAGTAGTCAGATGTGCAGATATGTGGCTCAGAGCTTGTATGTGGGAAGATAATGCTTATGTTTTCCATTGATGTCAAAGGGGGAGAAGAGCAATGTGAAAAATATTTCTAGGGGAGAAGAGCAAAATGAAGAAGAGTTAGAATCTAAGGAAGAGTAAGTGATGATTGAGAGTTGGGTTGATGGTATTTTTCACATCACGTGTTTCCCTCAATGCCAAAGGGGGATATTGTTGGATGTTGTGGATGTGTTGCTGATATGTGGTTGTCATTGATGTCAACACTATTAGCATTTGGTGTATATAAGGTTGTATATGTCAAGGATATTAAGAAAATTGTTAAAAGAAGTGTTACAGGTTCCCTATGGAACTATGAAGGTCATGAAGGTGTCTTGTTCTATATGTCAAAGATCAATTGCGGTGGATTAAAGGGTTTTTTTCTGAGTGTATCGAGTCCATCCTTTGAAAGTTTTAGAGGTCCGCGTGAAGATCTATTCGTGTTGTGAATAATTGTGTCCTGACAGTATTTCTGTGGGTTCTGTCAGTGTTCTAGAATGAAGTCTGTGTGTTTCTATTGCTGTGGATGCTTCTCTATTGTTTCTTGGTGCTCGTGGATGCTTCTAGATCATGCTCTATCTTTGTGGTATGTCCACATTGATTGGTGTGCTTGTGGTTGGAGATTTTTCTCTGTATGTTTAATTTTTCATGTTCTTGGCCGACATGATGGTGGTAGCATGTTGTGGATCTTCGAGGTGAAATTAATTAGTCTTTTTGTGTTGGAGTTGTTAATTTGGGTCTCCAATATGATGTGGCCAACCTTGGTGGATTCAAATTGCAAATTTATTTGTAAATTTGGGCCGACATTGAAAATGTGTTTTATATTTCTAGCTGACTAAGTTGTTGATGTAATCTCATGTTGCGGATATATAAGAGCGATTGTTTCATTGGTGTAAAAAGTGTGGTGCTCCTGTGTGTGTATGTGTGAATATCATTCGATTGTAGAGCAGAGTGTGAAGAATATTGAGCAAAGTGTGAAGAATTTTGAGCAAAGAGTGAAGAAGGTTTTTTGTGCTTAACTAGAACTGTAATCAGGCTTGTGTACAAGCTATTTTCTCAGTTCACAATTTGGATGGTCTTCATCCAAACCTTTCTTTGGATAGTGAGTCCTCTTTTGTATTTGAGCAGTGAGCTCTAGGAAGTGTGCTTGAATGCATGTGCATTCCCATTATTCTTATAATTTTAATAGGGTATAATATTGTGGACTAACCTCCACCATTTTTTTCCCCCTAACAGGGTTTCCACATAAAAATCTTGGTGTTCTCTATGTTTCTGATGTGTTGATTGCTTATGGTTTATTATTCATTCATCAAATCTGAGATTAAGTTAAGGATTGAAAATTTTAAAATATTCTGTGACAACTGATTCACCCCCCCTCTCAGTTGTTTGTCCTTTTTTTCCAACACAAATTCCTATATGCAAAAGAAAAGGAAAAATGTTTGGGTTTGTTTAGATATTTTCCTTAGTTAAATCCCTGCTTTTGTGTTTCCACCTCAACAATAGCTAAAAAAAAAGAAATAGATAGATGATTTGATAAGGGATGTGATAATACCCAAGATGCTCATAGACACAAAATAAAAAAGAACAATGTTACTTGATTGGTAGAGCTAGAAATATTGTTGTGAGAGCATTGTAGATAGTTGTGTAAGATTGAGAGTGCAAGAGATCCAAGAGAGAGAGAAAGATAGCCAAGAGATTTTCCAAATTAAATATTCAACTCAAAAATGAGAAGAGTAGGGAAGAGGAAAAGTTTGATGAGTCATTTGGAATAATCTTGAGCTATTTCCACTGATATAAAAGGGTGAAAAGTGAAAAAAAAACTCATAAATGGCCCTTGAATGAAAATTTATCATTGTACGTTAGCACTACACATGGACATCTAGATTAGGCACTATTTTCTTGACAATTTATGCTAAAAATGATAGTAGACAAGAACAACATAATGGAAACATGAAAACGTGATCCTAAAAATGAAGGATTGAGCACCCCGAGAGGGAAAAAGGCTAATGCAAGAGATGAAATGAGCCTACACAAAAATTAGGGTAATGGACACTAAAGTGAGAATAAAAAATAGTGTGAAATTTCAAGGGTATGTGATTTGCAACACTACAAATAGAAACCATAGATTGAATGTAGGTGAGAGGATTCATCAAAAATGGCATAAATATATAAAATGACTTGCATAGTTCTTTTAGATGGTGACTTATATGGGAAAATTCTATTGTGAGCTATCTACAGATAATATATTTGATTAAAATAATATCTAGGTTAATCCTACCTCCCAACTTCTTGATCATGGTTCAATCTTATTTGGTATATTTTTTATTGAATCACTAGAATTGGAGAAATGGTCATCCTTTTCACAAAATAGATTTCTAGGTTAGGTGCAAATGTGCTTAGCACCAAAATCAATTGCAAAGGTAAGAGGATATTTCTCTAAAATCCTCACATAGGGCATCTCAATACGTATTTCAAGGTGTGAGTGCTAATGAAGAAATTGGAGACTAGGCAAACCGACATGCTCATTCACTATTAGACGACCTCAATGAATAATTTATTTTTGAGGATTTATCTTTGAAGAATGAGACATGACTACAGGGATGACTTGAAGAGTGCATCATTCAAGTCCTTTGTCACATAGCAAGAGAAAAAATGAATGCAAGTGATTCATAGAAGGGATCTATACCCTATGTGAGGAAGACAGTAGCACCACACAAAATGAAAAACATAAAGATTTTATCAATGGAGAATAAGTGCATATTAAGGATGGAGTCTCTAAGAAATATGTGGAAATTCTCAAATTTCAATGCCCATCAAATTCTCTTGAAATGAAAGAGACTAAAATAAAGGATCAAGACATAAATCAACAATCATGATTGGATCTATGGGTTAAGTGGAGAGGAAATTTACAAGTAGGAATACGATACTCCATGGATGAATGCCCTTAAGAAATAGTGAAAGTTATGCCAACTTATGGATGAAAAACATATATTATAGTTTACTTTCCAAATACTAGCAACCATTTCTAGACATATTCACAACTTGCATGTACAATTTCAAAGAAACCAAAACCTCTTGCATTTGGTACCCATGTGATTGGACAATAACTGGTAAAGGACCTTAGTATCCCACAATGGTACATGTTGCCAAATATTTCAATCGATATGTTGGAGGCCAATGATCAACTTAATTTTGAGGTTGTGGTAGAAAGTTCCCGTAATGTAAATCTTTGGAAGGAATTTGCAAACAAGGTTGCTTAATGTGCACAATTCACTCTAATTTGGGTAGATTGTTACTAAAGCTTCACAAAGTGATATTGGAAATATATATTATCCCTTCATGGATGGAAAAATATGATTTATGGAAGTAATAATGTGAGAACACAAAAAATATTGAGTGTACGAAGAAAATTACAAAATATTTGGAGGATGTAATCTTGTGGGATGAGGTTTCAAAGCTTTGGAATTCTCTTGAGTGAATTGCTTTATGGGTAAAATGGAAACCATGGAAAATGGAGTCCATGAAATTATTCTCAATATATAATACTTCAATATCATATTCCTTTGAAAGGAATTTCGATAGGGAGAGTAGGGAAAATTACACAAAAATTAGTGATACATTAGGTACTAACAGTGTTGGCTAGTAGGAAATTCCAAAAACAAGAAAAATATCATGGAAATTCCTTAGAAGAAAAAGATAAAGTTGAATTTAATTTATTGATTTATGGAAGTGTTTTATTCACCATTTTTTTTCATATTGGTGAGTGTCAACATTTTATCAATAATTAAAAGAACATAGTAGAGGAGGTTGACTTAAAGAATCGATCACTAACAAAGATAGAGTCATCATATACTAATCATGGATATCTATGATTTTGTGCTTTTATAGAAAATAAGGGTAGAAAATAAAGTTGATTAGTAATTGATGGAGGGATAGTTTGTCACCAACATTTAAATTTTCATTCTTGATATAATTCCCATAGAATAGCAGGTGTTGAATATTTATCTTTAAAAGTGCAAACATAACTCAATTTTTGGATAAATTAGGGTATGACCAAACATAGAAAAATGTGTACTCATCAAACTTAGAATGATACTTCCTTATGTAGGAAACATATGCCTTAGGATGGTCATAACTTAGATGATCAAGATACACCTAGAAGTTCATGTAATTTGGGGAATAACCAAAAAAGAGATAGAATATTGGTTGGGGGACACCCATTAGAGAAGGTATTGACTTCAACAAATATTTGCATAGAGAGTCAGAACAAGAAAAGATCTCCACATTTTTCAAACTTGGAAACAACATATGGAAGTGTATCTCAAAAATTAGATAGTGGAAACAAATTTTTGCTTCCAAAGAGGTTTGCTACTAAAGTCTCTAACAAGAGTGGAAATTGGTTTCGTTGTCTTAAAATTTTCCCCAATCACAGTGGCCAATGTTCTCACAGGACTAAGAAGGGTTCATCTTATTGAGAAAAACATTTACCAAGTTCATTGGGGTTCCATCATAGATATATTGAATCAATGTTGAATGATATATTCAAAAATACACTAAATGAAGAATCATACCATTCTAACTTCAAGAATATTTTGGATGATTCTATGAAATTGTGAATTTACCAAGGAGGTGACTATGATTTGAATTTAGAGGACATCATAGTGTAGAGACATGAAATTATGCACTATTGTGACAAAGTATAAGCTCTAATTGAGCCCTCTATCTTAGTCCAAATCTATACTAAGGATCTATTAAAACGATGATTTGCATTGAAATACAAGGTTGTGGAGACATGACACAATCTGTAGATGTATAAAGGATCTTCCTTATTTAAAAAAAGTATTGAACTTTATAACAAGCATTAAGATTGGGGTATCATAAGCCACGAATGGTTCATAAGGAACAATCATCAAAAGTGATTGTACTAGGGCAGTTAAATCATGAAGGAATTTTATATAGAGCACATGACATGCAATATTGGGACTGAAGATACTGTAAAATTTGGGGGAAAATGTATGAATCAATGATAGAAACCAAAAAACTATCTAAATTCAATCCATACTGACGCTAATCTAACAATGAAGCACAAATCACAATAGAAATCACAATAATGAAGCAATAAACCTCAATTCCTATACCAAAGTTGAATCACCTCCATTGCTCTTCTCCATTTTGCTTTATTTTTTCTCAAATTTGTAGTATGCAAGATATATGATAAGCTTGATGTTGACACAAGATAGCAAGATCTCAAGATAGCGATATGATAACAAAACTTAAAATATTGTGTTTAACCTTGAAATGAGAATGATAGGTTGCTTTTATAGAAATCCCAATTCAAATGAAGGGTGAGGATTGAATGATGAGGTATGAAAATTGATGGATGATATTATTTGAGAAGAAAAGATATAAGGATGGGAAGGATGGACCAAAACTCAATAAGTTAGTTGAGATTTAGGGCTTGGCTAAGAAGTGTATCACCAAAAATTGTATACTCTTGAAGAAAGAGACAATTTTATGATTAATTTGGTCCTATTTTAGACACCTTGCATCTATCACGCCTTAAAAACTACATTTATAGGCCCCTAATGCACATGATTTTGGACTTTTAAGGCCTATTTCAATCACAAATCACTCAAATCCCAACAAATAGCATTCAATCCATTCAAATTTTGTGAAACCCACCTCAAAAATCCTTGGTGGGACTAAGTAACCCAAGGTGGTGACTTAGTCCCTTTTGCGGTATTTCCCACTTTTGAGCGAGAAAATCACCGACCTAATTCAAATTCTTGAGGGATGTTGGCCTATGAAGATAAAATAATGAGTAATTTTGTGTTAATGCCTATAAATACATGTTTTTTAGGTCATTTTTCCAATCTCCTAGTCATTTTACAAAGCAAAAATCAAAAGTCAAGAGCAAAACATCTTTCACAAGAAGTTTCATTAGTCTTTCTACAACAAAGTTGAAGCTTAAGGGAAGCAAACTAGGGTTTTTGCAGGTCTTCAAGCTCACTTTTTGTTCAAGATCTCACATTGCAAAGGGTTGATCATGGATGCCTATGGTGAATCATGGAGAAATCTAGGTTGAGGAGATGCAACTAGCCATCAAATCACACCTAAAGACTTGTTTTCAAAGTGATTCCATCTTCCATTTTCTCTCTATCTTCAGAATTAAGGTTTGCATAGCATTTGCATTCATTTGAAATGTTGTAGGGTTTCTTGGATTGAAGTCTTGCATCATTCAAGTGTCATTTTCTTATCTTATTCTAGCACATTAGAATAGGGTTTTATTTCATTTTAGCATTTCCTAGTCTTAGAAACACTTAAGGCTAAGGTTTTATGTATATTTTATCTCTCACAAAGTTTAAATACCAACTAGGGGTTTGAACAAGGCAAAAACCCCATTAGAAATCAAATTATCTTCTATTTTGTAGGGTTTTTCAAAGATTCAGATCCAAATTTCCATCAGAAAGCAGAGTGTAGGTTGTGGGACTCTGTTTCCACTTTCAAATTTGTAGAAAATCCATAGTGGACTAAGTCACCCATAATGGTGACTTAGTCCCACTGCACTGATTTTTTAGGGATTTTTACAGTTTCAAGTACCCATTTGCTAGAAATAACTTTCTGGGTAGTTTCCCTAATTTGGGACTAAGTCGCCCAGCTTGGCATAAGTGTCCTAGTTGGCTTAAAAATCAAATTCTCTAGAATTTCAAAGGTCTCTATAATCTCCAGTCAGCTCTTCATTAGTTTCCAGGTGCATAGTTTATGATTTGCATCTTTATTTTGTTCTTTATTGCTTCTATTTCATCTTTCTATATATCATAGTGTGTTTTCCAACACTTTGCATTTCTTAGGTTTTGCATCATTAGATCATTTTATTTTCAGATTAGTGCATTAATACATCATAATTACACACATTACATCTCATTTACATTAATCTCGAGTGTTGACATTTGCATTTTGGACCCCATTCTTTCTCCTTTTAGGTGAAAAACCCTAGAAGGAGCTTAAAGCATTTGGGTTTAATCCAAAATCATTGTCCACAAGAAGAAATAAATTAAATAATGACAACAATTATTTAATGTAGGAGAGGGAAGATGAATAATTAAATAATTAAAATAATCATTTAATTATAGAAGAGAGGTTGAGCACGAATATATTAATAATTAAAAATAATTATTTAATAAAAGATGAAGGGAAAATGATAAATAATTAAATAATTAAAATAATTATTTAATTATGGAGGGAAGAAAAGGATTGTTAATTAAATAAATATGATTTGTTTAATTATAGAGGTAAAAAGCTAATGAGTAATTAAATAATAAAAAATATTATTTAATTATAGAAGAAAATAGGAGTGAATAATTAAATAAGTAAGAATTTATTTAATTATAGAGGGAAAAAGGGAAATTAGTGATGTAATTTAAATAAATTAACATTATTTAATTAATAGAAGACAATGACTTTAGGAAATAATTAAATGATTAAAATTATTTAATTATGCTAGAAAGAAGAGGAATTAGTGATAAAATGTTGCTTGCAGGCTTGAGACATTTTTAGTGTCTACATTTTTCCCTTCTTTGATACAATGCAATTTTGAATGTTGTGTCAAAAAATAATTGGAAAAATTGGCCCAAGACTTGCCCCAGTGTACCCAGTGGATGTAGGATAGGATGATACCCCCTCGGAAAAATTGATAATTTTTTGAAAAATTCCAAAAAAATTGGCAAATTTATGGACAGGTCAATTAGATAGGCGTGAATGCAATGGAGATGAAAAACTAGGCTCAATAGCCAATTTATGGCTTGATATTAGCATTCAAAGGCAAAAGCTGATACTACTAGTTATAAAGGTAGAGGCCCTATTAAGTCAATATTAGGTTATAAATAGGCCCTAAGGAGGTGAAAATAGGTTATTTGTGCATTGTGAGTTTAGAATTCTAGGAGCCTTGGTTTGAGAGCTTGTGTAGAGCTGCTGTCAAAATGTTGCATGTACCAGTCACTACACATAAAGGATACTGGGTACAATCATTTGGGTGTGCAGAGGGCTCAAGTGAGGCGGTATGTATCTAATCCTTGCTTCATAATTTTGTTGTTTTTTGGTAGATTTTAGGGCTCAAAGAAGGGAAAATAGATGCAGCATAGTTTCTACGCCGTATTTTTTTATCGTTTTTGTCACAAGTGTAGTTTCATGCATTACATTTGTAAAGTGTGACACAACTATTTTGTGGCAACACATAGGTGTGACGTAGGATTAGCCTACTTGCAACTATTTTGTGCACCACAATTGTGATGGTGCGACACAACTACATGTTAGAATGATGCATGTGTAAAGCTACAACAAAAATGTTGGATGGTGTGATGCATATGACAAAAGTGTAACACATATGAATGACAGAGTGATGCATGCAAAAAAATGTAACACAATTGTGAAGTATGACACATATGTTAGATTATGTGACACATTTGACTTATAGGCTAATTTGAGCAACCTTTGACAAAATTTTGAATATGCAATAGGTCAAATAGGCTAATTTATACATTGTGATTAACATGATACAATTTTGTGAATGCAGGTGAGACTTGCACCTATCTATACACGAGAGAGCCGACCGACGTCCTTCTCACTTTGAGATCATCTCAGCAAGGAGTAGGATACCTTGACTACATTGGGATTATATCATGTGACCTTCATGTCTATTGTGCAGGCTAACAAGGGCTTTCTCATTTTACTTGCAGAGAGATGGAACTTGGAGATGAGTTCCTTCCACCTACTGGTTAGGGAGGTGATGATGATGCTTGAAGATGTGTGGTGGATCTTGCAGCTTACTATTCATGGGGAGTGAGTGGTCTATGACCTAGAGTGTGGGTTGGGTGTGATTCAACGGATATTTGAGACAAAAGATCTGGTGGAGCTAGACATTAAGGATTATGAGATCCGATGGGACACCTTGGTAGATAGATACCACAGGTTGATTGTAGTACTATGCACAATAATTGGTGGTGTGGTCATTTTGGACAAGGTCACAAATTTCTAGTAGGGTGGGGGGAGATGCTAGAGGGGATGATGGAGAGTGCCACTGTGTATGCTTGGGGGCCCTTCCTATTGGCCATGTTGTATTTTTAGCTACATGATGTGGCATATGGGGATGGTCAATATATTAGTTGTAGGATGACATTGCTCATGGTATGGGCATGGGAGCATATTGTTGTGTTTAGGCCACCTGTGGATAGGTACTTGGTGCTAGGCTTTCCTTATGTCTATACTTACGGAGGAGTAGTGACATAAATTTGGGTCAAAAATGTGGGGTATTGAGGCATGGGATCGATTTGCTGGATGGGTTTACATGGAGGCCCTATACGGATTGTGTAGTGTGGGATGATGATGTAGAGAACTTGTCATATTGTCATCACACTAGATATCTAATTGGGCAAACAATGTTGATGCAACACATCATTTTGCAACACCTAACAGAGAGGTTTCTCTAGCAATTTGGGGAGCAACAGGATGTTCTTGTTGGGATAGTGGAGTATGTCAAATCTATGTGAGAGGTCCCACAGTGGGGTCCTATGATAAACTTTTAGGTGGTGATGCAGGAGATAGTGGTACTACAATTGATTGAGTCGGGTGTAGTGACCGATGTGGCTAATGCAGGCACCACTCAAGAGTATGATGCATGGTGGGTTGTACATAGACCTACACCATTTACAAATCTAGACCAGTTGATATCAGTGGAGAGGTTAGCAGGGGTCCATGGGGTAGACTATGAGGGTGAGGGTGAGGGCGAGGAGGTGGCTGAGATGGTGGAGATGGAGATGGTAGAGATGGTGGAAGAGGATGAGTACATGGTGGCAGAGGAGATAGAGGGAGAGGCAACCACAAGAGGGGAAGAGATGATAGGGGTCAGTGAGGGAGAGCAAGATTACCACCATGAGGACCATAGAGGATACCTCAGTGGATTCCACCCATCTAGGAGGAGGGGGAGCAAATGGAGGTGGAGATGGAGGAGGTGAGGGTGGAGGAGATTGTTGGTGATGTTAGTGAGGAAGTAGTGGTGGGAGAGTTTGTAGTGGAGGAGATGGAGGATGAGAAGATTGTCATAGAGGAGGTGGCTAGGGACTTTTCCATTGATAAGGAGGGTTTTGAGAATATCCTGATTAGGGAGGTGATCATGGATGTGGTTGGGGAGGAGGGTGAGGATGTGGGGTAGGGATCCTAGGCATAAATAAAGGAACTACAAGCATATGTACATATGCTACAAGCTTAGGTGGCTCAAATACTAGGGTTATAGGGATAGGTGTAGATGCTTACAACCAAGAGGGACATGTCAATGATTAGGGAACATAGGGCTGACTAGCAATGCATTGAGTTCATTATGATAGTGAGTGGACCCACCACATATTTAGCACAAACCTTATACCAAGCTAGTTGAGAGGCTCAATATTATAGGGATTTATATGAGCAGGCAATGCTAGCACCTGATAGGGCACCAAGCTTCCAGAGCTAGAGCTAGACTGGGTCACACTCACACAAGGCACAAAGTTGTGTAGGTGTATCACACAAGAGGTCATTGCCATATGATAGGCTTTCTGGATTAGGGCATAGAGAGGACAGGGGATCACCATCAGGACCATCCCTGTCAGGTGACAGGGGTAGCATAGGCTGGGCCTGTTTTCATATGTATTTGGAAACTTACTTTTTTTATCAAGCCCACAAGCTCCATTTTTGAGACACATTGTGATATTGTAT
Organism: Sequoia sempervirens; assembly: GCA_007258455.2. Taxonomy (NCBI): domain Eukaryota; kingdom Viridiplantae; phylum Streptophyta; class Pinopsida; order Cupressales; family Cupressaceae; genus Sequoia; species Sequoia sempervirens. The sequence continues at coordinate 122,001,931 of VDFB02000002.1, read as the reverse complement.
TGTGACAACATTATTTTGGAAGTGACTACATGATGTGCATGATTCTATGTGGATGTTTCCATGTGATGGATTTATATATGATGTGATGTTATGACATACATTTTATGGAACTTGTGTGATGTTTTCTATATTATGTGGATTATGGATATATGATGTATGATTTATTCTTATACATGTTTATGGTATATATATGGATGTACATGATTCTATACCATGGATATGCAAGATGATAATATGTGTTATGCCATGTGCTACACAATGCTTATATGGATTATGATTCGACATGATGTGATGTGATGGTTATGTTTTTGTATTGTATAATTCCATATGGATGACCTATTATGTATATAATAATGATACCTATGATGTCCTAACATAATTTATGTATGCAGGATGATAATACTAATGCATTTCTTTTTGTGTGTCACTACACACCATCAGGATGACTGCAGGGGTGGACAAATGGGATGTTAGTGTAGACACTTAAAAGTGTCCTGAATGATATCATGAACTTGAATTTGGTATACTAACGTCATTTCATCTTAAAACCAATCCTTTTTTCACTTAATTGATTAAATTAGACTAGCTATTTAATTAATTATGTCTTTTTCATATATTAACCTAATTAATCTAATTAGGTTAATTCACCCCCTTTCATGCTAACCTCTCGTCCTATTTAATTGGATAAATAAAATTATTTAATTTAATCCCTAAGTCCTCTTATTTAATTAAATAACCCTAAGCTATTTAATTAAATATCATATCACATCCCCCTTTTCATTAAATCATTTTATTTAATGAATATTATATAATTCCCCTAATTGACATAATTAAAATTTTGTTTTAATTGTCAAATTACTAATTAAATATAATTCTCCCACTTGCAAGGGAATATTCCTTCCTCTTTGCACATTCAAATTTGGTTTTAATTAACTAAATGCTAATTTTATTCCAAAAAAGGGAATATTCTCATGGAATATTCTTTCCCTCTTCACTCATTTGAAAAAAGGAATATTCTTCCTTGTAATAAACTTTCAACAAACTCCTTGTGCAAGTTTTGAAAGTGTGTTTGGATGATTGTGAGCCCTTGATTAAATATCATCTTGCATTCTTAACCCTCTATGGGAATCCATGATCCATGCCTCCATCTTCCTTCCATTATGACTATTGATTGATCCTTTTGATCTTGGCCATCAGTTTCATTTTGCCTATTCTATAAATAGAGCTTGCATCTATTGAATGGGGATCCATCTTTTAATAGTAAACTTATGTTGTTAAAATCACTCTCATCTTGCACTCACATTTCATTTTTTTGAAAGCACTTTAGGTTAATTTACTTGCATTATTAGCTTAGAGCATCCATTTAGCATATCTTGAAATTAGGTTTTTAATGTTTCAAATCTTTCATACATTTAGAATAGATTGCATATACTCACATCGATTATCATAAGCATTATCATGTTAAAATAGATTTCATCATGTTTTACAATACATCTTTTATCAGTTTCATCGAATCTCTTCAATAGAATCGATCGAAACAAGCTCATTATCCAAGGGATTGGGAAAGGGTCACCATTCCACATCACACTAGTACAAAAACAACAATAAATGACTAAAAAAACTACAAAAAATTGCATATATGTGACTAAGCTTGGTCACGTGACCATTAGTGTTTTATTGTCAGTCATTAATCAAGCGACCAAATTCATGACTAAACTATTTTTAGTCATTTATTGGTTGTTTTGATTAATGAATTTGGTAGTATATTTAGTCGTTAATTTAGTCATTGATTGTTGTTAACTGGTCATTTATTTAGTCATGGTAGTCATTTACTTATTCATGGTAGTCATTTATTTATTCATGGCAATCATTTATTTAGTCATGGTAGTCATTTATTGTCATGGTAGTCATTTATTTAGTCATTGTAGTAATTTATTTAGTCATGACAGTCATTTTTTTGTCATGGTAGTCATTTATTTAGTCATTGTAGTCATTTATTTAATCATGGTAATAATTTATTTTAGTCATGGTAGTCATTTATTTAGTCATGGTTTAGTCATTTATTTGGGTGAATCAGTGATTCAAGTTACAAATCAAATCTAACTTAATTAATCCTCATAAATTTATGCATATAAGCTTCAAGTATCATAGATATTCAAATGTTGAGAGAAGCACCATGAAATGAAGACTAAAATGCTTGAACAAATATGATTGATCAGACACAAATAGATCTCAAATCAAGAGGAGCCACAACACAATATTTATGAGTGGAAAACCTTGTACAGGGAGAAAAAACCACTCTTAAAATTTACTTAATTAAGCCTCATTGGCCAATCAAAACCTCAATGGTTACAACCTCATTGGAAAGTCAAAACATATAAATGATGTGCCTCATTGGAAACTTGTCTCACTAACTATTTTACAACATTTATTGAAGAATTCAAAAAGGCATAAAAACAGAAAACCACTCTGTATCAATGAATTTCTTTTCTTGAAAGTTTCATTTGGATTTGAAAGTCAAGAACCTTTACTTCTAGACCTGCAACATAATGAATACTATAAAATATGTTTCTCCTTATTCAAAAAAACATCCATCTCAGCTCATGCACTGTTAAACAATGAATTTGTATCAAAGCATTTCATTTGCACTTCATTTCTTGAGTATTTCAATTAGATTTGAACTCAAGAAAGCTTTCATCTTTTTAACACTTTAACACTGTGTTCATCAATTTTTCATAGTGATCAAGAAGCCCTAGATCAAATTTCATCAAACTTATATTGTGTTCATGGTGGTTGATCACACAACCCATATTTGCAATTGTTTTCAAACATTGTCATAACTGGAAAACCATCAAACACAGTTTCATAACTGCATACAACCAATATACATTAGACCCTTTGAAATAGAAACCCGACAACAATAAACCCTTGAAACAATATGCAATAAACCCCAGGTAACACAAAACTACATTCAAACTCTTCCTTGCTGGTACTCACCTTTCACTTCTCCAATTTGGTGAGTTGTAGCCTGAAAATAAGGTTTACACGATGATGGTTTTAAAGTATGTTTATTAAAATGAAATTAAAGTCAATATCCTAATAATGATCACTTTTAGGTTTTAACATTACGATGATAGAGATAAATAGTGAAACAAGTGTGTAATAGTAAAAAGAGGGATAAATTAAAATGCATGATCAAGAATGAAAAATATAGAGTTTCGAAAGCCCTTTTCAATAAAACCATTTTGTGCATATCCTACAATTAATGCATTCCATGAGACCACATTTCTTTGAGGTATTCTATCAAGAAATTCATGGGCCTTGTCTCTGCCTCTGCTTCTTTCATATGGGATTCACTCCTCCAAACTCTTCCTCCCTGGTATTGACCTTTCACTTCTCCAATTTGGCGAGCTATAACCTGAAAATAAGGTTTCGACAAGGGTTTTAGAGTATGTTTATTAAAATGAAATTACAGCCAAGATTCGATAATGAGCACATTTAGGTTTTTACATTATGGCATCCTTGTTTCTTTTCTACCATTTTTTGTTGCTTTCCCCACCGCTATTGGTTTCAGCTCCTCCAAACTCTTCCGCGTTGGTATTCACCTTTCACTTCTTTGATTCTGTTCCCTATTTGTAGCGTCGCCAACATCTGTTCATTTTGCTTGCTGGACCCACTAAAGGGGATTAGGGTTTAATGTATTTGCTTGTTGATGTTTCCCACCTGCCATAGAGGATTAGGATTTATTTCCTGCTAGAGGATTTCAAAATTGGATTTCAAAGTAAATAAATTAGATAGTGATAAATCTCCCCTTATTGCCCCTAATATAAAATAATATTATAATAATATAATATAATATTATAATAATATAATATAATATTATAATATAATATAATATTATAATATAATATAATATTATAATATTATAATATAATATAATATAATATTATATTATAATATAATATAATATAATATAATATTAATATATATAATATTATAATATTGTATTATATTATATTATATTATATTTATATTATAATATTATATTATATTATAATAATATAATATAATAATATTATATTATATTATAATAATATAATATAATAATATTATATTATATTATATTTATATATAATATTATATTTATATTATAATATTATATTTATATTATAATATTATATTTATATTATAATATTATATTATATTATATTATATTATTATATTATATTATAATATTATATTATATTATTATATTATATTATAATATTATTATATTATATTATAATATTATATTATATTATAATATTATAATTATATTATAATATTATGTAATATTATATATAATATAATATAATATAATATTATGTAATAGTATAATATTATATATAATATATATTATATATATTATATTATATAATATTATAATATAATATAGTATATTGTATTGTCATATAATATATTATTATTATATTATATTATAATTCAACCCACTCCCTCAATTCAAAATATATATTTTAATTATCCACTTGAATATCATATTGTCTAATTTTTATTTGTGTGACTAATTATTTAGTTGTGTTTTTTACCCGACAATCAAATTAGTCACTTATGATGATCAAATTAGTCATTTATTTAGTCATTTATAGTTGTGTTACAAAAAATGAGTAGAATTTAGTCATCTTTAGTTGTTGTGACTAAATTTTTTAGTCATGTAGTCATTTATTTTCCAAATTCTACTAGTGTCAATGCGACACCACTCCCCCAATAGGATAAGTTTCAATGGATTAGAATAGATGTTTATGAAGCTTTCATATTCTAATATGTTAGTTTTAATGGCTTCTTAGCTTAGTTTGCATTGAATGATCTTATTGGATTGATGTTTAGTGGCTTAATTATACTTCAAATCCTCATGGATCAAGTGTAGTTAGCCTATACTATGTTCAATCACATTTTGGTGCTAGAAGGAGGGAATGAACTAATCAATCTGACAATTTTCTTGTTAAATTTCTATTGTTCTTGTGTTTATAGGTTTAACGATGCTATTGAAAATTCACTGACGCACGTAGGATGCATCGCTATACAATGACACATTTGATGTTGAAAACAACGATGCATGTTTAATTTAGTGACACATAATTAATTTCATCAACACACATTTAAATAGCAACACTAACCTTATTTTTCATCATGCCATAAATTTTCATTTAGCGATGCAATTGATATAGTGAAGCATTGATGTCACTATTTATTGCAAAGCCACGCATCCAATTTTTCAATACAGTGACGCAACGTGTTTGATGGAAATACAATGACACAATTGATTTTAGCTTCACTATTTACTAGTAAACAAAACTGAACTTGAATTTTGACACATGTTTTAATTTTTTGAGTTCATCTGATTGCTAACATGTCACTAACTTCTCATTCTTGTTTTTTAGGCTAATTGGTTTTGTAGGTTTGGAAAATAAAATTCGAAGTGAAGGAGCATATTGTAATTTGATTTTATAATTGTAACAAGTGTTTTGACACTTATGGGGCAATTATAACCCATTTATGATGCTTTATTTCACGTTTTAGGACCAAACTAGATTTATTTTGGGTTTAAAATGAACGTTCAAATTGTTTAAAACTGAACCCTCACATCATTATGCTTATTGGTTTAAAATTGAACAAAATAATCTCCACACTTCGTTTGGTGCTTAAAATGAATTGATTATGCTTGTCAAGGTTAAAATGAACATGTTTCTGATTTTCTTGTGTATTCTTGTTGTGCGTATCCTCTCCCCTTATGCTTCATGTGATTTTGGGTGAAGAGAAACACACAAGTATACCTTTTCTTCTTGGAAGCGCCTATCCTCTCCCCTTGGGCCATTTGGAAATCTTGGGTGACAAAAATAATTTTAAGCTTCAAACATGTGTTGCCTTTAGAGGGCCTACCTCCCATTGTGAGAGGGAATGACCCAAGCGATGCTTTCATCTCAGTCTGCTACATAAATATTTGGTTGTGACTAAAGTCATTAACCAGCTAGTTGTGGTTGTCCTATACCGATGAATGTCTCCCTTAGTATCCTTGTGATGTGTTAAAACCCTTAGATATTTCTAAGGGTTGGGATGCCTCTTAATTGAGTGAATCACTGTGTGTATAGCACCAGTTTATCCTAAATATGGTCATTAAAATCCTTGTTTGTAGTGGCTAACCAAGTCCAATTCTGAAACATATTTTAAGTTAGTGCACTGGAATAGCACCATTCCAAAAAGTTACTTACCATGTCTAGTTTTTTATTAAGGCAATAAAACAAATAGGGAAGGGACTCTTTTGCTTGGTGTGTCAAGACATTATATTTCCTTGACATAGCCTATTTTTCCATTTCATCTTCATGGATTAATCATCTCTTAGGGGATGATGGTAAGCCTACTAAGAAATACATACCCACTCTACCTAGGATTGTAAATGCTTGTGAGTCAGTTTAACACTTGCTTGGTTTCAAAACAATTGCAAACAAACATCAACAAGTCTTTTCAAAATTTAAAACCCTTTAGTCTAAGTATGGACACCCTTTGAAAAATCCTTGATATTGATGTTTTTCCTAAGGTTTTCTATCCTTAGAGACTTATAAATATTTTGGTTTACATCTCAATCCATACTTTCCAAAGTTAACATAGGTAACTATGCCCCTAACTTCATCCTTTTCATGAAATGGACTTTATGAAATGAATAATGTTTTTGACGGACATTTAGTTTGAAACTTAAGCAAGACAAAGTGATTGTGGTAAAAAGAAACTCATTAAGCAAGATAAATTGAGAAATTGAACCCCACATGACCATTTGGCATCCAATCACTCCGGTTGATAGTTGTTCAACCAAACTTTGAACTAATTGAAGGAGAACAAACATATATAATTAGTAGTTTGAGGAGCTTCACTTTTGAAAAAAGGAAACACCAATTCAGTGGAGAAACACAACATACATCTTAGACGAACAAGAGGAACAAGCCAATATTATGGTCAGAAGGACCATATTACCACCTCTTGCTTGGAAATAAATATCCTCTTTTTCATAATCTTGTGATTCTCTAAATGATCTCTTGCAAAATAAAAATCCCTAAGAGAAGGTCTATATTTCGTCACTTCAAACTTAGGCATCATAGTCAAAAGTCTGTCAAGAAACACCTTGTTAATCTCTATCGCAACAAGGAAATTTTGGTAAGGAATTTTTATAGACACGTTTCGATGAATGATCCAGACTTGTATGTCTAATATGAGCCCCTCATTTAAATCAAATTTGGTCTTTTTGATTGAGTTACTCCTAGGGTCTAGCATCTTTCTCACTACCTTGGTCTTGTAAAATAAAAGGTTCACTTTAGATCAACATTGGGTCAAAAATTTCATCCACCCCTAATCATCTTTCATCCTTCACTTCACCAAACTTTGCAAAATTTCAAACACACCAACACTTTTCGAACTTAGACATCTATCAACCCAAACCCTAACTTAGCTACTTTGTATGTGAAATGAATCCTTTTCCATGCATTTAGTTAAGTTATTTATCACTTTTGGACTAGTCTATCTTGAAGGTCACAAGTCTACCTTAAAGATTCACAAATCCATTAACATCCTTTATCCAAACATCAAACAAACAAAAATTTAAGTCAAAAGTGTTGTCCCAAAATGTTTGCAAAGATCACTCTCCACGTCATTCATCTTTTTCACCTCCCATTATCAAAATTGCTTCAAAATGACTTAGAGCATCCCTTTTACCAAAATTTGAGTCAACTAGAGAGTTTAAACATTACAAATCTTAACACAACTCTCCCATAGGTGACCCACAATTTATGATAAAGACAAGATCACAACATAAGAGAATCATGGAAAAAATCAATGTCATATTCACCTCAAGTGATCCCAATCCTCAAGAATTTGATCCAAGAATTCATGTTACCCCATCACAACAACCCTCATCTCCATCAAGGCCATATGAGATAGAAGACATCACGAACCACCCATTTGGACTTACTAAGAAAGAAATCATGGAGTACAAACAAGAACATCAAACCTTAGAAAACGTGGCTCCAATTTTCCCATCTTTTATTGCACAATCATTGACTCAAGGCTTGACTTCATCCACCATTCAAACAACTCCATTGATAGGGCTAAATCAAACACCCATTCCTAGTATTGCAGCTAGTCTTTCTAAGGAATTTAGCCACACTCTTCCATTTGAAAGCAACACACTTTTGGGTACCCTAAACACCAATACTAAACTCAAACCACCACTTGGACACCAAAATTTGGTGCTCCCCCCATTCCTGAGAATCCTCTATATCAACATAAGCCACTTACACTTCATGAATCCACGACAACCTCAACATATCGAGGGTACCCCTCTTCATCCATCCCCACAAGTACCACAAGTGTGCCAAACATCATGCAAGGAAGTGTGGACCAAGTGTCTCAAATTGACCCAAAAGGAAAAGTTAATCCCCTTACACAAAATCAACCTTCAACACAATATGGGAAATCTTTATCAAATCTCCCAATGAGTTCATCCATCCCATTAGTTTCCCAAAATACATCTGTCCCATCCATCACCAACCCAACTCAAAACAACCCCTTGGTGACAAACCCCATCAACCAAGGTAATACCTTGACCACCTCCCAAACACAAGGAAATCCCCAAAACATCGGTCAAGGGAATCCTCTCAATCAATGGACTCAAGGTCCTAATGTGCCATTACCATCATAATACCTAATGGAACCATCATTATTTTTCCCCACGGTCCTCCTCATCATGCAAAATCAAATGGGACCTCAAAATTACATTCCTCCATCCCAATCCACCATCTTAAAAGGAATGTTAAACCAAGGGAACCCCCAACCTCTCATCAAAAACCCACAAACCACTCAAAACATTAACACCCAAAACCCACTGTAGATGTCCCAATAGCCAACTGAGCCTACATTACAAGCACATGCTTTAGCTTTACAACAAGCACAACATGCTTATCAGTAAGCCATCCAACAACAACAATAGGAAGAAGTAACTCTAGTAGCACAACAATAGCAACAACAATAGAAAGAAACCCTAGCAGCACAACAACAACAACAAGCAACCTTAGTAGCACAACAAGAACAACAACAACAACAAGCAGCCCTAGTAGCACAACAAGTGACCTTAATAGCACAACAACACCAACAACAACAAGCAACCTTAACAACACAACAAGCAAAACAACAAGCCCTCATGGTGCAAAAACAACAACAGGCCCAACAACAAGCCCTAGTAGCACAACAACAATAGAAAACAACCTTAGCAGCAGCACAACAACAAAAATCCTTACTAGCCCAACAATATTCCCAACAACAACAACAACAAGGTTTATAGTATAACCCCCAACAGAACACCATCAACCCAAACACGTTAGGAACATACACCTCCACCACCATCACCTTCACCATATCCTACACCACCATACACACCATAGAACACCTCATAATATCAGAATCCCACATACAATTCATTTGCCTTTCCATAATATGTTCCTCCACCAAATCCACAAGATGATGTCACATCACAACTTAAGGTGTTAACACAAGAAATGTAGGATATCCAGATGGGAAAAATTAAGAAGCCCCATACACATAATCTATGCCTAGATTCATTCGATTGAAACATCGCAATGGTACCATTCCCTCCCAATGTTGAAGTCCCAAAATTTGATAAATAAAAAGGGAGAGGAAGTCATGTGGACCATGTCAAAGAATTTAATGTAATGTGTATGGAGGTTTCCTACAATGAGTCTTATTTGATGCACCTCTTTCCATGAATCTTGATAGGCCCAATCATCAATTGGTTTTCTCAATTTCTTCCACGTATCAAAATCTTCCAATAAATCATTGATAGATTCATAGATCACTTATCCTTTAATCTTGACATGGATGTAAGCCTAGAAGAGTTGTACACTCTCAAACAAAACAAAGGAGAATATTTTTCCAATTTCTTACAATGATGGAGACAAAGAGCTAGTAAAAACAAATGGCCAATTCTCGATGAACAAAAAGTGGAGATTATCATAGAAAATCTATATCCAGATCTATCCTTCCACTTAAAGATGCAGTGTATTACCTCTTATGATGAGATTTTTCCTAGAGCCCTTAATATCGAGAGATCTCTAATCTCATAGGGAAATACCCAAGCCTAGAATGACAACCACCCATCAACCAGTTCAAACAACAAGCCTCATATATGGGATAAGAAAAAGAATGTGACTAATTGTGGCGTGGTAGATGCTAAGGTGGTCCTAAGTGCTCCTAGGCCAAACAACAATCAATCAACTAACACTCAAACAACCATACAACAAGCTACACCCTCACAAAAAAATCAGATCAATAACACTGAAATGCAACAAAGATAGGAACAACTATCCAAAATGTAAGTACACACAATTGTTAGAACCTACTGAGACTATCATGAAGAAATTGGTAGAGTCAAACTTAATAACACTTCCAAATTTTGAAAACTACCAGGAACCACAAAATAAACCACCATGGTACAATGAAAAAGACCTTTGTGACTTTCACAAAATCAAAGGACACAAAAAAATAAATTGTATGAGGCTCAAAAATGTTATCCAATATCTTATCAAGAATGGAGACATATCTGTTGAAGTAACAGTTGGCAATCAGGATCTCAAGATATACAAGAACCCTATGCCAGACAAAAATGTGCAACATACCTATTCCAATGTGGTCGCTTCCTATGATAGTGTCATCGTTGTTGTCACCATAAAAGGGCCTAGCACAGAGTTTGGAGTCACCACATGATGTGGCAAGGTCACCATTCAAGGAGTACCATCTCAATCTAGGGCACAAAATACTTTTCCAACATCAAATCATAACAAATACAGTCTCCTAGATCAACTTAAAAATACCCCCACACAAATCTCTATCTTGTAACTATTAAGGCTATCCCCCGCACATAGGGAAATCTTAGAGAAGGATTTATCCTCATCATCTGCCCCTGAGGATATGGATACATAGTAGTTTCAATCTATGGTAGGACATCTCACTATCCCTCAACTTCTCACCTTCTCAGAACAAGACCTACCATCGTAACCATCTCATAAATGTGCTTTACACCTTGAGGACATTATTCATAAGAACAAGGTTAAAAGAGTATTAGTAGATGGAGGTGTCAGTCTAAACATTTTCACCCTTCAGTTGATCAAGAACTTGGGATATTTAGAGGATACTATTAGGAAAGCAAAGAGTACCACCATTAGAGCATATGATGACCAAGAGCGGGTATCGCAAGGCATCATCGCACTACCCATCCAAGTAGGACCTGTCATTGCAGATAATACATGCCAAGTGTTAGAACTTGATCTCCCTTCAACATCTTGCTTGGATGACCCTAGATTCATGCCCTAAAAGTTGTAGCTTCAACCTATCACCAATGTGTAAAGTTTCCTTTTGAGGACAAAAGTTACCATCCATGGAGATATTGAGCTGTTTTACTACTACAAGAACCTTTAGGCCAAGTTTTAAAAAATACCCCAAATCCCTAAAAATGATGAAGGGCCTACACCTTCTACCTCATTTTTGACCCATCTACCCTTGCATCTACCTTAGAAACAAAAACACCCACTGTACAAAACATTCCCAACATCAAAGAAGTGATCCAGGATGATGGTTGTGGAAACTATAAAGTAACAAAGGATACTTTTGTGTTGGGAGAGCTACCTCTTTCTCCCAAATCTCATGGGAAATAATAAAAAGCTACTACCTTCAATGAGGAGGATGTCTCTAAACTATTATATCAAGATGAACGACCCATCCCCGCTCTTCCCATAGAAGATGACAACAAAGGCTTGAAACTAATGAAAGGACGGGGTTACAATAAGAAAAAGAAACTAGGACAAAATGACAATGGTTTGCTAGAACTCATTGTTCCTGAGAGACATCCAAATAATATCGGCCTAAGATGTATTACTAGCAAGGTTACCGTTCTTGGAAAAGTTACTTTTGCTAAATGGGCCGAGGCTTCCTCTTTGTTACCAACATCATGTGATACTACCCTAGATAACTTCCCCCTTGATGTTGCTGACCTATTTGAGAATAAATCTCTCTTCATGATATCCACAACATCCTTCGCCCTGAGTGATCAACCAACTGAAATAAGCGTAGTATACCCACAACTCATTGATTGGGACCAACAAGGACCCTTGATTCTAAATTTATTTGAAAACAATGAAGCAATCTCAGAATTCATGGGACTTCACAAAAAATTACCATGGGCAGATCATAAGGCTAGTTTTGATATAGAGCTAGACACAGGGGCATACTACAGGGAGATGATTGAATCCTTCAGTCGCAAAAATGATTACATGCAACTAACATGTTGATCTTTAAGTGAAAACCACACTATGGCACTTTTTAATCCTAAAATTGTAAAAAGAAGGACGTATCCAAGGGTGAAAACCTCTCCGAGGCACCCAAGGATGAGGGATTCAATCTCCCCCTTAGTGCAATGCATCTAGAAAATTCAACAATATTAGTAGAAAAGGAAACCCCAGTGAATGTGGGAACATAAGAGGCACCAAAGATCACTTTCTATGTTGAATCTTTGTTGGATGAAGAACATAAGAACCTAGTAGCATTCTTGAAAGAGTGAAGGAAAACTTTGTGTGGTCATACACAAATATACCAGGGCTCGATCTAGAAGTAGTTATGCATCATTTAGCAGTCTACCCTAAAGCTAAATCGGTAAAGAAAAAAATAAGAAAGATGCACCCTTAGATAGCACTCTTGGTGAAACTTGAGTTACAAAAGCTTCTTGATGTTGGATTTATTTGACCAATTGATTATCCTAAGTGGGTTTCTAACTTGGTACCAATTTCCAAACCCACTGGGGGCATCAAAATATGCACATATTTTAAAGATTTAAACAAAGCATGCTCGAAGGATGATTTACCTCTTCATAACATTGATATCATCATTGATTTAATAGTTGGGCATGAAATGCTATCACCAATGGATGGTTTTTTAGGCTATAATCAAATCATGATCTCCAAGGAGGATCAACACAAAACTACATTCACTTGTCCACGGGGAATATATTGTTCGAATGTGATGCCATTTGGGATGAAGAACATAGGAGCAACCTATCAAAGAGAAATGACCTTCATCTTTCATGACATGATCCACAAAATATTCGAAGGCTATGTGGACAATATCTTGACCGAGTCAAAGAAAAGGAGTGACCACATAGAAGTCTTGGGACCCATCTTCAATAGACTCAAAGAGTATAAGGTACGACTGAACCCGAAAAAAGTGTGTCTTTGGGGTTACATAAGGGAAGCTTCTTGGATACATTGTATCACAGAGAGGGATAGAAATTGATCCAACAAAAGTGAAAGCTATCCAAGACATGGAACTACCACAAACATTGAAGTAAATGAGAGGGTTAAAAGGAGGTTGCAGTCCATTCGAAGGTTCATAGTGCAACTATTAGACAAAATCCACCCTTTCTCACACCTTCTCCATAAAGGAATAACTTATAAGTGGGATGAGAAGTATGATAAAGCCTTCCAATAGATCAAGTACTTATTGACACCTCTAGTGCTCATTTTTCCAATACCGAAAAAACCATTAATCCTATATATCTCAGCAACATCAACAACATTAGGTGCTCTTCTAGCACAACATGATGAAAATGAAAAGGAAAGATATCTCTTACATTAGTAGGACCTTGATAGGCTATGAAATGAATTATTCATCCATTGATAAAGTATGCTTAGTGGTGGTTTTTGCTTCACAGAAGTTCAAAAAAATACATGTTATCTCATCAAATCAAGCTTATTGCAAAGATCAATCCATTAAAATACTTGTTATCCAAAGAAACTCTCACTGGGCGAATGGCCAAATGGGTAATGATCTTGAGTGAGTTTGACATAGAATATGTCGAGCATAAGGCAATCAAAGGATAGGTGATCACATACCAACTAGTGAAAGAACCTATCTATGAAGAGAACCCTTTGATATCTTAATTACTTGATGAATCAATGTTCCTTGTCAATATAACTGATCAATGGAAAATATACTTTGATGGATCATTTACCTAACATGGATCAAGGGCGGGTATTCTCTTTATCACCCCTCAAAGTGATTGCATCCCAAAGTCATATATCCTATCATTTATGTGTACTAACAACATTTTTTAGTACAAAGCCCTAATCATAGGTCTAAAGATAATCATTCAATGGAAAATACAAGAGTTGAAAGCCTATAGGGACTCATAGATGGTTATCAACCAAGTTAATGACGACACCAAACTAATGATGACAAGCTTACTCCTTACAAGAAGATGGTAGGGAATCTCAAGGACCTTTTCATTGATATAACTTTTGAGCAGATTCCTCGTATGAACAACTGAGCAGCAGATGCTATGGCAATAATTGGATCATTGTTAGATATGCCACACAACATCCAATGCGAATTCTTGGCAGAACAACTTCTCATACCAAATTTTGAAATCCCAGAATCTGAATTTGTGTGTGTCATCGTTGGTATTGGATCCCCATGGTATTATGATATATTCACCTACCATAGTAGAGGAACCCTCCCATCTGATATCACCTCCAACCTTAAAAAGACCTTTGTTAAAAATTCATCCCTATTCGTGATCCTAGGTGATACCTTATACCGCTGAAGCATCAAGGGGACATTACCACGATGTCTTAACCAATAGGAATCCTTGGCCAGTTTAATAGAGGTACACGATGGCACATGTGGTTCCCATTCTAGTGGTATGAATTTAGCTAAGAAACTGTTGAGGATGGGGTACTACTAGCCAGCCATGGAAAGAGAAGCCTATTAGTATGTGTAGAAGTGTGTCTAGTGTCAACAACATGGAGATATTTTTCATGCTCTAGCTCAAGAGTTACAACCCATGGTCATACCTTGGCATTTCTCATAGTGGGGGCTTGAACCCATAGGAAATATTACTCCAACCTCATCTAATGGATATAATTTCATCATAACGACCACTAAATACTTTACTAAGTGGGTCGAAGCCATTCCTATGACCTACATAATGAGGAAGATAATTTTTAAGTTTATCTTGAATTACCCCATTTGTCATTATGGTGTTCCAAAAGCCCTTATCTCAGACAACAAAACACCCTTCAAGAATCAAGATGTGAAAGAGCTATGTCAAAGATTCAACATCCAGCGTCGATTCTCTACCTTGTATTAACCCTAGGGAAACAATCAAGCTAAGACTACAAACAAGAAAATTCTAAAAATCCTAAAGAAAATGGTCAATGAAGCTATCCATGACTAGCATCTATAGTTAAATCCTGCCCTCTAGGCCTATCGAACCAATATCCACACACCTACAGGTGCAACCCCATTCTCCTTGGTCAATGGATAAAAAGCCTTCTTGCTAAACCAAAATTTTTTGTAGGGGCTTCTCTCTTACACTTCTATCACCAATGGATGGTTTTTTAGGCTATAATCAAATCATGATCGCTAAGGAGGGTCAATGCAAAACTGCATTCACTTTTCCATGGGGAACATATTGTTGGAAAATGATGCCATTTGGGTTGAAGAATGTAGGAGAAAACTATCAAAGAGAAATGACCCTCATGTTTCATGACATGATCCACAAAATATTTGAATACTATGTGGATGATATCTTGACCAATTCAAAGAAAAGGAGTGAGCACATAGGAGTCTTGGGACCCATCTTTGATAGACTCAAAGAGTATAAGGTACGAATCAACCCAAAAAATTGTGTCTTTAGGGTTACATCAGGGAAGCTTCTTGGATACATTTTATCATAGAGAGGGATATAAATTGATCCAAAAAAAGTGAAAGCTATCTAAGACATGGAACTACCGCAAATGTTGAAGCAAATGAGAGGGTTAAAAGGAAGGTTGCAGTCCATTCGAAGGTTCATAGCGCAACTATTAGACAAAATCCACCCTTTCTCACACCTCCATAAAGGAATAACTTATAAGTGGGATGAGAAGTATGATAAATCCTTCCAACAGATCAAGGACTACTTATTGACACCTCTAGTGCTCATTTTTTTGTTACCGAAAAAACCATTAATCTTGTATATCTCAGCAACATCAACAACAAGGAAAGAGATATCTCTTACATTAGAAGGACCTTGGTAGGCTATGAAATGAATTATTCATCCATTGATAAAGTATGCTTAGTGGTGGTTTTTGCTTCACAAAAGTTCAGACAACACATGTTATCTCATCAAATCAAGCTTATTGCAAAGATCAATCCATTAAAATACCTGTTATCCAAAGCAACTCTCACTGGGCGAATGGCCAAATGGGTAATGATCTTGAGTAAGTTTGACATAGAATATGTGGAGCACAAGGCAATCAAAGGATAGGTGATCACAGACCAACTGGCAGAAGCACCTATCTATGAAGAGAACCCTTTGATATCTTAATTTCTTGATGAATAAGTATTCCTTGTCGATGTAATCGATCAATGGAAAATATACTTTGATGGATCGTTCACCCAACATGGATCAGGGGTGGGTATTCTCTTTATCACCCCTCAAAGTGATTGCATCCCAAAGTCATATAGGATATCATTTCTGTGTACTAACAAAATTGTTGAGTACGAAGCCCTAATCACAGGTCTAAGGATAATAGTTCAATGAAAAATACAAGAGTTGAAAGTCTATGGGGACTCATAGATGGTTATCAACCAAGTTAATGAATACACCAAACTAAGGATGAAAAGCTTAATCCTTACAAGAAGATGGTAGGGAATCTCAAGGACCTTTTCATTGATATAACCTTTGAGTAGATTCCTTGCATGAACAACTAAGCAGCAAATGCTATGGAAATAATTGGATCATTGTTAGATATGCCACACAATGTCCTTTAATGAAAATTATTGGTAGAACAACTTGTCATACCAAATTTTAAAATCCCAGAATCTGAATTTGTGTGTGTCATCATTGGTCTGGGATCCCCATGGTATCTTGATATACTCACCAATCTTAGTAGAGGAACCCTCCCATCTGATATCACCTCCAACCTTAAAAAGACCTTTGTTAAAAAGGCATCCCTATTCGTGATCCTAGGTGATACCTTATACCGTCGAAGCATTGAGGGGATATTACTACGATGTCTTAACCAATAGGAAGCCTTGGCCACTTTAATAGAGGTACATGATGGAAAATGTGGTTCCCATTCTAGTGGTATGAATTTAGCTAAGAAACTATTGAGGATGGGGTACTACTGGCCAATCATGGAAAGACAAGCCCATTAGTATGTGCAGAAGTGTGTCCAGTGTCAACAACATGGAGATCTTTTTCATGCTCTAGCTCAAGAGTTACAACCCATGGTCATACCTTGGCCTTTCTCGTAGTGGGGGCTTGAACTCATAGGAAAGATTACTCCAACCTCATCTAATGGATATAAGTTCATCACAACAACCACTAAATAATTTACTAAGTGGGTCGAAGCCATTCCTATGACCTACATAATGAGGAAGCAAATTGCTAATTTTATCTTGAATCACCCCATCTGTCATTATGGTGTTCCACAAGCCCTTAACTCAGACAACGAAACACCCTTCAAGAATCAGGTTGTGAAAGAGCTATGTCAAAGATTCAACATCCAATGTCAATTCTCTACATTGTATTACCCCTAGGGAAATGGTCAAGCTAAGACTACAAACAAGACCATTCTAAAAATACTAAAGAAAATGGTCAATGAAGCTAGCCATGAATAACATCTGTAGTTAAATCCCGCCCTCTAGGTCTATTGAACCAATATCCACACACCTATAGGTGCAACCCCATTCTCCTTGGTCTATTGATCAAAATCCGTCTTGTTGAACCACAAATTTTTGTAGGGGCTTCTTTCTTACACTTCTAGGATTTTTCACCTAAAAGGAGAAAGGTATCCCACAAAAACTTGGAGGTTCACTAAAGACTAATGCTAGTATGATTGAAATATGTCTAAATGCAATGTCCTAAATGCAAAGAAATGATAAAAGATAATGAATATTAATACAAAACCTAATATATGCAAGTTGTTTGAAAACATAGTGATGTATGCAAAAAGATAGATTAAATGCAATATAGAACAAGATAGAAAGGCTAAATAGAAAGAGTGCACCTGGAAACTGACAAAGGCTGGAACGAAGACTCATATGTCTCTAAAATTCTAGAAAATCTAATTTTTTTGCCAACTAGGACACTTATGCCAAGCTAGGTGACTTAGTCCCAGATCTAGAAAATTGCTCGGAAACTCATTTCAGCGAAATGGGTATCCATATCTACAAAAAAATTTGATAGACAAGTGCAATGAGACTAAGTCACCATTGTTGGTGACTTAGTCCACTTTGGATTTTCTGCAAATCCGAAAGTGGAAATGAAAGTCTTCAATCTGCATTCTATTATCTAACATAAACCTGGATCCAAATCTAAAAAAACACCTACAAAACAAAATATAATTTGGTTTCTAATGGTGGGTTTTCCTTGGTCAAACCCCTAGTTGTATTTAAATTTTGAAATAGATAAAATCTACATAAAATCCTATCCCTAAGTGTTTCTAAGACTAGGAAATCTGAGGTAAGATGCAACCCTATTCTAACATGTGAGAATAAGATGCATAAATGGAATTAGAAAGATTCAAAACTCATTCTAAAAGACACTAAATCACATTAGAAATGAATCTTAATGACATGCAAACCTTCCTTAGGCTGAAAATAGAGAGAAAATGGAAGATGGAATCACTTTGAAAACAAGTCCTTAGGCTTGATTTGATGGCTAGTTACATCTCCTCAACCTAGATTTCTCCATGATTCTCCATAGGCATCCATGATCAAGTCTTTGCAATGTGAGATCTTGGACAAAAAGTGAGTTTGAAGACCTACAAAAACTGTAACTTGCTGCCCTAAAGCTTCAACTTTACTATAGATAAACTAATAAATCTTCTTGTGAAAGATATTTGACTCTTGACTCTTGAATTTTTTTGTTGCAAATTACTTAATGTTGTGAAAAATGACCTAAAAACATATATTTATAGGAATCAATACCTGATTATTCATTATTTTAACTTCACATGCCAACATCCATAAGAAATTTGAATTAAGTCGGTTACTTTCCCGCTCAAAACTGAAAAATCCCCCAAAAGGGACTAAGTTGCCACCTTGGGCATCTTAGTCCCACCAGGGGTTTTTTAGGCGGGTTTTTTGGAATTTGAATGATTTGAATGTTGCTTGTCGAGATTTGTATGATTTGTGAGTGGGATAGGCCTCAAAGTCCAAAATAATGAGTCTTAGGGGCCTATAAATGCAGTTTTTAAGGGGTGATTAATGCAAGGGTGTCTAAAATAGGACCAAATTAATCACAAAATTTTCTCTTTCTTCAAGAGAATACAATTTTTGGTGACACCATTGCCTATTGAGGTTGAGCTTCCATCACTTTGAGTGTCACTATAGAATCTGATCACTGAAAAATAATACAAAGTATCTCAGCTAAATGAGCTAGAATTCTTGGATGAGCATTGCCTTGATGCCTTTAATCACTTGCAAGTATACCAAAACCGACTGAAGTAGATCTATACCAAGAAGATCAAGTCACTCTTTCTAGGTAGGGGATCTTGTCCTAAAGAAGAATCAAAAAATTCTTCCAGATCAAGATAGTAAAGGAAAGTTTGAGCCTAACTAGTTAGGTCCCTTTGTCATCGCAACGAGCTATGGATCAAGAGCGTATCAATTGTCAATTCCTAAAGGCGAACCCTTGCAGGAACCAACTAATATTCTACATCTTAAAAGGTTTTATGCCTAGGCTTGAAGGGTGTAAATCGAAAAATACAAAAAAATTAAAAAATGATCAAAAATCCAAAAAAAAGAAAGAAAAAGGATTGAAAACATTAAAGAAAAATAATCGTCATCTAGTGAAAACCACTTTGGTGGCACTTTGGGCAAGTACCTTGGTGAAAACCTAGAAAATAAGTGCCTTGTGTAAATAAAGCACTTCCATCTATTCTTTGGCTCTTTATCCTATCATTCTTTGCCTCACATCCATCCATCGCATCATTCATCCTATTTATTCCATCACCCATCTGCGTCTGTCTCATGGCTTGATATTTTGAAGTATCACATTCCCCTTTAGTACTACTTGGCATATTCCAAAGGTCAATTTGTCTTGCTTATATCAAGGTAGTCTATCACATCATGCTGGGGGTAGTTCGTTATGGATCATATCGGGTTCTTGTATATCTTGAGGTTATAGGAAATCTCATTGAAAATCCCAAAAACATTCGTAAAAAGTTTATCAAAAAATCCAAAAACATTCAATATTATGTATAGCTAAAATTCAAAAAAAATCAAAAAATTGTAAATTCAAAACCCAAAACATCCAAAACACATCAAAATGCATAAAAGGTCAAAACATTGAAAATCCAAAAAAATTACCATGTCAAACTATGAGTCTCTAAGCTTGAATGCAGACAAGGCCATCATTGATGTTCCCTCGAGATACCCTAGGTTAGTCCTTTAAGAGTGCATTGTAATAAACTGACAATCCATCAATTGTTAATATCTCATCATCAATAAGTTAAGTTAGTCGAACTACGTAGTCTCTGCATGTATAACGTAGGAAAGATCATCTTTGATAAGCCCTCGAGGCCCCTAGGATAGTATTTTATGTTAGGTTCTTGGTCGAAATCTCAAAAAACCCCTAAACATTTGGAAAAATTAGAAACAAAAAAAACATTTGAAATCTCAGAAAATCCCAAAACATTTAAAAATAGCAAACAAAAAAAATTCAAAAAACCTTAGAAAACCCTAAACAACCTAAAATAACCTAAAAACATAAACATTCACATAAATCTTCAAAAAGACCAAAAACAACCTCAAAACATTTTCAAAACACCAAAAACATTGAAATATTCTAGGAAATAACAAAACCATCCATCCCATTTCGCTTTCACCCGCAATAAAATTTCACCCATAATAAATCAATCATCATCTTCAAAATTTGGTAAAACAAATAGAAAGCAAGTATCGTAAGTCATAAAGTGAGAACCTAGGTGTCAAAATATAAAGTCTAGATCATAGGTAAATGAGTCAACGAAGTTTGTATCAATGACTTATCACAAAACTCATCCTAATCAAACCATCTGATAACATGTCCTAGGATGCATCCTTCCTATGATGGACATCAACATTAGAAATCACCTTAGCTAAAATAAATTGGAAAGAGATATAGATAACACTTACTATTTGTCTTTGATCTTTTCTTATGATTTATCTTAATGACGCATTTTGAGGACCTCTCGATGATGTCTATTAAAATGATTTAGAGAGAAAGGAATGAGGCATCAATCATTATCTTTCATTTGTTGTGCTTGTGGGTATTCTTCTAAAATAATCTTGGTGCATACTTGTTTAGTTGTGTGTAGGGAGTTTGTTCAGAGTAGATTGTTGACTATTGCATATGCTTTGGTCCAATATATTCTCAACTGCTAAACTAAATTCCAATGAGGTTTATGTATGTCAAGGTGTGAACAAGAACTATCCTATCTATTTGCAGAGTCAAAGTCCATATCACTAGATACATCATCCTTGTTTTTAATATTAGGATGCATCGTGTCTATGTGCTATATCAAACATAAGGAATGACAGAAAATCCCAATCCCAAGATATGAGAAAATCATCACTCTCATCACTATATCTAATAAAGTCTGAGTGGATCAGGGACTTGTTGGAATTTTTTGAATCAATCTTCACGATCAATGGTCAACTCATTCATTTTATTCTTCTATCTTCTTTCCACACTAACTTGGTATCATGACGGTCAACAAAAACATCAACATGCATTCATCCTGCATCCACAAATTGTTAGCATACATACATTGCACATCAACACAACATATCATAATAAAAGAAAACATAATCCATTGTATTATCATTATCATTTAAGTTGTTTCAGATAGCATAGATTTGATATTCTAAGAATCTTAATCCATATCACATATCATACACATGTCCTAGGCATAAGCATACATTGAATTATCATATCATAAGCATGAACATCTACATTATCCATATATACATCCATATGCATACATCATCATATCATAAATTGCATGAAAAATTACACAAAAAGAAATGCATCCATATCATCTACATCTGCATATCATAAACATATCATAACATCCATCCCATAACATATCATCAAAAGATATTGAAAAATAAGTTCACATGTCCATTGCATTGCATTGCATATCATCACATCATCAAATAGCACATATCACATAAATAAAAGAGGTACATACATTCACATTGCATCCATAATATAGACATAATCATAATGCATAAGCATATAACATCACATCACATCATATGCATTGATACATTCATAAAGTATGAAATAAAAGCACATCATATTGAATCTGGATCATCTTGTATATATATATCAAAAAATGACTGTCATGGTATAATATCTAAATCAATGTTTGCATATCATCAAAAATACAATATCCATGAGGCTATAAAAAATGAGCCCATGAATGTATCTCTATATAAATAATCAAGAAAAAATAAATAAAAGTGTCTACAAAATAGCTAGCCCTGATGGCTGCTCAATTCCCCTCTAACTAATGGTTGATCCTTAGCCCGAGGAGGTGCTCCGCTCCTCTATAAAAAATTAGGCTGTCTCATTGCCCAAGGGACATCTCTGTGATAATACATGCGGTAGTAGGCAGCCTCAGCAACTACCTCTCTATACAATCGAGCAAAAATTGTCTATCCCTATGATGCAGCTGTCACCGCCTCAAGCTGTTGCTTTTGCCCAATCTCCTGGGCCAACTATAAGTCCAATTGTTGTCGTAACTAAAACTCATGGTCTATTTGTGTTGTCATGTCCTATAGCTGATGTTACAACTGATCTCTCTTTGTTTGCAACTAGTCTCTCTAGGTAGTGAGAGCCTGTATTTGTGCCTACACCTGTGCATCTGGCTGTACGAGTAGAGGAGGGGGTGTTGCACCTAGAACCTATCCATCTTGCAGACTGAGTTGCTATCTTGGGTCCTGGTGACCCTAATTTGGTTGTTGCTCCTGGTACCCATCTCCTAGTACCTGTGCTCTATCTTGCACTGGCTAATCCTGCCCTCTACCTCAACCCCCATCTTTACCTCCATCCCAGCCTCCATCTTGGCCTTTACCTCTATTTCTCTCTTTTCCTTTGGGGTATCCCCCATTGGATTTGTCAGGTGAGTAGGTGGCCTGAACCATGCATCATAACCTGGGGTGGTCCCCACATCTGGTAGGCCTTGATCATAGGCATATGGATGTGGAAAAATTTATCTAAAGTCATTGACAACCACTGTGGGGTCAATCTGTGCCCCCCACTATACCTCCCTCTAGGATTTGGAAAAAAACTATAGTATAATCATCAGTGAGCACATCATGTACCTCACCAAACTACTAAGCAATGCGGTCTAGCAGGTAATGCTCTATCATCATATGCTCCCTTCCCTGCATATAGCAAGTCTGCCAAGAAAAATACAACTGCTGCTAATCATTGTACCAAGGTGGAGCCTACAGCCATGGCCTCCATCAAAAAATGGTCATGTCATCAATGACACAATGCCAATATGGTAAACCTATAGCACCCATCTACTAGAGAGTCATCAAAACCCTGTATCTAAAGATGATGGGCTCATCCTTGTACATATCTGCTAAAACCACCAAGGGCCTCAAAAAAACAATATGCTCGTAAGCCCATATATGGAGTAGTGTAACACTTGCCCCTGTACTCCTGCCCTCGTAGTACACCACCCAATGCATGTCGTGGTACAAGAAAGCAAGTAGAACTGGACCCCATGCAAACATAATGGTCCTCCTAATCATAGCCTTCCATGCCACCCCCCAGGTAGGACTGAAGCCTCTACCCCATCAATCTGGGGAAATAATACTAAAAATTAGTACAAAAATGAATAATCTGAATATCGGTATGTGAGCTCTATACAAATCCAGATCACTATGAGAGCTCACCAAGATGAGGTTTTCCATATGTAGCAATGAACACCAAGCATCTCTCCAAGCATATGTATAATAGATTACACACTCTCTGTGTATCGGTAATCACAAGCTATGCCACACGTCATCTAGTGTAATGGTGGCCTCACGCAAGTGAAGCAAAGATGTCTCATTATGCCACCTCTCAATCAATGCGGTCATCATAGCCAAATGCGTCCGGACCTCTGGAAAGAACACGATGAAGCCTAACCCTAGCATCTTGAGCCACTCCACCTCATGATCACCAAAGTATCTCATTGTAGCCAAAATTTTTGAATGGTACTCTTGTAACATCAATGGTCGAGGATCCTCCTACACACATTGCACACACAACGTCAATTTTCTAAAAAGTCAGAAAAGCGATCAAAATTTGAGACATTGCATCCAAAAAATCAATTGCTTCGCTGAAATCAATAGCATCACTCTTTTAAGGGTGCATCACTCTATACATTTTGGGGGTGCATCACCAATTTAGCGACGCACATCGCTAAGCTTAATAGCGAATCAACATTCTTATGCATTGCTATAGCTAAAAATAGGGGTGCATCGCTATTTTCTATATGTGTCACCAACCACTTTCCAACGTTGCTAAACCTAAAAAGCCTATGCATCACTATATTAAAATCGTAACCCTTAAATCAAATGCGTCACCCAAGAAAAAAATGGTGGTGCATCGCTGAACAGTAAATGCATCGCTAAAATATCAATAGCAATGCTTTTGATGCTTTAAATGCATCGCTATATAGTGACACTCCTAGAAAATTAATTTTGACCCCCTATTAAATGCACCTAAATACAAAAATTGAGATAGGTTTTGGGTCACATACCTGAGGTCCTACGTCTGCTCAGTGTTGGTACTCTCGAACCTATTTCGAAAGGTGAAGAGGAAGCACACGGTGAGCCATTTCGCTAAAGTGTTAGAGCTCCAAATGCACAAATCTCTAAGGGATAAATGCACAAATGAACTGGAAGTGTTACCCTTCTCAACTATCTAAGCCTAAAAATTAGGGTTTTTGGCCCTAATTTGAGCCAAAAGCTAAGGTTTTGGCCTATTTTACTTGTTTTCACCCTGCATAGCCTATTTTGAGCCATTTTTTGGCATCCCGAGGCTTGTTTTAGCACTTGAACCCACATTTAGCCTTTGCCAAGAAATCAACCCAAAATTCAAAGTTTATGCTTGATTTCTCGAGGGGGCAGGGAACTAGCTTATTCCTTCTGCTAGAGCAATAGTGGATCATCCAAAAATTTATTTGTTTATTTATTTTTTGATCTGAGTAGCATTTTTAATCTAAAAAAGCGCCAGTCTTTGAACCAACGTAACATGTACCTTGCTTCAAAGAGGGGAAAATGTAGACACTTAAAAATGTCTTGAATGATATCATGCACTTGAATCTGGTATACTAACATCATTTCGTCTTAAAAATCATCCTCTTTTCACTTAATTAATTAAATTAGCCTAGCTATTTAATTAATTATGTCATTTTCATCTATTAACCTAATTAATCTAATTGGGTTCGATGTGAAGACCTCATAGGATTTTCTGGAGGGTTGGCATAACAAGGTGCTAGAAATAGGGGGAAAGGAATTTAATATCACTGAGGACCTCATTTCCAAAATTATAGGCTTATAAATTGATGGGAATAAATTTTACAGAGATAAGAATGAGTCTGGTATGGAAATGGATGCTTTTTTCAAATATAATGAGCAGAGGAAGTTGGAAAAGGAAAAATGTGGTGGCTATCTTCGTTCTTCTCTCAAGGTTGTCTGGAGAGATGTTGCAGAGTAGATAATGAGGTATTTTACATTGGATGGTTGCTTTTCTGTTGTTTCTGGGCATCATTTTGTCTTGCTGAAACATTTTAGACATAAAAAGAGAGTTATGTTTCCTTACTATCTCTTGGTCTCTCTTGAAACTGGTATAAGGGATCATAGATGCAATCCCAAAAACCCTATCCTCCATGAAGGTATTATTGTGTTGATTACTAAATATGTCAAGGCTTTTATTCTCCCTGCCAACCTAATATTTCCAATGCTGGAAGAAAAAAGAAAAATATGGAATATGTTACAGGGTATGAGGAGGATTATGAGCATGAAGACTACTCCCTTGGGTTTGAAGCTTCCTTGGAAGGCGAGTTAGAGTCTCTTGCTGTCTTAGATGGTAAGAAGAGAAAAAAAAATTGATCCCCTACTCCCTCCAAGGATGATGAGTATATCATTGGTGATGAGGAAGAGATTGTGAAGTCCTGTCAAAAGTCAAAAGCTATTAAGGGATCGAGTGGCAAGAAAAGGAAGGTTGATGGCAAGGAAAGAAAGAACACTCAAACCCCGATTTCCTCAATGGTAGATGAGTATGATATGAGAGATGAGGTTGAGGTTGACCGACCCAGCTTGAAATCTAACCCTGTGAAGGGGTCAGGTGGCAAAAAGATGAAGGGGATCATGGTGGAGTGTAAGGAGGGTTTGGTTAAAAAGGGTTAGCTAGGGGTCTCCCCTATTCCTAGTGTGTAACATAAAGAGGGGCAGTAGAGGAAAATTTCTCCTGTGAACTTAGAGAGGGATGAGCAACAAGATCTTGTCGGCAACCAGCCAAATGTTGAGCACCAGGTGGTGAAGTAGAATTTGGATAAAGGTGTGGCAATTATTGCTCAAAAAGGGAAGGCGACTTTGAAGAATGCTTCAATAGCAATGACTCAGAGGAAGATTATGTTTTTGACAAAGATGGTTTTAATTTTAGGATGGAGATTATGCCTAATTATCTCGGTATGGTTAAGAAGAGCTCCCTTTCCTTGTTTAAGCTTTTTAAGTGGGTTTTTCATGAGATGAATTCCACTAATGTCTAGGTCAAAGTTTTTTGTACTAATACTGATGAGGCCTCTTCTTCTAAGGTGCCGAATATGTAGGCTCAAATTGATAAGGTGCAAGTTGAGGTCAATCAAGTTTCTGATACTCTCAAGATGGTTTTTGATGAAATGCTCAACATGAAGAATGCCTACGAGAAAAAGTTTGCTACTATTGAAGGAAAGTTGGAGAAGGTTGTGGAGGTCAAAAAACATGCCATGTGCAATGAGGCTATGAGATTATGTCTTCTAAATTAGAAGGATAGGAAGTGGCTGGGGGAAAAATCTAGAACGAAAGACATGGTGGTTGATGGTGGTGTGCAGCATAAGACCACTAGTAATACTAGGCTTTCTACTCATACCCGCAACAAGACCAAAATTAATGTGAAGAGTGGTATTCCTACTGGTGAAGTGGTGGAAGTAATGAATGTCCATCAGAAAATTATTGATAGTGATCTTGAAGTAGCAAATATTATGAAGAATCTTTAGTTTTGCTTCTATTTTTTGTGCCTTTTTCTGGTTGTTTGTGTGTTGGTTTTTGGCTGCTTTTTGACTGCTTGTTTTGTTTTTTTATTATATTATGAAGCAACAACTTATCTTGTAAAGAATTTTGAGGCTCCTTCAAAACCTGTTTTCCCTATAATGAAAAACCTAATTAATCTAATAAGGTTAATTCTCCCCCTTTCATGCTAACCTCTCATCTTGTTAAATTGGAAAAATCAAATTATTTAATTTAATTCTTGAGTCCTCTTATTTGATTAAATAACCCTAAGCTATTTAATTAAATATCATATCACATCCCCCTTTTCATTAAATCATTTTATTTAATGAATATCATATAATTCCCCTAATTTGCATAATTAAAAGTTTGTTTTAATTGTCAAATTACTAATTAAATCTAATTCTCCCACTTGCAAGGGAATATTCCTTGAGAATATTCCTTCCCAATTGCACATTAAAATTTGGTTTTAATTAACTAATTGCTAATTTTCCTCCAAAAAGGGAATATTCTTTCCCTCTTCACTCATTTGAAAGAAGGAATATTCTTCCTTGTAACAAAGTTTCAACAAACTTCTTGTGCAAGTTTTGAAAGTGTGTTTGGATGATTGTGAGCCCTTGATTAAATATCATCTTGCATTCTTAACCCTTGATGGGAATCCATGATCCATGCCTCCATCTTCCTTCCATTCTGACCATTGATTGATCCTATTGATCTTGGCCATCAGTTTCATTTTTCCTGTTCTATAAATAGAGCTTGCATCTATTGAATAGGGGTCCATCTTTTACTAATAAAATTATGTTTTTAAAATAACTCTCATCTTGCACTCACATTTCATGTTTTTAAAAGAACTTTAGGTTAATTTACTTGTATTATTAGCTTAGAGCATCCATTAATGGCTTCCGTGGTAGCTGAGGTGCATCCATCTAGCATATCTTGAAATTAGAGTTTTAATCTTTCAAATCTTGCATACATTTAGAATAGATTGAATACACTCACATCAATTATCATAAGCATTTATTATGTTAAAATAGCTTTCATCATGTTTTACAATACATCTTTCATCGGTTTCGTCGATTATCTTCAATAGAATCAATCGAAACAAGCTCATTATCTAAGGGATTGGGAAAGGGTCGCCATCCCACATCATTATGAAACCACTCCCCCAACAAGAAAAGTTTTAATGGATTAGAATAGATGTTTATAAAGCTTTTGTATTCTAATATGTTAGTATGGCTTCTTAGCTTAGTTTTCATTGAATGATCTTATTAGAATGATGTTTAGTGGCTTAATTATACTTAGAATCCTCATGGATCAAGTGTAGTTAGCCTATACTACGTTCATCAGTCACAGTTAGCGCAAAAATAAAATCAGTGAAAAATAAGGAAAAAGCAGATGGGATGAAATAGGATTACCATTTTGAGATCTTGTTGATAAATGATCAAGCTTTTATTTTGTTGTATAATTATCATTACAAAACATTTATTATGGAAATGGATAAAGAACACCAATATAAGATATAGAACACAGTGTAATACATTATCCCTTGCAAAAATAGGCACATGACAGACAAGGAATTCCCTGCCTCAGACTAGTAACCATAGAACCTTGTTAGAATATGTGAGGAAGAAACCACAAAGCATGTTAGTCTTGATGCAAGAAAGAATTAGATTACCTTTCACTCACAAAGGATATTTTGATTATGACAAATGGAACCCCAATCACACACAAGGAACCTAGTTACCCCAGTCATATTGCCAAGACAAACCGCAAACAAAAATCAAAGAGAAAAAAGGTCATAATCCATCATCACTCCTCTCATCACTTGTGGACTTCCTTGAGGTGCATAGTAACATGGACAAAGATAAATCAATAAAATTATAAGAAAAACTAGACCAACAGAGTTAACAACCATCTAGATATTTTTACCAAATTTTATGATCAATTTTTTTGATAAAGATAGTGTCTGGTTTTAGGAAATGAAGCAATTCTTATAAGACTGGGGATCCCAATGATGCAACATCCTATATAAGAAAATTTATAGGATTACATCCAGTTTTAGGGATGACACACCTTGTATAAGACCTAGTATTTGGTTTTGAGGATGCACCAACCTATATAAGATAAGTGATATCTAATGGATGAAGTTTGGTTTTTAGAAATGAGGCATGTTGTATAAGACTTGGGATCTAGTTTTGACAATGCACCATTCTACATAAGATTGTTTAATATTTAATAAGGGTCATTGATGTTGATACTTGTACCTATGATTAGTAAACTGATTCATTTGGATTGAAGACTAGTTGGATAGGTTATCTGTTGTTTCAATATTTTCTAAGCTTAGTTCTCTATGTCAAATTTCATGTTTATATCCAATCAAAGTGTCAACCTTAGCAAGGCCCAATTTCTTGCAAGATATAGATAATGGTGGATGGAGACCTTGTTATGAGAAATCCTAAAGGACTGACCTAATGCCTTAGGGGATCATCAAAGATGGCCTTACCTATGTAAAGTGCAGAGACAACGTAGTTCAACTAACCTTGACCATGGATAGTTTTTATGAAACTTGGATGGCAATGGACTGACTATTTGTCATGACAAAACCCTAAGGGACTAAATTAAGTCTCGGGGGCTCATTGATGATGGCCTTTCCTACATGGAGTTGCAGAGGCAACGTAGTTTGACAACTTGGATTGATATACACTATTTTTGGGGTTTTGATATTTTTTGATTTTTTTGGATTTTCTAATATATTGATTTTTTATTTATTTTCTAATGTTTTGATTTTTTTAATTTTAAGAATGTCTTATTTTTTGGGGTTTTCTAATGTTTTGATTTTTTTGGATTTTTTGGATGTTTTGATTTTTTAAGATTTTTCTGATGTTTTGAATGTTAATACCACGACTAGGATAACATATGAAACTTAAGTCAAGGATTTTCCCCCAGTTAGGTATAGGACCAACTTATTATGGATGGGATTAGATGGGTGAATGTTATTATGGATGGATATGGAAGATGGAGGACGTTGAACATCAACATTTCTCAAGCCATGAGAAGGGAGACAAAGCTTTATTATGGATTGAGGTTTATTATAGAGTGAGTATGCGCAAAGGATCATGGATGGGAGTGGAAAATCAGATAGAATGATAGTAGATGATGGAGCAAAGACTGACTACACATGGTGCTTATTTACTAGGTTTTCACCATGGTACTTATCCAAAGCATCACCAAAGTGGTTTCACCATTGGATGGATTATTTCTCTTTACTATTTTTTAATTTTTTTTGGTGTCACCAAGATTCATGTTTTCCAAGTTCTCATCAGGGTGATGATTTTTTGCTTTTTTGATTTTTTTTTGTATTTTTGCAGGGTTCTTTGAAGACTAGGTATAGTACTTGCAAAGGTGCATGTTGTTGATAGGCTCTAGTAGTGGTTCACCTTCAAGAGTAGTGAGTTGATAAGCACTAGACCTATATGTTGTAGTTATGATGTAAGGAACCAACCAATTAGGCTCAAACTTTCTAGGCTTCTCTCGATCCATTTTGATTCTTTGGTTTTTCTTTTAAGACCAAGTCACGATGTCAAAGTGTCTTACTCAAAATCTCTTATTATAGCTGTGATGGAGATGATTTTGATAGGATTGTAGGTGGACCAATGTATTTTTTCATCTCTCATACAGTAACTCTAGCTCATGTAGACGGGATGCACAATATTCTTCCTTGTCAATGAACTGTTGCATAGATACTCTCAAGGATGGTAACTCAACCTCAATGGGAAGAATGGCTTCAAATATAAAGATGATGGAATATGAAGTGGCTCCAATGGGAGTACGAATGCTGGTTTGATAGGTCCACAAGGTAGGATTAAGTTGGATGTGCTAATCATGACCAATGTCATTGATAGTCTTCTTTAAGATTTTAAGGATAGTTTTGTTAGATGCCTCGGCTTGACGATTAGCTTGGGGGTAATATGAGGTGGTGAAATGGTGGTGGATATGGAATTTCTCACACAATTCACAGACATCCTAATTTTTTAAAGGATGACCATTATCTGTAACGATGGATTGTGGGACACCATACTGACATATAATATAATTGAGGACGAACTTGGATATTTTCTTTCTGGTAATGTAGATCAAGGGGATAGCTTTGATCCATTTCATAAAATATTCAATTGTTGTAAGGATGCATTTATGACCATTGGTGGATGTCGGGTAAATATTTACCACAAGGTTGAGTCCCCATTGAGAGAATGGCCACGATGACATGATTGGATGAAGTTCTTGGGCAAGTGCATGCCCAATATCTCCATGTATCAGGAATTGTTGATATTTCTTAACAAATTGATAGGAGTCATGTTCCATAGTAGGCCAATAGTATCATGTTCACATGAGCTTCTTGGCTAAGGTAGGACCATTAGAGTGAGCTCCACATATATCATTGTGTACCTCATGTAAATTTGTTTGAATTGAGACATCTAAGGAGGGTGCTATCAAGGCTACAATGATAAAGGGTATCACCGATGATGACATATTTAGAGGCTTGTCGGATAAAGGTCTTGTGTTGGTTAGAAGACAAGTTAGGGGGGATAATTTGGTCATGTAGGTATTTATAAAAGTATTTATACCAAGGAGAATCATGACCAACAATTTCACACACAAGCTCATATTCAGGGATATTGAATGCGGGGATCACTAGTTGTTCCACCAAGAACTCATATTATGGCACATTGTTAGGTATATCCAAGAGAGATCCTATAGTGGCCATTGCATTGGCTGCTTTGTTCTGAATTCTTGGAATCTTCTCAAAGATAATGACATTGAAATACTACTTGAAACTACCAACCATTCTCTTGTAGGATGTGAGCTTTTTATCCTTTGTATGATAATCAACATTGACTTGACAGATAATGAATTGTGAGTCACCATAACTTGATGGTTCTTAATTTTCCATTTGATATCCATTCATATTCAACCATATTATTGGTACAAGGGAATTCTATTTTGTATGACTTAGGTAGTTAGTCCCCCTGCTGTGTGATAAAGAGGATACTTGATCCAGAACCATGATTTGTCAAAGACCCATCAAAGTATAGTTTCCATGTAGTAGAGTTCTCTATCCTGAAGATGGATTCATCAAGGAAATAAGACACTAAAGGATGATATGCTTTTTTTGGAGCATGTGCAAGTTGATCAGCTATCACTTAACCTTTCATTGCTTTTCAATCAACATACTCTATATCAAATTCACTCAAAATCATTATCCATTTTTCTTGGAGACCTGTTAGAGCTAATTTACTGAGTATATATTTCAAGTGATCTATCTTTGCTACCAATTTCATGTGGTGATTTAACATGTAGTGTCAAAGCTTTTGAGTGACAAAGACAATTTCAAGGCACACTTGATGAGTATTCTAAATGATACTTTAAATGCTCATTTTATGTTCACAAAGACTTTATTATATTGTTAATTAATAATGTTGGCAGTAGAATATATGCTTTTATGTTTGATCATTTTACATTATATTTAAATAATTAGGGAATATATTAGAAATAATATCTTGCATTGAATGTGTCACTTTTAACGATGTTAATGAAGGAATAAATATGCAATTTGAAATCTTTGTTGTCACATTAGCATCCTATTTTTGAGGATTCTATTTAGGTGATTAAAGGCTTACTTCATGATGTGGATTTGTTAAACTCTCTATTTAAAAAAAATGGAATTGGTCACACTCCTAATCGCTCCAACTGGATGTCAATTCATCATAATTTCAAATCGACTTCTCTAGTTGGTTGGGAAACATCTTGTTTTAGTTGTTAGGTGGTGAAATTATCTCTGATATGTTCAATTCTATTTCATTTTTAGATTTTTGTTTTGTATCTTGGTGGATAACACCATGATTTTGAATTCAAATAAGGGATATGTCTATAAATATCCATCTTTAGGGATAGTCAGCAGTTAGATTATTTTTTGCTTGATATTGTAATGACTGTACTACACACTTTTGTCCCATTTCCTATTTGGGCTAATTTGAATGCAAATAAGAAGTTAATTTGAATCTCAATGTTAAAGGTCCCACCAGAGGAAGAGTAGGGCCTGCTTGACCGAAGGAGGTGATCTGGTGTTGTTTTCTTTTGATTCAGTTAATTTTTGTTTAGTTTGTATCAAGTTAAAAGTTAATAATCTTGATTTCTATTTAATCACTATTAGTAACTGCATTTAGTCATACTTTTTAGATTAGTTCATTGTGTTTTTAAGATAGTTTATTATGCTCCAAGTTGTAGATTAACATTTATTTGTTTACTTTAGATTTGAATGTTCTTCATAGGAATTAGACTTAGCAACTATTTTCAAATGCATGATGGTTTTGGTAGAGGTAATAACGATGACTGATGGAAAGATAAAACTGAAGCTTATTTGGAATTCATTCATGGAATTTAGCATTGTTGTTTTCTAGATTAATATTTATTTTCTTGTAAATGTAAAATAGACTTTATTTTCAAGTAAAATAAGAGTAGAATTTGAATTCTAAATTTTAGATTAAGTGTGAAATTAGTTACATTTTAATTCTTCCATGAATCAATTACAATTAAGCTAGGAGGTGTTTGAACTAAGTTACTAAAGTTTTAATGAGTGTTAGTTAGGGAATAAGATAGAATTCGTCCTTAGGAATTAGTTGTTGAGTTCCACTCCTAAGAGCTCCTAAAAGCTCTTGAAGGAGTCAGACCAAAATCAAAAGTCACTGTTTATAGTGCAAAACCCCCCCAAATCCATGGAGACATCCTTATCACATATAGCTCTAAGACACATCTGGTTTGATAATTGAAAGATTAAATGATGCAAGAAGTGACACCAATGACCTTATCCATCAACACTCATTCAATAGGACTATAGTTAAACTCATACCCTATAAATTTACGACTAATATAGTAATTAGCTTGTTCTTTTCCTTCTTCATCATTTTGTGCTAAGAAGACTCCCAATGATGACGAAGTTGCCAATATATATAGTATTAGATGTCTTCCATCCACAAGTGGCATAAGGTTTGGAGGAGTTAGCAGATAATCCTTGATTTTTTAAAAAGCTTCCTGGCAACAATTGATCCATACAAACGAGACTCCCTTATGAAGCAAGTGTTAGAATGGCTAACATTTGTTGGCTATTTGGGATATGAACCATCAAATAGACCATAGTTTTCCTCGTAGAGTATGTAGTTGACTTATATTTGTTGGTGATAGAGATATATCCATGATTGCTTTGACTTTTGGAGGTTCAATCTCTATACCTCTACAAGAGACAACGTATCCTAATAGCTTGCCGGATTGTACCCCAAAGACACACTTTTTTGGATTTAATCTGACCTTGTACTCTTCCAACCTTTTGAAAATATTATCTAATGTTACTAAATTATTGTCTCTTGATAGTGATTTGGCTAACAAGTCATCAACATAGTCTTCCATGAGTGTGTGCATGTAGTCATGAAAAATTGTACTGATAACCCTTTGATATGGTTCTCTAGTGTTATTAAGACCAAAAGGAATGACATTCCAACAATATGTACCCCAAAAACAAGTAAAAGCTATTTTATGTTGATCCTTGAGGGTAATTATAATTTGATTATATCCTAAGAAACTATCCATGAGTGAAAGAATTTCATACCTTGTAAAGTCTACTATGATGTCAATGTTTGGCAACTGGAAGTCATCTTTAGGACAAGCTTTATTCAAGTCTCCAAAATCTGTGAAAAATTTGATTGCACCAGTTGGTTTTGTTATAGGTACAAGATTTGAAATCCACTCTACATATTCTATAGGTTGAATGAAACCAACGTCAAGCAACTTCTTCAACTCGGCTTTCACTAAGAGTGCAATCTGGGGATGCATCTTTCTTAACTTTTTATTGATAGGTGTTGTATTAGGAAATAATGGAAAATGATGCAAGAGCAACTTAGGATCCAACCCAAGCATATAGCGTATGACCAAGAAAAAATTATTTATCTTTTTGAAAAGAAACTGATGAATTCTGACTTTTCTATGATTGTCAAAGATGTTGTAAAGTGTACAATTCTAGGATTGTCTTTAGTACCAAGATTGATTTCTTCAAAATTTTCCAAAAGCAATGGTGATCTCTCTTGATTTATGGGGAGAATATCCAACCCTCCATCCTTAGGCACTTCAGAGAGGTTTTCTCCCTCGGATACATTCTTTATTTTTACTTTTCCATGGTCTAAAGGCACCTTTCGATTTTCACCTAGAGACCTATTCTATTTATTTTTCTCATTTTTGTGACTAGAGGGTGGAGTAGACTCCCCAAAGTAAGTTTCACTATCAATTTCTATGATAAATCCAACTTTATAATCCCCACTTGGTATTCCATCTCGAAGTTCCATAAACTCAATTATTGTTTCATCATTCTTGAATATATCTAAGCTTGGAGGTCCTTGTTGATCCCAATCTATCAATTGAAGGTAAACTAGAGGTAAGTCACCATCAATATCATTATAGCTCAAGGATAAGGTGGGTATGGTAAATACATATGTATCTTCAGGATCCCAAAAGGTCTCGATCCAAGCTGAACGGTCAATATATATGGTTTGAGAGGGGGATTGTTCAGGCTCACAAAATGTTTCACCTAGGTCATAATCACTAGAGGATTTGTCAGAACCCCATTCCCATTCATTGGATTCTATTTTGGTATGGTAATCCTTAGATGTCTAAATGTCATTAGAAGTGTTAACTTTTTTATCTAAAGGTAACTTAGTACGAGGAGGACTCACTTTTATTGGTGTATACCCTAACCCTTTGTTATTTGGTAATTGTTGATGCACAAAATTGGAAAGGTAACAACCTTTATGGGAAACTCAGTTAATGGAGAGACCAATTGTGCTAAACTGAGTGACCTCTGGGTTTAAAAGAAGTCAGTTTCTTCTGTAATTGGGGTTTTGGAATGGGAAAAGGAAGTAGATATAAAAAATAAAAGTCTAACTAAGGCGATGCACCAAGGAATAGATATAGGCATGGTAAATCTATCTTTTGGGACTCGATTTAAGGGCCCGATCAACAATCTGCTATGTTCCAGAATGATAGAAATCAAAGATGAAAGCCTGAATATTTTATACAATAACATAAAATAACTCTCATACACATTTATTGAAAAGAAGAGTCAAAGACATGATCTAAACCAGCAAACTTGTATTAAAATCATAGAAGTTCTACAAATAAGCAATTCAGGACAATAATGGCACAATATACTATTTTATCAAATAGCTTAAGAAAAACATAAAGGTTGAACAATGGCACAATCTGAAAGTCTCATACAATAATCTAAAAGAAATAAAAAAGGCCTAGTTTCTTTCCCTAATTTTTCTGTCTTCCGAACTCAATTTCGAAAGGAAGAAGCAGTATACATAGCTAAAAATCCCACCACGTGGAGGGCCAGTAATAGAAAAGATCCCATATCTCAAGCAATGATGCCTGCATCAATGATTTCCTTCAGCCATTGTAATAGAAAAGATTCGGGCCATAGAACATGGTCATTCCCCAGCTAGATGCATCCCCTACGAATGATGGCAATGGTACCAAAAAAACCCCATTCAAACAAGTGTCGCTTCCCAGTGAAGGCAGTTACAATATGTGGGAGTATGTCACAACTTGTTATTCGCTCCATCTTTCCCTTGGGTAGAACCCTCACTGAGGAGATGCATGGAGGCAAGACGTAGCCTATGGTTCTTTTCTCCCTTTCTACGATGAAAGCTTGTGCTGGGAAGACATGTGGCGACATTCTTTACTATCGGCACCGACTATGGGGTTCGCCAAAAAGTGTATGCGGATGAAAGCTACGTGGCACACAGACGAGGCCCGACAAAAAAGTGAAGGGAAGTAGCCTTGAAGTACTCGCAGTAACGACACGTGGAAGCATGGCGGGAGCTGGTAGAAGAGCGAAGGTAGTAATCATTGCATGGAGCAATTGGCAGACACGTGGTGGTAGCCAACCAAGTTTATCAAAAGAGGCTCAATTGAGAAGCGAAGGGCAACATTTCGAACATATGAGGCGCAAGTTGGTATTTAACAAAAACAAAACCACCCAAAGGGGATCAAGGAATTTTATATTCACAGCTTTTGGCAACTACCAAGGGCATTTCGCCTATGAAACAAGGAACCCAAAATTTTCTTTGGCTTGTAGACTAGAGTCCCATCCATTGGGTGATGGAGTCAAAGCTTAGAAAGAGCAGCCTGTAGAGATAGTTATTCAGCCTTAGATGGTGTCGATATGTCACACATATTTTCTTGCGCTCTTCTCAGATTGATCATTTCTTTGTAATGCAACATTAGAGTTAAACCAGCCCCAGAATCAAGTTGGAAGAGTAGCCACACAATTTGATGAGTGACACCTTCAATATCTACTATGGTAGGGGGTTGGCTAAAGCTCTAGAAAGTGGATGTGTCTTGCTGCTTCTTTGCAATCTTCACTACAATTTGTTCTGTTGCGGCCATCGACTCATCTATAAGAAATGAGGAGGGCAGACCCATCTCAGTTAGCTGGGAGAATTTCTCCCGCATGCTATCCATAGTTTGGCTCAAAGTGGTTGCACATGCATTAGCATGGAGGATGGCTTTGTGGCAGTGGATGAATTTGTTTGCTGTTTTGGCTGCGACTTTTCTATCTCCAATCCCTATTTTTGCTAAGTCTTCATTCGAGACCATGTATAACTTAGCAAAAAAAATTCCTCAAGAACCCTCTCTGCAATAATCTACGGGAACTGCTCAATTGCTCCATGAACCTCCCTTCCCAAGCTTGTTGCCTTTGCCATAAATTGGAGTGTTGGCTGAAGTGTTAGGCAAAAGGCCTTGACCTTATCCCAGTATGAAACATATAACTGCTAGGCCATTGGAATGAGGTCTGGCTAGGTAGCAAGGGGTTGTGGAGCATTCTTCAGAAGGGCAATCTCCATGTCTTTTGATCTGACATCTTGTGTCAGTTCCACAACCCTTTTGTTTGTAGCTGCAAGTTATCCCTAGATGTTTCTCAATTCTTTGGACCAATTTTCCTCGGCCTGTCTCTTGTTCGCTGACTCCATCTCAAGGGAAAGCTTCATATCTTGGAGCTCCCTATCCAATTGGGCCTTTTAGTTCCCAAATTATGCATCCCTCTATTGCATTTGTTGCTCGAATTGAGTGCATTGTCATTCAAAATCCTCACTAATTTGTTGCATCGCCTACTCCACCAGAGCCATCTTGTTATGATATTCTTGATTTCTCCGCTGCAACACATCGACCAGGGTGGGGTCAATGGATTGGAACTATGAAATTTCCTCTTGGAGTTTGTTATGGTCTACTTGTGTTGCATGTGTTTTCTCTGATAAGCGCACAATTTCTACTTCTATCACTTTTTACTTCACCACCAGGACATCGACCCTATTCTTCACAAGTTTTAGCTCCTCTTCCTTATTCTTTAGCTGGCAACCTGACTTGAGGAAGTCGGTGGTCACCACCTGTTGTGTTTCTTCTATGAGATCAACTTTGTCCTACGAATGAGCTATGCTCAAATTGAGTCCCATGGTGAACATGTTGTAATCATTGGGATGCATCTTCCCTTGCGGTTTGATGATGTTCAAGTACATGGTTGTGAAATGGATCAATTTATGAGCTTCATTGAAAACTGTATATACCTGCAGCTTCACCGGCTTCTTGGTATCGTTGGTCTTTCACTTCTGGACTCTAAGAGCCTATGCTTCCTTTGTATTTTCACATTGCGCCATAAATTGGGTTGGCAACCAAACTAGCCCACCTACAAAAGGTGCACCAGGAGGTAGGATGAAAGGGAACATTAGGGTAGTTGTCCCAGGTGTTTTCTTCTTTGGAAGGGTGACTGTCTATGGGGAGAAAGGAGGGATATACCAAAGCACGATTTGTGACCCAGCGGGAGGACTCATCAGGTGTTATCATGGTAGCAGGGTTACAATGGACTCCATCTACTGAGCAGACTGAGTTGGGATCGATATAGTAGTAGTAGGAGGGGTGTCAATAGCGGTCATAGATGCAAAGGGAAAAGAGATAGAAGATGTGGAATGGGCAGAGGTGAAAGGTGTAAGGGTTTGTGAAGGATTCAAAACCATTGGCCTCATCTGGGAGAACTAGGAGAAACCTCCCATGACCATTGCGACAGAAGTGGAAAAAGAAGGGTTGACACTTGCAGTGATAGGAAACACAAAGACAACATGGGACACTAAAGATTATGAAGTAAGAGAAGAGGAAGCAAAAATTACCTTTTGTTCGGATGATTTTGGTTCCTAGCTCACCATGGTCTCTTGGCTTATTGTGGGACCCAGACTTGTTACAAGCTCCTGTGAACCCTCTCCCTCAGCTGCATCCATGCACTGCCTCTTGTTGGGTGGAAAGTCCTCCACCTCTATGGTTTACGACTATTGCTGAGTCATTCTTGTCCTTGCTACGATCCAGGTGAGTTTTGTGAGGCTCTCAATATGTTCATCCACACATTTGAAGCAACCTAGCTAGGTTGCTCCATCGCCTTCCTCTTTTGCTAAGCAAAGGCCATCGACACTTGTATTTCCTTCTCCTTTCCCTTCCCCGTATCTGGCCGATCCTCACTGGAGTCATCATCCTCATTAGCACTTACATCAAAATTCGTGTGTGCATCATTCTATAATTTATCAAATTGTTCATCCAACTCCATGCTTCCATAAGGGGCCTCAGGTTGTTTGATCTCTTGGCAGTACACCCAGAAATTTTTGATTCTTTCCTCACTCCATCCTTCTTTTCTTGACAACCTGCTTCAAAGGTTAGCTCCCATTTTTCACTTCTCATCATACTTCGCCATAAAAAAGTAGAACTTAATCCATGGCAGCCTACTATCATCTATCAGAATGTGAATCAAGTCAACCAATAGATCATCCAGATCTTTCAGTGGGTTCCACCTCTTTTCCCAGTAAGGTCAGGGGTTGTGCACTACCTTTACATATTTATTTAGTAGGTCATTTTCAAGGTTATAATTCCATTTGTCACAAATCCATACTAACCCCAACTGAGCCAGCTTCACCTCCAATAACTTATGTGTCTTTTTCTTGTTCATGACCACCGTTTTAAAACTTAGCAGGCAGACGAAAAACCCCTTCTTTGCTTTCCCTCCACAAAAGGTGTAGTAGATAATTGATACTTTTTGAAACATCTCGAGGGCCTACACCTAATTTGTGACACATGCCAGGAGCCAAAAAGGTTCCTCAGTGAAGCCACACATTTGAATGAATGCGAAATCCATTCCAAGAAACTAGTCACATTTGGGAGTGAAGTTCTGCATATACTCTGTCTGCTCCTTAGTGAGCCGGTCAATACCGTCCTATCCTCTCAAATCTTGTAGAATCGGAACCAGGAAATAATCTGAGAATGCATAATAGTCATAAGTTAAAGAGAGGAGAGGATTCCATACATAAATTGGCCTTCTTTTCCCGACTTCATCAAATATAGCCAAATTCATATATTTCTTGAAGAAATCAGGGTTTTGATGCAAAAACATATGGGCAAGAAAAGAAAGGAACCTGAAATGACGCTGCATCTGGTATTCCCTTATCTGGCTTGGCATCTCCTCGACAATGAATTCTGCAAAGTCATACCAAAATAAAGAATGTTGCTTGTGTAACTAACACCCCACACCTAGTTGAAATTCCTGAACATGCATGTTAGTGTCCAGGCCGCAAGCAAATTCCATCATTGAGAAAGCATCCTGGATGTCTGTGGGGAAAGCATTGTGCACTACCGAAATCGATGGTGGTTTTTGCTGATCTGGCCGAACCCTCTTAGTTTCTTATAAAAATCTAGAGAGTAGTCTCTGCTTCTCAATACTCTTTCCCCTTTCCTGGGATTGAATGATTCCATCTTGTCTACTTTGGAGCTTTTTTCCTGGATACATAACATGTTCCATATAGCTTCCTTGTAGATATTAACTCTTAGTTCCTGACCCTCGATAGTGTTGGTGGTCGGGTTGAACTGATCAATGACCTCGCCAACCAACTTTAGGAAATAATGCACGAAAGGGACCATGTACTGTGGAAGTCCACTAAACCAACACTTCTACGCTAAGGAATCTAGGTCACTATTTTTCTTCATTCTTTCCCAGGCCACCTCCCTAAGAGTCTTAGGGTTCTTCGTGAGGATGGGGTCATGAATATTATCCCATTCCTCCTTGATGAGGCTCTAGTTTTTGTAGTTCTTGTGCTTTTCTTCTCTTCACATATTTACCCACTCCAACTTCTTTGATATACCAGGTGAAGCATAAGAGACGTCTTCAAATACATAGACAATTGATGTTGTACGCACGCTGCTCAACAAAATTTGTGTGGCTCCTCACATTTCTGTTTGAGAACTTTCAACCATCTTCCTTTTCTATTTCAGATTTATGCTATGCTCATTTTTTTTGCAATTCACCTTTGGCTTTGTCTGCACTCAAAAATTCTTTTGCTCTGGGTAGCATGCTCAAAATATTTTTAATGATAGCCACTCACATGCAATACTTAGCTATTTTTTCCTCAAAGTGGTAGACAACGGTTTCCTTTTAGCATTTAATTCGGCATGTATTGCTGGCTTTCCTACTTGTGTGAAATGAATTACTTGACATTTTTAAATGACAAGAATTCATAATGATAATTGGTAATCTTGTTGTACGACTTGATTTTCATGGGAAGTTGGGCTAAAAATTTGAGGGAATCCTAGGCTTTCACATGCTTTGGAAATTAATATCCAAAAAGGAATGATTAAGCCAAAGATGCAATGAATGCCTGAAAAGATACGAGTTTTGCTTTGGAGTTTGCAAAATGCCTGCAAAATGACACATCAACATTTGGTCGTGCAGGCTACCACCGATGACTGCCACCAACTTATGCTAATTCATTAGCCCTTATTAATCTTGCACACAACAAACCGTACCTAGTAGATGCAACTAGGTGGGAAATTCGAGCGAGCCCTGGTGATATTTTCAAGTTGGTACTTGATTAGCATCATGCTTATGGTATGCAAATTACCATGCATATCCTGGCTATTTCTATAAATAGGTGCTTTAAGCAAGAGTGAAATCATACTTAGCAGTTTGAACAAAATTGGTAATAGGTAATTAGCTTAGAATTTGGTGTTAGGCAGCTGACTAAAATTGCATAGAGTTAGGCTTAGGCAGTCCATGTAGAGCTAGTGTCAGTTGCATAGAGCTTGCTACCATGAATACTCGAATTAGGCTAGTATGCAAGAAGTCCTAGACATCCTTTCTTGGAAAAATATCTGCTAGGCGTCTTAAAAGGATGACCAAGAATAAAAATTCTCTGACCATTGTAGTGATGAAGTGGTTCGAGGGAGGGACTGCATTGAATATGAAGACAATTACAGAGTTAATACTCACGTATGCTCTCACTTTGTTGCATCCATGGTCGACATTCAGGTTCCCAAGTTGTTGGTTCTTCATCTGGTGCTTGAGATATTTCTGAAGAAGTACTTGGGCGGCCTCAAAGAGGTGGTGGAAAATGTTGTGTTTGGTATAGGCTTGCCAATGACGAGTGACCTCTGGAAGTACATTGAAGAAGACGTAGTAGTACCATTCCTGCCATTCCTGAGTAGGTTCCACATCTAGTCACAAGAATTACATCATCAAAGGGTAACCCATGCATGCCTTCCTTTCTACGACATTGACTGGTACACCGAATCCAGGAACATGGTGTTCCCTCAGCCGCTCACCATTGCTCCTGCGGATGTTGTTGTTGGTCCTGTTGTCATTGATGCTAATGAAGTAATTCCAGATGTTGCTGTCGACACCTCACTCACCCCTTCCCATGACTAGAAAACTTTTATGCTTTGAGAAATCCTCTTTTTGTTAATACGTTTTTTGTATATATGCTTGGGAAAAGGCTTTACAATAGATATATGAAGAAGATATAGATATATACTCTAAAAGTGTGGCCTTTGAGCAATTTTGACAATGTACTTATCAAAGCATATAAATATAATGAAGATATAGCTTATATTACAATTTCGTCTCCTTTTTCCTGCGGTTCTACAATGTGGGTTTTCTTTTCTCTTTCTTGCATATATGTGTTCCTTTCAATTTTGCATATGGGTGTCGTTTTCCTCTCCCTCATGGGTTGCTTTTATTTCTCCACTCTTTGCAATAATGGGTTCCATTTGTTTTTGCTTCTTTGAACCATAGAGTTTAATTAAAAGACCAACTGACAAACACAAAAAAGGAAAATAATTACACTACTCACATATTTACACTGACCAAACATTTGCGAAGCTTAATTGAACAATTTTAGGTGGATTCCGTTAACAAGAATCCCCAATGCTTCTTGCTCCATGTTTTCTAATTTGTATGCATTATGCTGCTTGCATTGAATTATTTTGAAAGGGCCTTCCTAGAGGCTGTTGAACTTTTCATGTTGGCCTGGATTTGTAGCCCTTTCGTTGAATTTTAGCACTAGGTCCCCGCACTTTAGACCTTGGTCTGAAGATTTCTTGTTGAACTATATCTTAACCACCTACTGGCAATTAGACATAGCTATTAGGTCCTTTCCCACTTTTTTTGCACTTCTAGCAACTCAGCCATACGAACCTCCATGACACCATTTTGTTC
The DNA here is from genome assembly GCA_007258455.2 of Sequoia sempervirens. Taxonomy (NCBI): domain Eukaryota; kingdom Viridiplantae; phylum Streptophyta; class Pinopsida; order Cupressales; family Cupressaceae; genus Sequoia; species Sequoia sempervirens. The sequence continues at coordinate 121,957,899 of VDFB02000002.1, read as the reverse complement.
CACCTCGAGAGATTTGAGCAATTGTAGTGCTAGAATCTCCATAGAGATAGGCAATAGCACCTCTTTTCCATATACTAGCTCATACAATGAAGTCTTGAGGACTTGCTTGGGATTTATGCAGCTGCCTAGAGCACTGCCTGAAGGTTTTTGTGTTATTCTCTTTGGTGTTCCAACATGATCCTTTTTATGAGTTTGACTAGATTTTTGTTAGTAGATTCGGCCAAGCCATTACCCTGCGGGTAGTAGTTTGATGACGTTTTTAAGAATATTACATGCATGAGTGCGAATTGAAACACCTTAGATCCTAGGAAAGCCTTGGTGTTTTCAGAGATGATGGTTTTAGGGGGGTTGAATCTTGTCACCAGTTCCTCAAGGACGTACACTATCTTTGCCTCCATCGCATTCTTCAGGGGCATCGCTTCGATCCACCTAGTAAAGTAATTCATGGCCGTTAGGATCAATTTGTGTCTAGTGTTGGAGGCAGGATTATCATCCCAATGAAATTAAGGCCCCATTATGCGAAAGGCTCATCAATGAAATATTCCAAGCCAATTTTTTTGATTTTTTCAATTTCAAATTACAACCAGTGCACCCGTTAAGGTTAGAAGATAAACCAAAACGTGCAAAATCAACTCTAACCAGAATGTACACCAGGATCCCGATGTGGGCAAGGTGTGAGCATTGGTCAGAGGATCTGAAACAAAGTGCTTATGCAGGAAGTAACTCTAACCAAGAATGGAGCTGATGATGGAGAGCATATGGTCAGATCCTCTACTCTAAATGCTGAAAGGGAACTCGATATCAAGTATGTGCTACCCAATCCAATATGGAGTGAGGGGAGACCATATGACAGAGTGATTACAAAAAGCAATGCTTGAAAAGAAATGTTGAAAGCTGAAACACTCAACACCCAGAATGTGCTTGCTGACCCAGAGTGGGAAAGTAGCTACCATAGGGAGGAGGTCAATTAATTACAATATCAAATGCTGAAAGTACGAAGCATTACAATCTGATAAAGCAAGAATCTAAGATGCTGTCAGTACTACTGCCAGCTTACAATATAAAGGGTGATATCTTGCTAACAATGTGAGTCATCATAAGAACAGAGTTACGATGATATTGAAGACTTTCTTTACTGACAAGTACAGCTTAAAATGAAAGAGCATTAAATAAACCCAACCTCTTTCCAACTTGGGCAATCCCCAATGAAGCCACCACAAAGTTTTTGAGGACTTTCAATACCTGTCCAAGATTGAAGATGCAGATTTCTACAACTATTATGACAATCCTATTTTTTTTTCAAATAACTAGCAGCATATAGATATTACAAATGAAGATATTACTTGCCAAGAGCATAAGAGTAGGACTAGTTAGTGCTGCAACAAATAAGAGAACTCTCCTTTGCTTGACAAGAATGCCAAGGCCCTTATCTTCACTTAAGACCAAATTGCTGATTCTGATTTTTGGACAGACCTGCACTTTAACATGAATAACCAGCAGCTACGAACTCATATAAATGTTCATAACTCTCTCAAAGATCCTCCGATGGATGTGAAATGAATTGCAATACACTCTAATGACATAGGTGACCAATTCAAAGCACTAGAAACTAATCAAAGGAACATAGATCTAATATGCACGAATCCCAAGATAGAAATAAAAGGTACAGCCCAGCAAGAGGGGCGATTCACATTTAAAAATCATATGCTTCTCTAAAAATTCTACAAATTGGGACAAATGGACACCTAGCCTAGACAGAAAGGAAAGTGCAATACCCAGAACAATCTTTTTGATATTTTCTGATTTACGAATAAAAACATAAATCTGCTGTAGCAAAAATGTAATATCTGGAAACCTCTAATATGCAAAAATAGAAACTAATTAGACACAATGTAGATTACAATGCACAAATCTCAATGAAACTCACAAACTAGACTAAATCACCACTAGTCGCTGTATTGCAAGCAAGAAGCGATGCCCAAGCTAGGAGGCCTTCATTCCTCGAAGCAATTCCAAAGCCAATCCGGCAGCATAACATTCCTGTAGATAAAAGATATCCAAAAGAGAACCCAAGGCTGTCTTTTATAAGTTTCTGTTGACCTTCCTTGAAACCCTAACTTCTTTTCCAGAGTCAAAACCCTAATCACAAGAGATGGTGTCCTTTTCCATGCATCTTTAATTTTTGACTTCATTTAATTAAATTTCTCACTTAAATAAATGCGTCCTCCTTAAGGCTTAGTTTTGACTTTGATAAATTCAATATAAATTTAATATATCCTCAATGATGGCGCCACCCTTCAAGTCCACCTTTTAAAATAACATTAAGTTATTTGACTAGGCCAAGGTGATAAAATAACATTTAAAATATAATGTTATTTTTAAGTGAAATGAGCTCATCTCTCCAAAACTGCATTCTGAAGCCCGAAACTGAATACGCCACTTGAGTCAACTGAAGGGGAAAGTCAACTGCCTGAGACCAACCTGTTTACTGCCAAAAATAGAATTTACTAAAAATAGTAAATTCCTGGAAATGCTCAGAAAGCCGAGATGAACATACCACTGCGAAGCTCTCTGAAAACCCAGAAAGAATCCGCCATTGAATCCACTAACTCTGAGCAAGGACATCCTTAAAAATAGGAAACCCTAATTTTACCTTCCGACTAGCCTTCGGGTTTCCAGAAAAAAGGCCAACAGTCACTGGAAAGATCAGGTTTGAGAAGGGGACATTACAATCAACCACTATCAGATTGAGAGGCATCACAAAAAAAATCCTTCTTCTTGTGAAGAATTGGCATTCCTTGCAAGCTTTTACGAAGGAGTATGAGTTGTTGAATAACATAGGCCAAAAGTACCCAACACACATGATTTTGATGGCAGTGGTATTTGCAGATAAGTGTTCTCCTGCAGGATAGCTGTGGAAAGTGTCGAGAATCCTCTTTACTTGCTCTGTGGTGACACACTGCAATAGAACATCATTGAAGTTACTTTTGAAAAGGACTCCTTCAATGAGTGGATATCTGCTATTCTATAATCAATAGAATCTTCTCTTTTGAGAAGGGAGGCCCAACATGTATTTCTTGGTATGCATAAACCTTACTCTATTCACCAGCCAACAGCCTTCGGATTCAGACTCATTCGTTAGAACCAGCTTTGGTTGCTCTTCTTCAGCTGTAATTTCTTCATTGTGCACTAGATACTTGCACAGTCCTCTTCCTCAGACGGTCTTTGTAGGCTTGACCTCAATATGCTATTCAAGGATCTTAGTGATCCAATTAGCCCTTTTTTTGGTGATTTCTCCTTCCATGATGTATTCACACACACTGGAATGTGTGACATAAACAATCACCTTATTGCAAGATATTAGGTGTTGGAAGTTCTTGAGTCCCTTAACAATTTCAAACGCTTGCCTCTCAATGAAGTTTTAGTTCATCTCATATTCCTTTAGGGTCTGGGAGTGAAATGCTATTAGATGTTCTCCCTTTCCTTCATCATATTTCTAAGTTAAGACAATAGCAATGCTTGAATTGCTATTGAATACATACATTATGAAGTCCTTCAATAGGTCCAAATTGACCAGCACAGGAGCAAAAGAAATAGCATCCTTAACCTTCTCGAAGGCTTCTCTAGATTCTTTAGTCCATTTGAATAATTGATCCTTTTTCAACATAAGGGTGATTGGTCTGATTATTCCTGCAAAATATGAAATGAATTTTCTCACAAAATTTACTTTTCCTAGGAAAGATTGGACTCCTTTCTTGTTGATCGGTAGGGGAAGTTCTTTGATTGCTTTCACCTGCTCGAGATCAATTGCAATTCCTTCTTTGGACACTACGTGTCCCAATAGCTTGCCTTGCAACACTCTGAAGACACATTTTTTCAGGTTCAGGGATACCTCAAACTCCTGATTTTTTTTAAAAACCATCTCAAGGTGATCGAAGTGATCATCCTTATGTTTGGAGAAAATAGTTAAATCATCCAAATAGATTAGGATGATCTTGTTGATCATTTTGCTAAAAGAAATATCCATTGCCTGCTGGAAAGTGGCTCTCACATTTGAGAGGCTGGAAGGCATTGTAGCATATGCAAACATTCCCCACTTGGTAGTGAACGTTGTTTTGTGTTAGTCCTCCTCTTTGACCTGAATCTGATTGTAACTGAAGAGGTCATCTAGCATAGAAAATATTTCTAATCCTGCAACTGTTTGCAATATTGACTGCATAGAAGGAAATGGGTAGTGATCCTTTAGGGATGCTCTATTCAAGTCCTAAAAGTCAACACATAGGCGGATGTCTCCACTCTTATTTCAGACTGGGACCAAGTTGGATACCCACGTGCTATACTTGATTGAGAAGACAATCTGAGACTAAATTAGTTTCGTTAGTTCTTGCACCATCAAGGCTTCAATCTTCAGGTTCACTGGTCTCTACTTCTAGAAGACTGGTTTTGCACCTTCTATTAGCTCTATTGTATGATGGATGATGTCGAGATCATATTCCTTGAGGTCATCATATGTCCAGGCCACCACTCCTTCATACTTCTCGCAGAAATTGATGAGCCTCTCTTTATCATGATGTGGGACGTCCTTCCCGACTTTGAGCTTTCTTCCATCTCCAACCTAAAGGTCTGCATAGTCACTTATGTCCACTATAAACTTTCATTTGTCATTTCTTGCATCATCACAATTGAATAGGTTTTCAAGAGTGACCAGTCCCTTTGGAAGCTTATTAGACCTTAGTTGAATGATTTGTTCGTTGTAGGCCTTGGAAATCTTTGGTTGGATTTGGTCAGCAAACTCTCCCGACTGTTGGATGAATGAGGTGATGTGTTCATCACTGTCAAATACCTGCCAACTCTGATCATTACCTGGAATCACCGATCAAACTATCACTTGTACAAAATTTTTGTTATGAATTAGGTCGGAGGTAGGGTCAAACTAAGATCTGATTGTAGTCATGTGATCCGCATCAATATTCTATTCTCGGGGCAATATCTGGATATTGAAGGCTTTGAAACCTTTAATTAGGTCCCAAACTCTATGTCTATAGGATCACATGCAAAAATTATTTGTGGTAGAGACCCCTGAGACTTGGTTTACTACTAGTTTAGAATCTCCAAACACCATTAATTGTTTGATTCCCATTTTCTCTACCAGGCTTAGACCTTGCACTCCTTCATATTCAGCTTTATTGTTTGAACAAGTGATCTAGAAGTGGAAAAATCTCAATGTCTTTTCATTGTGTGGGGATATCAAACATATCCTAGCTCTTGTGCCCACTTTTCATATTGCTCCGTCAAAGTTCAGTTTCCATAACTCTGAGGCTTGGTCACTCTTAGGTTCCTTTACAACCTTTAGAAGCACTTGATCTTCATCATAGATGACATAAGTGCCCAACCCGGTAGCATGATAGTTTATGAAAGGATCAATGTCAATATATTTTCTCAAGAGAACTTCTTGATCAGTTCATTCTCTGGTCACCTTTTCATCTTCTATCGACTTGGTGCAATACGTTTCTTCCTTTCAGAAAGAGGTATGAGCAACCTCAAATTTGATCATGGCTTCATTAGCCACATGTTCTAAATGCAAAGCTGCAACCACTATTTTCATTTTAGCTCCATGTTTGGTCCTTAGGATTAAGTGTGACCAATCCATAGAAAGATATCCACCTATCTTTGAAGTGAATTATTGAGATAGGTAGAGATCGAACATGGGGGAACATATATGATCATGGTATCTTGTGAAATTGTTATGCTAGGGTAGGAGAACAAAGTCAAGGGGAGGTCTTTGATGACACCCATGGTTTCGACTTTGTTCCCATGAAGCTGCATAACCCCCCTCTTTAAAGGCTCATAGCTAAGTCCTAGGGCTTCAGCTATCTAGTTGGGCATGACTGTAGTGCTAGCATTGGAGTCAATCATGGCATTGTGCAATAATTTATCTCCTACAATAAGAGTTAGGAAGAAGGGTTTCGGTCTTAGCTTATCTCTTACCTCAACAGAGACTTCCTCTGTGCTATTCGTGAGAACTTTGGCAGGAGGTGATGGATCAATGGCCTTTCCCTTGAGCGATTGGTCTGTTGGCTCAATGACTGGATCCTCTTGGAGAGCCTTCTATAGCAATGTCTTCTACTCTAGAATAGCTAAAATATCCCAAAGAGACACATTAGCAGATGATTTTTTCAATTGTTCCACCACATTGAATGGTGGTGGATTTGAAGGATTTTGCTCCTTAGCTCTAGTAACAACAATTTCCCTTCGTGTCTGACAATGTTGTGCTACTGTGGAGGTACTAGGTGTGTGGTCGGGAGCACTTTTTGGGATATGAACTAGCTAGTTGCAGGATGAATGGTTCACTCATGAATCTCCTCTTTGAGCAAATGTTATAATCAAATTGTACTTGCAGGGTTTTTGACGTGGATGTATCATTGGAAAACACCACCTCTTCTTCTTCCATCCATGAGAAGAGCACGTGATCATGAGAAATATCTGTTTCTTACTCGAAGGACATCCCTTGCATTTGCGTGGTAAGTACCACATTTTCTATTTGTGGAGAGGCATATACATAACCTCCATGGTCTGATGTCATGCCTTGATTGTGTTGTTCTACTACCTTTTGTTATAGATTTCCACGCGAGAAATTTCAAGGAATATGTGGGTTGCCACAAGGGAAGCACCAGGGGTTGAAGTCATCTACTAGATTGTTTTTCCCCATTGTTAGCTCTCTTCTTGAGCTTGGGTTGGTCCTCTGCAATAGAGAAGGCACATGTATTATTTGATTAGTTGTTTGTGCCTAAAAATTTGTGTGTGAGTCTCCTTGGAACTGGTTTTGCTAGTAAGAAGATCATCCACCTTGATAATTATGATAGGTTGGCTTCGAAGAAGCGGCTTGGTTTCACTTGATGATGATTATTTCATTGGCAATGGTCCACAACATTTCCTTGAACTTTCTCATCTCTTCCTTCGAAGAGCTGGATGTAGAAGCAATGTTTTGTGGTGCATTCAAATATGTGTACATGGATTGGGGAGGTGTAGACATGCTGGTAGATGGAATATCTTGAGCGATAACTGATATTTCTAGAAATATAGGCATGATGGGTCGAGGTGACAACTTTCCAGCATCTATCAGATTGTTGTCCACTTTGACTGTGATGTTGTATGCATCCGGTAGAGTGGTTCCATTGAGAGACTGGATCATCATTAAGATGTCAGCGTTGATAGATTTCAAGTAGAACATGAATTCTAGCTTGGTCGGTAGGTGAATAGAGCCTAGATTCTTTGCCAAGTTATGTGGAATTGGGTGTTGAAATCGATCATGGCTTCATATGGGCCCCGCTTTATGATTTCCAATATATTATATTGTGAAGACCTATCTCCATCATTAGAGAATATTTCATAAAAAAGGTCTTTGAGGTGGTCCTAGGTACTGATAGTATTAGCTTACAGAGTGCAGTATGAATCTAACACTTTTCCCCTGAAGAAGCTACAAGAAGCCTTAGCGCTACATTTTGGGCGGTGATTCCATACACCAAACATACATCCACCACATCTTGCAAATTTAGGTATAGGTTTTAAAGCAGAGATTGGAATAGGGGCCCAAATGGTGGGTGCTACTGGCGCTATGAGGGGACTTTTGGCATACCATGCCACATAATTTATGTTAGTGGCTAGAAACATGGCTAGCAGAAGGGGTGGAGGGAGAAAAAAATTCGCTATTTGGGTCGCAGCATGTATTGTCCCTAGTGGCGACACTAACAAGCCAGGGTTATTCACTGTTTGGGACCTAGTAACAAGTTGATTGGCCATACACCCTCTTAAGATCTATATTCATTTAAGCAGTCCAATCGGGTGTGCCAAAAAAAAGTAACTGTTGATGCACAAAATTGGCAAGGTAACAATCTTTATGGGAAACTCAGTTAATGGGGGGACCAATTGCACTAAACTGAGTGACCTCTGGGTTTTTAAAGAAGTTGGCTTCTTTTGTAATTGGGGTTTTGGAATGGGAAAAGGAAGCAGATATAAAAAATAAAGGTCTAACTAAGGCGATGTGCCAAGGAATAGATATAGGCACGATAAATCTCTCTTTTGGGATTCGATTTAAGGGCCCGATCAACAATTTTCTATGTTCCAAAATGATAGAAATCAAAGATGAAAGCCTAAATATTTTATACAATAACATACAATAACTCTCATACACATTTACTAAAAAAGAAGAGTCAAACACATGATCTAAACTAGAAAACTTGTATTAAAATCATAGAAGTTTTGCAAATAAGTAATTCAGGACAATAATGGCACAGTATAATGTTTTATCAAATAGCTTAAGAGAAATAGAAAGGCCAAACAATGGCACAATCTGAGTCTCATACAATAATCTAAAAGCAATACAAAAGGCCTGGTGTCTTTCCCTAATTTTTTTGTGTCTTCCGAACACAATTTTGGAAGGAAGAAGCAATATATATAGCTAAAAATCCCACCACCTGGAGGGCGAGTAACAAAAAAAATCTTGTATCTCAAGCAATGATTCCTAGAACAATGATTTCCTTCAGCCATTGTAACAGAAAATATTCAGGCCATGGAACATGGTCGTTCCCCAGCTAGATGCATCCCTTGTGAATGATGGCAGTGGTCCTAGAAAAAACCTATGCAAACAAGTGTCGCTTCCTAGTGGAGGCAGTTAGAATATGTGGGAGTATGTTGTAGCTTGTTATTTGCTCCATACTTCCCTTCGGTAGAACCCCCGCCGAGGAGACCCATGGCAGCAGGTCGTAGCTCATGGTTCCTTTCTCCCTTTCTGCAAGGAAAGCTTGCATTGGGAAGACATGTGGTAAAATTATTTACTATCAGCACTGATTGTGGGGTCCTCCAAAAAGTGTATGTGGATGAAAGCTACGTGGCACATAGTCAGGGCCTGACAAAAAAGTGAAGGGAAGCAGCCTTGAAGTGCTTGCAGTGATGACATGTGGAAGCATGGCAGGAGCTGGTAGAGGAGCAAAGGAAGAAATCACTATGAGGAGCACCTTGCAGACATGTGGCAGAAGCCAACAGATTTTATCAGAAGAGGCCCGATTGAGAAGCGAAGGGAAACATTTCAAACATATGAGGCGCGAACTGGTATTTAGCAAAAACAAAATGACTCAAAGGGAGCTCAAGGAGTTTTATATTCACAGTAACTTAAGAGGTAGTAGTGGCTCTGTCATTCCATTCTTGTGTAAGCCAAGACCACTATTCCCATCATAACCTTTTCATTTTAGGATCTCAAAACCTTTGCCATATTGCTTAATTGGTATGTGTATGGGCTTAGTGTCTTCTTCATCCTTATAGATCCATGTAAAGATATCCTCACCTATAGTCTCTTTACTTAGCTCACCCCACTTATTGAAAGTAGTGGGAGGATTATGGATGCTAGCCTTAGGTTCCTTTTGGATAGGATGAGGTTTCCCATGAGATTTCAGTGATGTAGGTAACTAGCCAATGCAAAATGAACTTTGAATGTTATACTCTCCATGTCCTTGGTCCAGGATCTGGACTCCACCTTTGGGAATGGAAGTGGATGAAGTAGTAGATGTGAATAATGAAGATGGATCAATGTAATGCTATAGTGGAGGGAGAGGCTTCCCGATTGATAGGAACTTGATGTTCAAAGGTTCCCTTTAGATTATTATAATATTGGAAGGGATTAGGATTGCCTGTTATGGTAATTTTGGTGCCATTGTATGGAAAATTGAGGCATTGATGGTAGGTGGAAGGTATGACCTTCATGGCATGAATCCATGGGTGGCCGATGAGAAGATTATATGGTAGTTCTAGATCCAGGACTTGAAAAACTATATTTTGAATAGCTGGTCCAACTCTCATGGGAAGTGTAATTATGCCTTTAGAGGAACACTCAACATCATCATAAGCCCTTATGATGATTTTATTAGATATGTTTATACAATCTTCAAAGAATCCCAATGTTGTAACCAATTTTAAAGTGCATATGTTCAGACCCACTCTACCGTCTACCAAGACTCATCTTATTTTGTGTTTGTTTATGTATACCTCAAGGTGCAATGGGTCATTATGATTTGGTCTTTGTGTAGGGAAATATTGTTCAAAAAATGTAATGTGATGGGTGGTAGAAAAGTACCCTACCATGGCCTGAAATTGACTGTCATTGAGGTCTCTAAGGATGGAAGTCTTGCAAAGCTTTTTCCAAAATGGTTTTGTGCTCAAGAGATATACGATGTAACTCAAGGATGGATATCTATGCGAGAGTCTTTCCTAGATGATCTAGGAGGTTATATTGAGTCTTTGTTTGTGGATTAGAGGCAGCCCCTTGCAAGAATGCTTTAGATCTTTGGGTTGTGATGACACATTTTGGATTTTTCTTAATGGTAATGGTAGAGACATTATTATCAAAAGCTTGGATTTTATTAATGGTGTACTCATATGAGACACCAATATAATTAGCTTGGTTACCTATATTAGTATTTGAATTGGAGGTTTTTCCTGACCCATAGTCTTGTAGGCAATTTTTTAAAATGGTATGGTCAACATTCATCCTCCCTTGTGAATTATCTATGGATATGCCACCTTGGTCAATGAGATCTTGGATAGTGTCCTTAAGTTTCCAACATAACGATGTCTTATGTCTTTTTGTGCGATGGTACTCACAAAAATCATTATCATTCCACCAATTTGGTTTGAAAATTCCTATTTCATAGTGTCTGATATTTGGGAGTTGAATGGCATTTGATTGCAATAGCTTCTTCAAAATTGATTCAATGGATTCTCCTAGGGGTGTATATGTTCGTTTTGGTATGTTAGTTCGTGGGGGACCTCATCATTGCTGATTGTTTTGGACTACATTTGTGGATTGGTTTTGACTTGTTGGTTGATTGTTTAATGTATAAGTACCATTAAGATGAATGGTGGGGTGAAATTTATTAACAACTTTAGCATCAACTACCCCATCATTAGTGACATTCTTGTTTCGGGACCAAATTTTTTTTTTGTCATTGGGATTGTTTTGGTTTTCTTTGAATATTTTGATTAATCCTTGTGAACAAGTTCCCTCTCAATGGAGACACCTTTCTCAACAACCTCTTCAAAAGTATTGCAACAATGTATTTGAAGTTGATACATTAGTTCCATGTTTACATTCTCCACAAACATGTGTACCAATTGTTTCTCAGGGATATCACGTGGACATTTGGTAGCCATACTTTTCCATCTCTAGAGGAAAGATGTGAATGTTTCTCCCTCTTTTTGTTTGGTTGTAGCTAATTTTGAAAGAGTGATGTCACTTTCAATATTGTAGGAGATGCACGTGTGATAAAATTATCAACTAGTTCATTCCATGTTCTTATCCTAGGAGGTAGATGTGCAAACCACTCTAGAGCTTGCCCCAAAAGGCTACGTGGGAATAATATCATTAAGTATGCTCAAAAGCGATGTCCATGCACACAATATGAAATTATCTCACATGTTCTACTAGATCTCCCTTTCCATTATACTTTTTGAAGTTCAATGGAGCATTGAAATGTTGAGGGAAAGGTGGCATGTATATTCCTCGATCAAAGGGATAAGGACATAGTTCTTCCATGGAGTATGTTTTCTTTGTCCCATTCACTTGCATATTAAAGACTTGTCATTGTAATACTTGCATTTGTTGTGTAAATATATCCATGAGTGACAGTGATGTGTCTATTGTGTTTGCAACTGCATTGGTGTATTGATATCCTGTGTTTGTTGTAAGTGGAGGTGCACTTTGATAAACAACATTTGAAGTGGACGGATTGGTGTTTGGGTTGAATGTGTTATATGATAGAAATGGGTTTTGGTTTTGGAAATTGGGTGTAGGTGTAGCATGATGTTGAAGTGTGTTTTGGTTGGTTTTTTGGAAGTGTGATGTGAACGTTGGATTTGGATTGAAGTTTTTTTGTGAAGGATTTTTATTGCTTTGTTGGAAGTGGGAGGTGAACATGGTATTGATATTGGTGTGATATTGAGGTGGCTTTTGACTCATTTGTTGGTATTGTGATATGAAGTTGGGGTTTGGGTTGATGTTATGTTGAGGTGGAGGTGGATTGGTGTTCAAATTTGACCCAAAAGACACGCTTGTGTTGGTGTAGTATTAGTCGTTTGGGGTTGTGTCCTTGGTGTGGCAATATGAATCCTTCATGTCTTATTTGGTTGGTTTGGATTTTTGATGTTTTGACCCATAGAGGTTGTGTTGGTTGATGGTGTGGAACCTTGGGAGCCAAAAGGATTTCCAAAATTTATTCCCATGGTGTTAGATGTTGTAGCAAATGGATTTAAAAATGTGGGATTTGGTCCTTGAGATGTTGGATGTGTTCTTTTGGTCCCAAATGTTAGAGTAGGGGTATGTTTGTAGTTATCGTGTTATGTGTAGTTCCCCCAAGTGGCATACTAGTTGTAAAGTGGAATTACTTGGTGGAAATGTGCTATGACCTTGTGTTTAAGTTTGTGTTGTCCCTTCTACAATTGTGGAAGTGTCAAAACCAAAGGGAAGTTTGGTCCCATTTTGAGTGAGTGATGAAAAGTATTTATTAGGATCTACCTTGACAATCTCTTCTATGATACACAATATCTTAGGATCTTGGGAAGCACTTTCAATTTATTCTGGGGTCAGATGTTGTTCAAAATAATGTATCATAATATTGGAAAATGGGTTTGGAATTTGAGGTTGTGACGTTAGCGGTTGGTTTGAAGATGACCCAAAGTTCATAGTGCTAGTTGGATTAAAGTTGGGGTCACTTGTGGAATCCATGTCTTTCCGTTTCCTTTGTGACCTAGTGAAGACCATATAAGACTTGTGGCTTGTGGATTTTGGGACCTTTAGAATGAATGCAACTAAGGATGGGGATGCAAGATGACAATGACACTATACTATGTTTTTGTATTTTTTGGATATAAGAATGCAAGATGATAATGCAACTATGACTAACCTTGGAGCGCAAGGCGATAATGAGGGTATGCCTATGTTTGGAATGTAAAAGTGGTAATGAGAGTATGAGTGTGCTTAAGGGTGTTGTATATGCAACTTTGAACCTTTAAAAGGGGATACTATGCAAACTATGATAAACCAAGGTAACAAATCTAAATGTCAAAATATCAAGAGGATAAGAATCAGGATGATGATGATGATTGGATAAAAGGTAAACCTAGACTAGACACATGAGTTCTAAGCCCAACCTAAGTATAAGATAGATGAAATATTCATACTAGGTCAAGACACTCAAATATGTGACTATGGTCTGATCAATGACTTGATAAGCCTCCTAATCTCAAGACTCAAATATGGTAATGTATGGACAATTTAAGATGACAAATGCAACCTAGGATATGGAAGATAAAGCTAAGGAAAATGGGAAAATATAATGGATGGACTGACTAGATTGAACAAGTCTCAAGTCTGATAGTACAGTCACTGTCTGATAGGAAACTATAAGTTGGATACATATGCATTTCCCAAAAAAATTTAAAACTGAAAAATTGGTGCACCGCGCCATAGATGCAGTGCAATTCCAAACAATTGCAATACATAATCAGTAAATTGTGGTGCACAAGAAAATGTGGCTTTTTGGCTTCCTAGGGTTTCTGATAGATGCAATGTTATTTTTTACAATTGTGGTGTTTTGTTCAATAATTGCGGAATTCAGTGTAATACTTGCGGTGTTATGGTTTTTGGTCTCAAATTAATGCTTTCTAAATGGTTTTCCATTTTCCAGGCAGTTTCTAGATTTGATCATAAAACACAACAAACACTCAGAAGATAGATTTGGTTTCTTTGACTCTTTGAATTCTTGGTAAGCAAGTATTTTGCAAGTTTTCTTTCACAAAACTCGCTAGGCCTTGGTTCAAAAACAACATAAGCAAGCACAACGTAGCTAGTAGTAATAGAGCTATCTACTAAAGTGAGCTTACCTCACCCTTTCGAGTGATGTTAAATTCAAGAAAAAAGAGTGGTTGAAGCTAGAGTATGCTAAGGTCATGTACCACCTTAACACTTCTCACCTTGAAAGGATGAAATACAAACAAGGAACCATGCCACCTCAACCAAGAATTAGATGTGGTAAGTAACTTCAGGGTACAATCCACATCCCTTGCACCACAATAGCAGACAATAAAAAGAGGTCTTAGGTTTCGAAAATAATGGTTCTTACTCTTGTGTGAACTCTGAAGAACACCATGGCCTATTAGCGATGTAAGACTGAAGTATCTAACCCCTGTCTAAAATCATTGAGATCATAGTGCCCACCCCTAGGGCTCTAATGGATTATGCTTTCCTTTCGGTTTTTACACTTTTATATAGCATACTAGAGATATACACACTAGGGGTCGTTCCCAGGGCTGAAACTCCATTAGAAGACCCACCCTACTAAAAAAGAAAGATGGAAGGCTTGTGCAATTCTCTTTCTCATCACCCAAGAATTACACGTAGCACAAGGGGAGAGGATACTTTAGTGAAACACACCTTCAGTAATAACACATGTGTGCAAGTGCAAAAAACACAAAAGACACTTGTTCTTTTTAAGCACCAATTCCAAATGTTCCTAATTTAGAAATCACAAACACATAATGGAACCCTACAATAAATTGGATTAGTAGTTTAGATAAAGAAGTCTTCTCCCAACAATTTCCACAAGTTGGAAATTATATTTCAGTAACAAAAAATCCCTGCCCTAATGAATGAAAAAAGCAAAAAATGAAAATCTCATATTTATACCCTCCTTTTTCTATGACAATCATATGTGGTGTACAAAGGCTTAAATGCGATGTTCTAATGCGTCACATAATGAAATAGATGCAACTTACATAATCGTGATGTAAGGAAAGGTGACTACAACGTAGAAATCAATGATTGCAACATTCTAGGGCATGATTATGGCACATAAACTTGTGGCTATAAAAACATAAAGATATGATAAAAAACAATGAATCTCATGATATAAATTCAATGTAAGTAGACTGTTAGATTGTCAGAGAAATAACTAGAAGCTAATAAAATGATATGAAGCAACAATGATTGAATAGTTTTGAGATTTGTAAGATAACAGATAGATGTGTCATTCTGAGCGACATACCTCACATGTGTCACATTGTACAATAATTGCGATGTTTGAAGGCCCAATTACGTCACTACGCATGACAATTATGTTGTAGACCTGGAACTTGGAAATTTCTCAAAAAAATTGCAAAATTTGGTTAGTTCACATCAGGTTCATGAAATGTAGATAAGGTAAAATTTTGGGGAAAATGCATGAATCAATGATAGAAACCACAAAACTATCTAAATTCAAGCCATAATGACCCTAATCTAACAATGAAACACAAGTGAAAATAAAAATAATAATAATGAAGCAATAAACCTCAATTCCTATTCCAACGTTGAATCACCTCCATTGCTCTTCTCCATTTTGCTTTATTTGTTCTCAAATTTGTAGTATGCAAGATATATGATTTGTAGTGCCCCTCCATTCTCACCATGGATGTGCAAGTGCTTTGGCCTTGGAACTTGGAGATGAAGGTAAAATAACAGGGATATTAAAGATGGGACATGAGCTTCTGGTAGTACTGTTATGATTATGATGTATATTGTTATATTATTATTATTATGTAGAAATTTATTTGGATAGTTGGGTGTTGTAGTAGTATGCTATTAGGATAGGTGGAAAGGGTGGCATCGTACCATTGGACATATGGGGGACATACGAGAATGAGTTACGATTGATAGAGTTCTTTTCCTAGTGCTTTGGCTATGATGAATATGAGCTCTAACTCGTATGCTTGAGTGAACAAGTACTAGGCTATCTCTCCACCTGAAATACCAGGTCTGAGCATGCCTTGAACCCAATGGATCAGTTGATCAGAAGATAACACTGGGTCCCCTACCCTAGCCACCATCCTCGAAGGGGATGAGTATCTGGTTTGGCACCTTATCAATATGTCAGTTTGGTTAGTCAGATTGCTTGAGGTTCTATTTTGACCCTAGATAGTGGTCAGGTCTCTAATGGGATTTTGGGTTAATTAATTGGGTTGTCGGATTAGATGTGTTTGGTTATAGTACGCATTAAAAATAAAGTGTTAAATACCTTTTTTAAATAAACATAAATATATATATATATATATATATATATATATATATATATATAATTATAGATAATATAAAATGAGTTTATAACGTAATGATAAATTAATAAATAACAAGAGGTATATAAATAAGATATTATTATGTTGGGTTATTTAATTAATTATATGATATCTGCAAACTTTGGGAAATGATTTTTACCGTTGTGTGAGATTGGGAATTAATTATTTTCACCCAAATTATAAATTATAAATAAAATGTTTTTAATCAATTCAAAATTTATCTGTGTGTCGGCACGGTAATCCAATAAATCAAGGAAAAAGTTAGTTATAATTGGATATAAAGTTGATAAATTAAAAAGATAACATTAATCGGTAGGGGAGTTAGTTGGAAATTTCCGTACAACCAAAATCTAGAGATTTTTGGCCTTTTGGAGGAAAAAAAGAAAGAAAGGTATTTGAAGTCCTTTTAGGGGAGAAAGGAAGGGGGTCGTTTAAAAAAATGGATTTTTCACACAATTCCTGGAATGGCATGAACCGCTACTTATTAAAAAGAACCCACCATTGAATTGTGGAAAAAAGAGGAAGGTTGCATGATCAGGGAGGAAAATATCAAGGAAGATCATTGGCCAGGAAGGAGAATGGAGGAATAGAAAGTGAAGGGAGGGAGAAAGTCTCAGAGGACAGATTGGCAGTTAAAATATTTCAAGAACAATCCTTAGAAGAATTCTTTAAAGGAAACAAAGTTATTCTGGAGACAAAATATCAAGTGTCCTTAGTCTTCAGCAGGATCGTTTAAGTTGATTTAAGAAGGTAAGTTACATTGATCTGATCTTCTTACAATATAATTGTAAAACCAATCTAAGAAGTTTTAAAGTCAATTCAATTTATTGATCAAGATAGGGAAAATAAACGTATGATACTATTGTGATAGTAAGGGTATAATTATTTAATTCTGAAAAATCATAGTTACTCAATAATTGTAAGATTGATAAATTCTAGCATTCCACTCTCCAAATGAAGTGGTAGATTCATTTTAAAATTTTCAATTTCAACTCATTGATCAAAAGATTAGGAGTATAGATGATTGCTTTGGCTCGAAAGTTTCTTAAGTTTCTTAAGCCTTTTCAATAAACCTGTGCACATGAGACAAGAACTCTGTGAGACCCTTCTGTCAAACTGTTCGCACACCTTTCCTATCCTTCCCCAACAATTGCAATTGCTTGAAAGTTCAATATACTAGCACTTGCACCCATGGGAGGTTCAAGGAAAAGGCCGATAGGAAAGTAGAGGTATGGAAATAAACAAATTTAACATTACATAATCAAGTATATTAAATACAAATTTATATTATTACAATATATAGTTTTTATTAGAAAAAGCACTTTATTAATTTAAAAAATCAGCCCAGCAAACCAGTAGACATAACTGGCAGCCAAACAGAACCAGAATTGTAAATACAGTAGCAACAAGGAGGAACTAAAACAACAGTCAAAAGATCTTAAAGTTGCATCTAATCCATGGCTGGAACAAAGCAGAATGAGGTTTGAGTTTCTTTTAGCCTTTTCAATCAGAGGTTTGAGTTTCTTTCAGCCAACATTTGAGAAAATTGAAGCAAAAATTGTATGCAGCCTACGAATATTCTTAGTCCTCCATTTCTTGATTTTTCTTCCTCAAACAATGTCTTCTCCTTGACAAGATCAATAGCTGAATCTATTTCTATTACATCAACAGCTTGGAAAAAATAGAAGCACCCCTCCTCTTCAGGAGCAACAAATAGCACTCAAACTGGTAATACTCATGGTCCTGTGAATTCAGTGCCTTCAACACCACCATCCCACACGTATGGAGATATGATGTCCATGGCTGGCACTTTACAACAGAGCAACAGTGAATCCAAGAATTTAATGATGCATGGATCTGATGGAACAGGTGGACTTGCTTCACCATCAAATCAGCTGGTGGATATGCATTTTGAGGACTACCCCCTTGCTGAAAACATAGAATCATATTTTTCACCTGATGATGGAGAAAAAAGGAAGGACTCTCAGATACCATGAAGAAGATCAATAGATGAATCTATTTCCATGAGAGACTTGTCAAGTACTTCAATGGCAACACTATGTTTTCTAGCCCAGAATCTACATCCATCCTGTTTGCTCCATTGCACTTTTTGGCTCCCGACTGCTGTAAAATCTGATCTACCTAATTCTAAAAAATTCACCCTTTACACTGTGTAACAATTCATAAGCTTGCTGCAAACCCCCTCTTTGAATGCTCTCCCAGGTTGTCAAATTAATATTGGGCAAGCTATTTGACCTAAATTCAAGCAATATTTGGTCCATTAATAGTGGTCGAGTACAATATATACTTGTTATGGATGTCTTTATTGTTCTTTGATTTTCTAACCAGATGTTTATTCTTTCCAATGTAAACAGCTTAGGACTTGCATTGTTTGTGTCCACCAGTATACATATATATTCTTGGATGTTCACTAAAAGAGCTTGAATAATGACACAATGTAAGGCACTCGTTCTACCTGCCATATATGTAGGAGGGGTGCCTTCAATATCATTAGAATGCAACAGATTTGTATAGTAAAACTTGTCCTGAACCAAGTTGAAAAATGTAGTTGAAATTTATTTGCTACAGATAACACAAACAAATGGGCTTGATCCCATCATCATTGTATCAATTTTTCTGCTAATGATAGATTAGACTGATTTGGAATATTGATGGAAAAACTATACACTGCATTATAGCAGAAGCATTACAATTGGTTTTAGACTCTGTAAATATCGCGTCTTCATCACTATTGCGGTGAGACACACGATCTTACCTGCCATATACATAAGAGGGGCACCTTTGATATCATTAGAATGCAACAGATTTGTTCACTACAACCCTGTCCTGAATCTATTAGCTGGAAAAATAACCATGCAAAACATGCCAACTTCATTTACATTGCAGAAAGAGTCAATCAGCAAACTATATTTCTTCTTCTGTAAGTCTAGTTATAATATTTGCAGACCAGTCTTTAATTGGTATCTCCTTACAGAAGTGTAAGAGGCATTTATCTTATCTTTGTCTCAAATTTTGTTTTATACATTCTGTGGCAGTTGGAATGGAAAGCACAAAGAGACTGAGCAAATAGGATAGAGCCTGAATCAGCAGTAAACCCCAAAAACCAACTTCGACAACACACACCATATACATAGCACATTAAATATTGCAAACCTTATTGACTAATATCATTTGTAACATACATTTGCATCCTAATTCCAAAATCCTTGAACATTAGCTATAATTTCTAATTTCTTTATTTTTTTAGAAGGATAAACAACAAATATTCAATCTACACATATACCTGTAGGCCTAATAATTGCAATATTAAACATATAGATGTCAGTACAGGCCTTGTTAATGTGCCTTTTATCATTGAAACCTTACTCAATTAGGTAGATGATAGTAACCTCATCTGAATTTCAATCAAAGCATCATGGAGGGAGTATTTTTATCAGATATTAGGGTTAGACATGTATACAAAATGTGGAAGCATAGAAAAGGTACATGAAAAAATTAGAAGTAATTGGCATTGTTGTAAACAAGGTAAAGCCCATAGTTTGAAGGCTGTAGTAGCTAAACTGCATTTGTATGTATAAATAGTGTAAACTTTGGGGAGGTTGTTTGTGTTTGTGTACTTGAACAGTGGATCATGATGTTTGCAAAGCATGATATGCATGTCACCACTCATCTACTATATAGTGGTCAACATCAGTTATATTGATTTGACAATAGTCCATTCACCTGCTATACCATGTACATTGCTGTCCTATCATGACCTGTCTTGTATAAAATTGGAGACTTATGGACTATGAATTGAATGGAGCCTGAAAATAAAGCCCATAATCCATTGTTAAGCATTCATACATCTTGATTCATTCTTTTTCTCTACTAATGTGAACTATTATACTAAAGAGACTTGTGCAAAGTACACTGTTGAAGGTAAAAGGTAGAGATCATTTTTTAGATCATGGTCATGCCAGTCTAGATGCTAAGTTGGTCCAAGATGTCAAATTGTGTACCTTTGGGTTTTAACACCATGAACAGAGCCTTACAAGAATCCACCTTCAGTAAAGCTTCTAAACATCACTATTAGTGTGACTGAATAATTGACATCCAAAACCAATGAAAAAGGTCCATGGAGAACATTCAACAGCAACGCAAGACCCAGGAAATCAAACTTCAAACACCTCATACGGTACAAGATTTCAAATGTAAATATAGACCAAATGTTTAAGCCATTATTTTTTTCTAGTTTTTGTTACAAAGGTTAAAAGAGCACGTGAACCATAACTGTCTCCCAACTTTGTATCCTATATTGCGTGTTCTCTCATTTTGATTTTGCTAGTTGGATGTGAGCTAACCTCCAAATAAGTACTTGCATAAAACAAAGCCCTATCAATATCAAATGGGTTTATTTAGCCTTAATAAATCTATTATCTTACGTACAACATTTTTACTTATGTATATTGTACTGCCTCAAACTTTCCTCACCAGATGAACAAACTTTAAGAATACAGGGTACAATCCTCGAAAGTTAAAATAAACACAAGCCCACCAAACATTCAAATTGAATTTTTATTTGTTGGTGAAATACAAACCTAATTTCTACAAACTAAAAAGAAAGCTAATAGAAAAAGCTAAACCACATATAACCTCCAAAAAGGACGCACTTAGAAGATAACCATACCAGAGTCACACAGAACTTGCATTTTTTTCTTTAATAGATTTGTACGTATCAAAGTAAACATTAGAAAACCATTGAAATCAGGGGCAATATACGCAGTGATTGAAAAATCCATCAAAGCCGCTTAAATCATCTCCCTGGCGGTAGAAGGAGAAGGTACATAATCCTGTCCTAAGGTGTTATGTACAGGATGCATTCCCCCAACTTTTCCGAGGTGGGGGAAGAAGTGTAATGCATTGGGTAAAAGGTATGACCATCAAACTGTGCAGATACCTTCCCTTTCGGTATAGGAAGATGGGAGGTAGTTGCGCTTTACTAATTTGCAAGACCCCAATGGGAGCTTTGGAACAGGGTATGGACATCCATCAAAGCATCATGGGAGGAGTTTTTTATCAGATATTATGGTAGACATGTATGCAAAATGCTCTGGTAGACATGAATGCAAAATGTGGAAGCATAGAAAAGCCACGTGAACTGTTTGACAGAATGCCTCAAAGAGAGGTTATATCATGGAATGCAATGATTGCAGGATATGCAAAAAATGGTTTTTTTTTTAAAAGCTTTTGAAACTTTAAAGCAAGTGCAAATAGCAGGTGTAAAGCCAGACTGGATAACTTTTGCCAGCATTCTCCCTGGCTGTGCCAAAATAGAAGAATTGGAACAGGGTATGGACATCCATCAAAGCATAAAGAATAGAGGAAATGTATCCTCATGATCGGATACGGGACTACCACATTGGGATTGGGATGGGCATTGATTAGAAGAATTTTCGCTTTACGCTAGACCTAAGCCAGAGCCCTCAACATATTGCTTCCCTTTCCTTCCATAAGTACCCATTTCAATGGACACAACGATATAGAGGTGTACATCAATTTTATAAAGAGTGGAGCAGCCCAACGCCATATATCTATTCCCCGACACCATTATAGAGTAGACGTTGCAGTTGCAACTGCCCTCGTGGAGATGTATGCAAAATGTGAAAGCATAGAAAAGGCACGCGAAATTATTTTGACTGGGTCTTGATTTACTAGAGAGGGGAAGAAAACTGAAATGAAGGAAATCCACGAATCTTACCTGTTAAAACAAAAAATAATGCTGGTGCAGAAGTTTTCAACCTTGCAGACTTCCAACTCCAAAGCTCGACGATGGTCTGTTAACAGTTCTTGATGATAGAATCCAAGAAGGGCTTCCATGATTGATAAGTCACGCTGTAGATAACAAACATGAAAATACAGAGACAGAAATGTGCACAAAAGATTATATACAAAAGGATACCTGAATGGATATTTTCTATTGCAATTTGAAATCCATAAAGTGCACGTGCCTGTCTTCTTCGAAATTTTCATGAAATCTCCATCGCCCCACAGAGCACCGACAGAACCCATAGAGCCCTCCACATTGGCCAAGATGAGCAGAAACAGGTGTAGGGCACCCACAAAGAGTCTCGAATCCGCAACCAAAATATCTGGATTCTAGGGCTACCAAAATCCGATTTGATTCGGAAGTCTGACATACAATTTCTTTTGCAGCAAATAATAAATGCAAGACAACAATTGTTTTCAGGTAACTTCAAGATGGTTGGACGGCGGCGAATACCTGTTTTCAAGCGGCAAATACGTGTTTGCAGGCGTGCAACATCTGTGCCCTGCGGTTGACAGCTGCCAAATACCAGTCAGCGGCAGGTTTGCCCAGTCAGCGGAAGGTTTGCAGGGAACCGAACACTGCTCGACGGCGGGCATTCCTATTTCAGGCGTGAGACAAGTTTGGCGTGAAAATGGACTGGGCAATCCTAGAAGTAGAGCCTATCGGCTAATAATATTATATATTGATTATATTTTGTTGATAATCTGATTTATGTAGATATATATATTATAGTATATGATTTTATTGTCAATAGTAAAAGAATATTTTTTTGATATGTGATAGATTATGTCCTAAATGAAGAAAGTCTTAATAAAAGAATGTCTTTTTGCACTTCAATGAAATATAAGCATTGCTTAATAAAAGATTGTGTTGGATGATTTTTAGTAAATGAGTATTCTAACTGAAGTGAAATGAATTATTTTAGGTATATCTGAGAGTTAGGGTTGAATATTAAAAGAATGTTAGACGATAAAAGATGTCAATAGGATAGTTACGGTTAAAATGAGCTTTAAAATAGTTACAAATAAAGGAACTGGGTAAATGTTAGTAAACTGAGTATTTATTAATTGAATTGGGTAACTATACTAGTGAGTTTATTTATTTCATGTATATGTATGTAATTTGAGGGTTAGGGTTCGTAAATGAATTTACATTTATATAGTTTTATTTACTGGAAGGTTAAATGATAAAGCTAATTTTAAGAGAGGGTAAAATACTAGGAATAGGTTAATTAATTTAAATGATACTGACTAAATGTTAAATGATTTTGTCTACCCTTTGTTAACTAATGAGTCTGTGAATGTTAATTAGTTTTATATTTATTTATCATAACTACTATGTGAAATAATTCTTTATTATCGTCTCTTTAGTATTATAATAAAGTTGTAATCAATAGAACTGTCATCTTAGTATTATATTAAAGTTATAATTAGGGTTCGTAGTAAACAGTGGACAAAGATGGTTATCTTATAAATGATATAGTTATTTTAAATATAATTATTTGTAGTAATTATTCTCTTAACTAAACTAACTGGATACGTTAAAATAAGGGATAAGAATGTTGGAATAATGCTTAAATTAAAGGAATGTCTTCCTAGGAAAAATGCAATGATTAAATAGTTTGTATGAGACAATGTGTTTCAACTAATGGATTAAGCATTTATGGAATTGTTAAAATGGGAGTCATTTGTGTATAATACATTTGATCTTTTGTGTCATTGGGACTGGTGTTTAGTAGGTCGGCTTCTCGGGGCCTAGGAGGGGGTATATTTATATGAATAGTCCTTAGGGTTGTTTAACCTTTGAAGTGGTTGGATTTGCGGTTAGTTATGTGTATAGTATGGTCACGATCCCTAAGGGTGTTGCCTCCTTTTATGTAGGGATACTTAAGATGTGGTAATGATATTATATTGAAGGGTATTCTTGTTGCAACTAGGGGGAGTGGCTCTCGATGGGGGTCGGGGTCTAGTGAGAGACTGCTAGGATAACCCAACTTGGACCATGCGATGACACTCCTACCTTTTCTAGTCTAGCACTCCCTAGATGTGTTTCCTCTTTCTATTGTGTGTGGGCCTCTAGAAGGGATGATGGTGTTGTTGGAAATGTTGTGTAGGGGCCATGTATAATCCCTTCCTTATGTTAGCATGTTGCTCTTTTGAGCGCCTCTTGGATGTGGGACCTTGTGTTATCTCCTAGCATGGGGGGTGGACCTTAGGGTTCCACATGGTTGGGAGGTTGGTGCTTTTCCTCCATTGGGTCTTCTTGTTGCATGTTGTGAGCGTGGTGACTGATCATTACTTGGTGGATTCTAGTTCCTGTTCCTGTTTGAGAAGATCTTTTGTCATGCATTTGTTTATTGTATTGTATAACCATTTGTATCACTTAATGTAATCTAATGTAATCTTTCCTCATGTACTAGGGGAAACAATGTTGTAAATATTTTAATGATGTAACGATTATTAATGATCCCATCTTACAAAAAGTATTGTTAAGTAATGCATCTTTCTTATGATAGTTAGCTAGAAAATGATTCCAATGTTTGGTTATCATTCATTACATTATGGAAGTAAGTAATGTAGGAAAATTTAATATGATGCCTTAAAATGAACCTTGTATGTTAGATCGTTCTTGTATCTTTTATTGTTGATGAGATGTTAGTTTGTGAGTAGTGTAGTCGGGGAACTTTAGAGGACCTAGGTTTAGATTATTATGTTATGTTCTATTATGCTATGGATTCTAATGTGAATGTTGTTTTTAAAAAAAATGTTTCGTTAATTTGGTTGAGATTGTGTTGTCCTCTAGGGTTCCTTGGCAGGGGCATTACATGATAAGCTTGATGTTGACACAAGATAGCAATATCTCAAGATAGCGATATGATAGAAAAGCTTCAAAGATTGTGGTTAACCTTGAAATGGAAATGATAGGTTGCTTTTATAGAAATCCCAATTCAAATGAAGGCACCTGATGATTGATGAAGAGGTATGGCAATCGATGGATGAGATTATTTGAGAAGAAAAGAGATAAGGATGGGAAGTATCAACCAAAACTCAAGAAGTTAGTTGAGATTTAGGGCTTGGCTAAGAAGAAACAAGTTAAATAACGACAACTATTATTTAATTTAGGAGAGGGAAAATTAATAATTTAATTATAGAAGAGAGGTGGAGTGTGAAAATATTAAATAATTAAAAATAATTATTTAATAAAATACAGAGGGAAAATGATAAATAATTAAATAATTAACAATTATTTAATTATGGAGGGAAGAAAGGGATAAATAATTAAATAAATAGGATTTATTTAATTACAGAGGGGAAAAGCTAATGAATAATTAAATAATAAAAACTATTATTTAATTATAGAAGAAAATATGAGTGAATAATTAAATAAGAATTTATTTAATTATGAAGGGAAAAGTGGAAATTAGTGACATAATTTAAATAAATTAACATTTATTTAAATTAATCATAAGAAGAATAAAGATAGAGTGAATTAATTAAATAATTAAAATTTATCTAATTAATTGAAGACAATGACTTTAAGAAATAATTAAATAATTAAAATTATTTAATTATGCGAGAAAGAAGGTGAATTAGTGATAAAATGTTGCTTGCAGGCTTGGGACATTTTCAATGTCTACAGGGACTATCAAACCTTGTAAAGGTTGTCAAGTATTGTTTAATAAAAATCATTGAGAACCTGTAGGATCATCAAAAGGGTAAAAGTGTGTTAATGAAGAGGTATGAGGCTTTATTAAGGTCTGTAAGCACTAAAAATCTCTAATCACCTTGAGTGAATACAATTGCCTTATGCATGAAGGTGTTATCAAGTTCTCAATATGGGAAGGGCATTATAGAAGGAGTTAAGGCAGTTTCAAGTTCATTAAGGAGACTTTAAGTGGCATTTACACTCCATGATATAAAATAAAATTTTCCTATGCCTAGCTAAGGTAGTTATAAGGAGTTTAAAACATATTCCTATAAACATGCAAGGAATAGTTATAAAGGAATAATGATTAGTAGGGGAACCTATCACAATTTTGACCATCATCAATACTTTTCTCGTGCACCTAAATGAGGTTTGGAAGGAATTAAATTAGGAGACAAGTCTTCTATTTCCTAAGGAAGGTTTGACCAACAACTAAAGGTAATTTCCATTTATTCCCACCAAGCCACAACTTTTAGATTCTTTTATGCCATTTTTACTTATGATATGATTTTGTAAGGGACGTGGGTTTATTATCTCTATTCTTTAAGAGAAATTTCAAACAACAAGAGACCTATAACAATTTTGGACTTGGATTTACAATTAAACTGTGTTAACCTTTCTTTATTTTTGATATATTGTGTATTATATTTGTTTGTTAATCTTTGTTTGTGGATAATATCTTTATTGCTTATATTGTTGTCCAACTTTTATACCTTTATGTAGAAACAAAATCACTCATTTACAAGTTGCATTTTTTGCATTCATCTTAATATTTTCTTGTGGACAATATCTTTGTCCCAAGTATATTGTTGTCCAACTTTTGTACCTTTATACAAAAACAAAATCACTCATTTGTAAGTTGCATGTTGTGCATTCATTAGTTTGTCTATCAATAGTTGTGGCTTTTGTGACTATATTAGTGTTGGGATTAAAATTATTTGATTTCATGCAAAATACTTATGTGAATACTTGTGAAACTAGAGATTGTGTGCAAGGAATCATTAGTATTTATAATAATCTTGTGTTCTTTGGAGAAACTTTAAGTTTTTTATATTTTTGGTGCATCACACACTCTCATCTTCAGTTATTTTCTCTACCCTTTTCATTAGTGAGATTCAATTAGGATTAGGATTAGTTTTAGTTCTATAAATTTATATCAAATAGAGAATCAACTCTTCATTCAAAGGTTTGAATTCAAATAGTAAGATGTCACACCTATAATCCATTTCAATGCTATCTTTGGACTATTAAACATGGTTCAACAAGTGTGCAAATTATAATGCTAATAGTTTTTGGCATACTTTGTGGGACTATTTTGATGATCCTAACATCATAAATTGAATGATTTTGGTGTGTTCTTCAGTGCATCTTTCCTTTTAGGGTATTTTTCTTTAATACCATGGTGACTCCAAGTTCAAATCTACTAGTTCATGCAGTCCAAGAGCTGGTATGTTTTTAGTTTACAAGGAGTAAATATTATTGCTCTCATTTTAAATCATTTTTGAATGAATTTATGGCATTTTTTAATGTTTTAGCATGCCAATATTACATGGATATATGTATTGTTCCCCTCCATTTCATGAAAATATACTATTTATGCCTCATCATCCATATCAAACTAGGAATACTCTTGGTTTTATCTCAAATACCCTTGCTATAGTAAGTTACCAACATTCTCCTAGTTCTTACCTCCCACATACCCCTGATTAACCTTCTAAGCAGTTTGGACATGCTTTTAATCAGCCTCAAAAAATCCCTTTTGTCCCTAGCCAACATTTTTACCTTCCAGTTAGCCCCAAAACATTGACACTACAAAGATTGGTAGCTTGAAAGATATGTTGATGGATTTTCTAAAATAGATAAATTATATTAGAAGAGAGAAGGAATATAACTTGCAACATGAAGAGATTTATTATCAAGCATACCTTTTCCAACAAGATATGAAAACACAAAGAAGATATGAAGAAGAATATCTTGGTAGGTAGATTGAAACTAAGGAAGAATAGGTAAATCAAGAAACTAAATCTACCTCAGGGCACACCTTCATTTTAGAATTTCAAGTTTTAGAGGTCTTCATCCATTGCAAGATCCTATATTTTTCCAAACTCAGTATATTATCCCACAAGAGAAACCCCTTGAAAAACCTATACTGTTGATGTAAATAGGTGTTTAGTTCACTAGTGGGTCCTACTTACATGTTAATTTTACTTAGGTCATAGGGAATTTTTTTACAAGGCTTAGATGTCATGTGATCTTATCTTATCTTATCATGGAATTTAATACTTGTTTCTTAATTCATTTAATAATTGTTGAGGTAGTTGTCTCATTGTACAAAATTAGGACACATTTCATGATCTTGTCTAATCCTATCTCACAACCTTGCCTTTATAAGCAAGGAATAATATGTACATTTACATATTCAATCAATCAATCTTTCATCCTTAATCACAACAAGATATTCTTTCCATTTCTCTCTTGTGGAAGATATTTTGGTTTGGTAATTGATCCTTGGGTATTGGGAGTTCATGTTCAACTCCTACATGGTATCAAAGCTCTAATGTTCTAGACTCCTTCCTAGACCTGAGGGACATATATTGGCTTGAAGAATGACCTTTACATTGAATCTAGGGTGTTTCAATGACCTCACAGTTGAATCTAAGGCATTAGAGAAAGTCAGAATTGACTTTTATTTCATCAAAATCTGACATATTGGGCTAGATCTACAAGGATTTCAAGTTGGGTGAAGGTTACTAGATCTAGAAGGTAACTAAAATGTCAAAGCACTTTGGCCAAAATTGACCCTACCATTGCATTTGGAAGGCTCAAAAACCTAAAGAACATAAGTGCCAAATTGTCAAAATTAGACACTTTGTCCTAGGGCATCAAAATAAAATTTCATCTAGTCAATATATTTTGTATACGAATCCCTTCCTATTTGTACCGTATGACATCGTCTGTAGACATCATATTGGATAGTCGACTTGTTGGGTGAATATTTTCACCATATTCAGGTGAATATTCCCTACGTACTTTTGCTTGCATCACTCTACATACTTGGTCTTCATCTGTATGTCATCTGTCATTTCCATCACAATAAAAGGGTACATTTTATTAAAATTTTCAATTTAAAATGTTGGTCATGGTTGGTTTGGTGTTTCACCTTGGTTTCAGGATTTAATAATCATGGTCACCAATGCTTGTAACAAGGGCTTATGCCTCAAGTGGCACAACCTTTGGCTCACCACCCTGTCACTAGCATTGTTCGAGAGTTGTTGCTCCATCATCGCCTAGGCAACACTAATTTAAAGCAAAATTTTATATCACCAGTCGTATGGGCACCCAGGGCCCAAGCTTGGGGCCCTTGCCCAAATTGGGATTTTTTTTCAAGTGGCCATAACTTTTCACCATGGTATCAAATTTTCAAAAATGAGATATTGTTGGAAATTTGGCTTTGTGTAATTTGTATTGGTGAAGGTTATTTTTCAATATTCTTTTTTTGGTGCCATTATTTTTTGTTTGAAGTTAGATTTAGATTTTTGGCTCCTAAGCTCATAATTTTTTTTCACAATCTCTAATTTTTGTCATTCTTGCAGTGTTGGAAAGGTATTGAGGATCTCTCTCAAGCCATCCATGCAATTTTTCTAGGTTTAACCCAAGTATATTTTATTCAAATTTGTGTGTATTAACATTATGGTTGGTCACTTGGACATACTATCACTTGGGAATGTGTTGTTTTATCTTTGGACTTCATTTTAGTTCTAGATATTGTATCTATCTCTTGTTGCTTCAATTAGATTCTAGGATTGCTCCATATCAAGAGTTTTCTAGTGTTCCTTATCATTCAAACAATCAATATTTAAGTCTATTTCTTTATCATGATTCCAAATTTGCTCCAACAATTAAGAGTTTCTAGTTTCCAGTATCAAACTCATCTTGTCCTTTGTTGCTTGGATTAAGGTTCCAGAGTTTACTCCACCATTGTGCTTCTAGTGTATCTTTACAATAGGTTATCTCATTATGGAGGGGCTATATAGTTTCTCTTCTTTCCTTATTATGAAAGGGAAATTGATTATATCTTTTCTCTCTTTTGGAGAGTTTTGTCCCACTAGGGTTTGTCCTTTTATCTATTTGTGAGAGATTGTATTTGTACAAGGGAACATGGAGTTGTAGTTGAGACCCATCCTTGCATTTTTACACCATTTGCATAATAATATTCTCCCAAAGTTACACTTAAGGGGGGATGTTGGTGTAAATAGGTGTTTTACCTAACTAGTTAACTGGTAGGTCCTATTTATATGTTAATTTTACTTAGGCCCTAGAGAATCTTTCTAAAGTCTTAGATGTCAAGTGATTTTACCTTATCTTATCATGTCATTTAATATTTTTTTCCTAAGTCATTTAATAATTGTTGAGGTAATTCTCTCATTTTATAGGATTAGGACACATGTCATGATCTTGTCTAATCCTATGGCATCATATGTACATTTACATATTCAATCAATCAATCTTGTGTCTTTAATCATAGCAAGATATTCTTTCCATTTCTCTCTTGTGGAAAATATTTTGGTTTGGTAGTTTATCCTAGGATGTTGGGAATTCGCGTTCAAATCCTACATATACTTCTTCAAGAGACTCAATAAACCCTTTAGATTCCCCTACCAAATCATTTCTCTTGTCTTAGCACCATTTCATTTTTTGAAGGTGGACTTATTGTTTGAAAATATAGTTGGTCTAATGAGAAAAACATGGAGGATGTGTTTGAGGAAAAAGAGAAGAAAATTGATGCTTTTAAACCTTATATGATATGAAGATTGAAAAATAAAACCTACTATGAGAGGAAAATGAACAAAATTAGTTCAGAATAGTATAGAATTGAGCAAATGGGTGGTGATTATAGTAATGAGGAGTTGGTGGATTTTGTTTGATGAAATTTATTACTCCATTTACAATGGTGAAGAGAAAATATCAATGCCAACATTAGTAAAATATTTGGAGCAACATGTGGATACTAATGACCTTGATAAGTTGACAATCCATGAAGACAAGTATGAGAGTGAAGAAGAAAATAATGAGAGTCTTTTTTTTTAATATGGAGAGATTAATATACATAATATTGTTGGTCAGGTTGAGAAAGACATAAAACAAGAACCAATGCTTGAAGGATAAAAAAACCTTCAAGAATATTTCCATGAAGCTAAAATGAGATGTCATGAATAAAAGAAATGAAGAGCTTGAGGAAGACATTTTTTGGGATGAGATAGAATAATTTTTCTCAAGTTTGGATATCAATGCAACATCTACTAAATCATAAAATCATGAGTTCCATGAACAATAAGAGAGAACTTGGTCATGTTTCTAGACGAGTCACATGAACTAGAACATTCCAACCAATGAGATGGTAGAAAAGCAGAGATTGAAAATGAAAGCAACACTACTGGTTTGAAGATTTCCCTTTCATGAGGATGTCCTATTCAACATCTATCCTAGTTGGAGGCCAACAATACACCACATGCCATGCTTCCTCCTAATGATGAATTTGAGCATCACAAAGGATGAAATCAATTTGCCTACCCATTTCAAGACAACTGCATGTCAAGTCAACTCGAATGGGTAAGTGAGTTTGTTCTCATTATCAAAGAAGTATTTCAATAGCTTAATAAACACCCATCCTTTCTTCACCCTTGGTTGGCTATCCAAAAGCATGAAAAACATTTTAAGTTGATTAGAAAGGGAATCTATTTTGACAAACCAATCAATGATTTTGTTTGAGCAATTCACATGTTGGTTAGGTTAGGTTAGGAATATTTTATCTTATTTTCCTCCAAGTTTTGTTGCACATGTTTTCCTTTTTTATAGGAAGTTTTGATTATTTTTCTTAGGAATTTTTGTGTGTTGTCCTTCATTGTTTTCTATTTAAGGCAATTGTTAGAAATTATATTTACTTAGGTGAAGATTATTTATTATTTGTATTATTTTAAATTTTTTAGGAATAGTCCAAAGGAATCCCTACAAGTCTTTTGTCTCATTTGAGTATCCATCCTCACATGTGAGGATAACTCATTTTTATAACTCCTCTTTAGAGGAATATTAAGGCTTAGGTGTAACATCCTCCTTATGAGGATCTTGACACCTTACACACACATAGGATGAAAGGTGGCATACATAGAAATAGGAGTTACTTATGCAATTCATATCTCACCTCTATTTATTGAGTCTCTTCTCTCATTATTTATATAATTATATGCTTAAGTTCTATCACTCTCTCTCATTGTAATATTCTTTAGGCTTTATGCCATTTTCATACAAGGGGTTTTTTCTTTGCTTTCCCCCTTACAAAATTTTGTGTCTCTTGAATATTTGGTGTGATTTCTCTTGGTTTTAATCTTGGATGGTAATATTTTCTTCAAACAATAACTCTTGGATTAGTACTTTCCTTTTATTTCATTTAATTATTTTCATGGTATCAAAGTAAGGTGTTACCAATCCTTTTTCAAGCTACATTGTTGAAGGTTTACCATTTTTTGAAGCACTCACCTTGGAGGCACATTCTTGAGAGAAGAAGACTTAGAGATTTACTTTACTTAAAATTCAATTATTTTTTAAATAATTTAATAGTGTTTTTGTTCTAACTGTTAGTGTTAGGTAGCTTTAGGAGATATTTTCTCCTTAATTAAAGGCAAGTCGGCCTAAATATTGCAATTAATATTTTATATGTCTAAGGGAGCCGGCCTAGTTTTGTATATATACAAGGTGGTGATCATTAATTTACACATCAAGCCATTATCATATTCAATTCACATTCTTTCAAGAAGGAGTTCGCACTTAGTAGTAGATTAGTTTGTAGCAGCTGACCATTCTCAAGGACAATCACATTCATTTTTATCTTTGCATCAAGGAGTGATGCTATTGTTCATTATATTAATTAAGCCTTGAGTAAGGCCAAACTTGTAAGCAAATTTATGCTCTTATTCATTCAATATATTGGAGATATATTTTGTTGGGTTTTTTTCTCCCTCGAGTAGGAGGATTTTCCCAGGGTAAATTGCTTTGTTTATTGTTCATTTGTTGCATTTTCTGCTTTCTGTTAAATCTAATCCTAAAACTAACATGGTATTAGAATGGGTTTAAGCAAAGATTTGATCAGATTTAAGTATTCAAGACAACTCTTTATCTAAGACACTCTATCATGAAGGACCTTGGTGAATTCAAGAAAAAATGACTTTGATAAGAAGACATTGAGGAATTATCTTGGGAGTCATTGGAGAAGTCAATCTGTGGAGAAATATTTTAGTTTGAGAAGCATGTCAAATTTATTCTTGGGTGGAAATTTTTCTAGTAGAAGTTTATGGTTTTCCTTGGCATCATAGACACAACTTATTGTGCACACATTACAACTATCTTAGAGGGCGATTTCATCTTGCATAGACGTAACTTTAGTTATTGTAAATTTTGGAAGGCATTTTTATGATCATTCTTGAGGGTCAAGATCACTTCACCCAGGCATCTTTCCAGTCATATTATTTACATCAGAAAACTAAAAGGAAGTTAAACCATTATTTGTGGGAATAAAACTAAAAGTCATCACATTTTTTGAGAGGAAGCTTAAATTAGTCTCTTAATTATATTGTGGCGAATAGAAGGGATAAGGGATAGTCGATACAATCTCTACCATTAATGTTGGATATCTAATTCTAAGCTACCGCACCAATAAGGTCAAAGCCGTGCCATCTACGGAGTGGGTAAAAGTCACCTATACAATAGTGAAGAACAAATTTGGGCTTCACAGTCAAGGAAAGACCAAGTTGTGGGTATCTTTGAGCAAGCACAGATCAACAAGGTTGCATGAAACCTATATTATGTTGTCCCAGGTGGCGTATTATATGATGATGTTGATGTGGGTACATAACTACTCCGAAGGGATACAAATTTTCCTTATGATAGCCAATCACATTCACATATGCTGAAGTCATTTTAAGGTGATCAAGAATTTCTCAATTGTATATCCTAGCAGTGAGAACTCACTGGATGCATAAAGGGGCAAATGGAGGTCGAGGCTATTGAGTTTTGTTTCTAAAACAGATGAAGATGAAGTGAAAAGAGCATCACAATAAAGAGATAATTATTTTATGTGTGTACCTTTGAATAATGATGTAGTTAATTCATGCACTAACATTGGGAATAGTGAATCATGTATGCTTCTATCATTGATCTAGATATTTCTCTTTGGGGTAGTTTGATTCTATGAACTATTAGTAATCTCTCTAAAATTCTTCCAAGATGGATCGAGGAGCAAAAGGATGATGAGAGACTACTTAAGGAATTCAAGGGAAGAAGAGCTTGAGGCATCCTGTGAGGAAGTCACGCAGGATAAAGAAATGATATCAATGGAGACACAACTTGCAGCCATGGGACTAAGTTGGTGGCACATAAATTCACTGGAGACATCTCTCGAAGATGAAGAACCTATACAAATTGCGATTAGTTTCTTCAAAGAGGAGGAAATAACATTTAGAGGGAGTCTGACAAACCAACAAAGGAAACCTTGAACGAGGAGGTCGAGAGGTTGATGCAAGTACTTGGAGCGTTAGAGGGAGTCACATAATCATGAAGATTTGTGTATTGTATATTTCTCTGAGATGAAGAAATATGAGGTGAAAGCCCTTGTAGTGTATATTTCTCTAAGACAGAGAAATATGAGGTGAAAGCCCTTGTAGTGTATATTTCTCTGAGATGGGGAAATATGAGGTGAAATCCCTTGTAATGTATATTTCTCTGAGATAGAGAAATATGAGGTGAAAGCCCTTGTAGTGTATATTTCTCTGAGATGGAGAAATATGAGGTAAAAGAACTTGTAGTGTATATTTCTCTGAGACAGAGAAATATGAGGTGAAAGCCCTTGTAGTGTATATTTCTCTAAGACAAAGAAATATGAGGTGTGAGCCCTTGTTCATCTTTGAGACTGAGATGAGACGTCATGTTGAGAGACTCCATGATGACATCACATTGAGAGACTCCATGATGTACCCTTGTACTTGTGTTTCTTTCCACACATAGGATTAGCCATTGTGGATGTCATGTTGGGAGACTCCATGACGACAACACATTGAGAGACTCCATGATGAACACTTGTACATGTGTTTCTTTCCACACATGGGAGTAGCCATGGTGGATGTCATGTTGAGAGACTTCATGATGACATCACATTGAGAGACTCCATGATGAACCTCTGAGATTTCCACAAATGGGTGTAGCCATTGTGGGCATCATATTGGGAGACTCCATGACGTAGATATCTGGAAAATATCTCCCTAGCTAAGAGGGAGTGTTAGTGTTTGGTAGCTTCAGGAGATATTTTCTCCTTAATTAAAGGTAGGTCAACCTACATATTGCAATTAATATTTTATATTTTTCATCTCTAAGGGATATGACCTAGTTGAGAAGTCACTTAGTTTTGTATATATACAAGGTGGTGATCATTCATTTACACATCAAGTCATTCTCATATTCAATTCACACTCTTTCAAGGAGTTTGTACTTAGCAATAGATCAATTTGTAGCAGTGGACCATTCTCAAGGACAATCACATTCATTTGTATCTTTGCATCAAGGAGTGATGCTATTGTTCATTATATTAAATAAGCCTTGAGTAAGGCCAGACTTGTAAGTAGATTTATGCTCTCATTCATTCAATATATTGGAGATATATTTTGCTGGGTTTTTTTCTCCCTTGAGTAGGAGGGTTTTCCCAGGGTAAACTGTTATGCTTATTGTTCATGTGTTGCATTTTCTGCTTTCTGTTAAATCTGATCCTAAAACTAACACTAACCCTGCTGGATTTTTTTGTGTAGGAAACAAAGTTTTTTAAGTTTGTTTTACAATTTCAATTTATAGATTTTAAATAATCTTTTTTACTAATCTTTGCAATTTCAAGTTGTTTATTATAAAATATATTTAGTTAATCTATACAATAATATAACAAATCTGGATGCATCTAAAAAAAATACATTTGTGCAAATAATTTTATACTTTTTGAAACCCCAAGCAAGGGGTTGTTTTTCAAATAACAATTCAGTTTTTTTTTTTCAAATAGAGTTTTTTTTTACATAAATTTGCAATAAAAAATTTACCCTCCATCTTCTCTTCTCAAACTTAAAAAATATGCATCCTCAAACATATTTTTACTTGTTTTCTCCATCATTCCTTCCAAGTCCACAAAAAATAGGGGTGCCTTGGTGCACAAGGACCTAGACATGACCTGGGGTAAGAACACCCTATTTCATTGGAAACCCCTTCTTATTGCCCCCTTTAATAGTTCTGGGAGGATTTTCCCCTTTGCACCTCTAAACCCTTCTCTCGAGACCAACATTAGCCTTGAACCAACATCTTTTTCTATAAAAGGAAGGAAAAATTGTTTGGGGTGTCAGTAGGGTCCTTCCTCCCTCATGCCATCTTCTAGGTTGACTCTAGTCACTCATATTCTTCTCTTTTACCATGGACATGCCTGCAAATTTTGGGTAAGCACCACCACACCATTCCATCATCATGTCCTCCTCCATATCCTCACCCCCAATTCTTTAATAGGAAATCATAAGGTCGTAACCCTTCTACAAATCACCATTCCCTTACCCTTCACGACCAACCATATCCATTGAATGTTGTCTTTCCATAGCTTCAAGCCTGGACTTCCATTCCATGTCCCTTTTCTTTGAAGCCTCCTCATAAGCCTTTTGTAGCTCAACAAGCTGAGTTGATCCATTCTCAATAATCCCTAATTTATTTTTTTTAAAGTCATTAACCCTAATTTTTAAATGGTATTTTCCTTTCAGAGGCAAGTTCATTTTTTTTATATATATTTTTTTATTTTTAAGGAATGCTTTAAAAACATATTAGTGTTTTTAAGGAGGCTATTAAATAAATGTAAAATTTGAATTTTTTAGAGCTTAGGAAATTTAGAAAACAACCATAAAGGGGTTAATTTTTTTTCCAAGCTTAAGTTACAAGGGCTATTCTTTTTAATTATTTTAGGTTAACAATATTAATTTCCTTATAATAAGTTTTTTTAACAAAAGAAACCTTTACTTAAAAGAGTGTTATTTCTTTTAATAAAGGCATATTTTTATTTTATAGTTATACAAGTAAATATTTTATCATTTTTTAATCATGTCCACTCTCATTCTAGAAATTAAATTAAACTCCTCTAATTATCACTCATGAAAACACACATTTTATTTATATTTTGATTCAAACATCTCTTAGATGTTGTGACGAATTCAAAATCAGATTCAAATCCATCGACATCCAAGGATGCTCAAAAAAAGTGGAAGAATCAAAATGAGGAAGCTCTTGGCCTCATAGGAATTTCCATGTCTCCTGAACTATATGTTCAATTAAGAATATCTATGATAGTTCAAATGAGTCAAGGAAGATACAAATTCAAGATAAACTTGAAGACTTGAGGTATACAAATTTCAAAAGTATGGATTTTTTTTTTGTCACAGATTGATGCACTTAATAGTCAATTGCATGGTTTAGGAGTAAATTTTTTTTTTAAATAAAAAGGGGTAAAAATTTATTGATCAAGAAAACTATTACAAAGCCAAAGAAACTCAAACCCATCAAGGGAAAGCAACCAATCCCAAGAAACATCTCATATCCTCCATAACCCAGTCTTCAAGAACATGGGAAAGATCTCCTAGAAGGCTTCCCCAGTCATCCATATTCCACATCCCCATCTACTCTGACACCCATCTAGATAGACCATCTGCCACCTTATTCCATTCTCAAGGAATGTGAAAAAAAGTGATAGAGTCTAAGACCTCACTCATAGCAATAATTTTCTTAACCACAACATCCAACTGCCAATTCACATCCTCAAAATTCCTTCTATTTAGCATATCAATAACAACCTGAGAATCTGATTCACACACAACCCACTTCCAACCAAAGGCACAAGCACATTCCAGAGCCAAAAGAATAGCTAAGGGCTCCATGAAATTATTAGTTTGTTGAACTTTGTATATAGAAAAGAAGAAAACCACCACTCCCGAACTATCCCTGCCAATACCCCCAATCCCAACATGCCCAAGATTACCTCTGGACAACCCATCAGTGCTAATTTTTAGCACACCCAGAGAAGGAGGACATCAATGACCTCTATGCTAAATCCTCTCCCTACCACACCACCACTAGCCAAGCAACAGGTGCCTCCTCCAACCAACAAAAAGCCCCAAATAACTAACCATACCCTAATCACTCAAGTCAACAGGAACATACAAATTACACTTAGCTTCCAGAGTATCTTGTATGACCCCCAAGATTCTCAACTAGATCTGTCCAACTAGCAACTTCTTATCCAAGAAAATTTTACGGTTGCGTTCCAACCAGATATGCCAAATGATCAAGCTAGGGCCAATAACCTAAGCTATTTGAAGAAACAAAGTTTTAGCAGGTAGATTCCCCTAGCCTCTCCAAAAATCCTCCAAAGAATAGGCATGTCTACACTGCTAACTCCAAGTATTCCACCAACAATTCCAAATTTCTCTATCAAAGGGGAACTGAAAAAAAGGTGGGATAGTGGGATAAACACTCAACATTACAAGAGCACATAGCACACATAGAAGGACCCTAAAATCCATGCTTCCAAAGATTCTCCCAGGTGAGACATCTTCCTTGCACCACTAGCCAAGAGAAAAAGTTACACTTAGTCTAGGAAAACTTATTCCATACCTATTTACCCAAAAACACCCAAGGAACACCCAAAACCTGTTTACCTAGAACCCAATGACCAGAGGCAATAAATTTTTTACCTTGGTTTAGGAGTAAAACTTGAATCTCTTAGAATAATTCATATTATACTTAAAAAATGTCTTCCTAGACAATTTCAAAAATTTATTACAAATATTCATGCTCAATTAGCTATTCCTTCATTAGCTAATCAACTTACTTATGATATTTTTTGAAATTTATTAAGGAGAGAAGAAGCAAAATTGAATCAATTTGGTAATCTTAAAAATAGTGAGCATGCTTTTATGTCTAAAAATAATAAGCAAAATTTTAAGCCTCATAATAAATAATATTATAATCCTAAATCTCATCATAATAATACTAATGATACTAAAAAGAATAACTCTTATAAGAGGCCTCATTGTAATTATTGTGATAGAGATGGTCATTGGTCTAACAATTGTTTTAAGAAAAAATGATAAAAATCCCATGACACAAAATAATCAACAAAATGAACCTAATAATAATAAGTTTAACAACGATGCAAATCAATCTAGATGATCTTTTACTTGTTATAATACTTCAAAACCTCTTGAATGGGTTATTGATTCAGGTGTCTCTCAACATAGTTACTTCTCATAAAGAGGTATTTGAATCCATGCAACTTGAAATGTCTAATGTTCCACTTCAACCTGCTAATAATCATAGTTATAAAGTAGAAGCAATTGTAGATGTGAATATACCTAATGGTAAGTTACATGATGTTTTGTATGTTCTTGAATTAAAGAATTTTTTTATTTTAGTAGCTAAGCTTTGTCAAGATTACAAAATATAATTTTATAAAGATATGTGCTATGTGATTGATCAAAACAAAATCATAAAGTCATTGATAATGCTAAATTAGACAATGATAATTTATTTAAATTTTATGAGTTTTCTCATTCTAAATATTCTTTACTATCTACCTTTGATTTCAATGTTTGGTATGAAATACTTGGGCATATCCATGCTAACAATATTTCCTTGATACAAAAGTCTAATATGGTAGAAGGATTTCCTAGCATTGTTCCATCTAAAATTGTATACATAGGTTGCATGAGTGCTATGATGCATAGGGAACCCTTTATACAAGGTCAAGCATGGATGGTGCATCATAAGTTGCACCTAGTCCATAGCGAACTTTTGGGACCCATGGAGAATAACTCCATCTAAGGATCAAGGTATGCACTTAATTTTGTTGATGATTATTCTAGAAGAACTTGGATATATTTTCTTCAAAGTAAGGATCAAGTTCTTGATACTTTTTTTGAATTTCATAAATTTATTGAAAGGTAATCTAATTTTCAATTCAAAATTCTTAGGAATGATAATGGTAAAGAACATGTGAATAATGATTTCTAATGAGCCCCAGGAATGTCTAGTTCTTGGCTTTAGTTTCATGTTTTTATCTCATTTATTCTAAAATTCAAAAGACATTTTCAAACCTTCTTCATATAATTTAAGAAATTTAAAAGTATTTAAGGATGATATATTATATTAATGAATAGGTGTGTGAACTTTGAATTTCTATGAGATTTAGTAGAATTTTATGATTAATCATAGTTGCTAATAATGAAAATTTCCTTAAGGAATAAAACTAACTCCTGCAATGAGGAACCTATCAAACTGCAACAAAAAGATTCTCAATTGACAACAAAAGGATGACAGTTCAACTCAATTAGGGGAATCAACTAGCTACAACATGTGAATATTTCCAAAATAAGATGCAATCAATGGTTTTAGGACGTGGATATGGATATCTATGTGTCACTCTACCATTTCAATAAACTGTGGAGGAAGGAGTTTATTCTAACAAGGGATAGTAGTTATAATGAAAACTGCCCTGTTAAGCATGCTTATGTTATAACGGTCTTCTTGATTGTTGTAGAATCCTTATTGGATCCTAACATTGTTGGAGTAAATAAATCATTATCTGATAAATAATTAATCATC
This sequence comes from Sequoia sempervirens, assembly GCA_007258455.2. Classification (NCBI taxonomy): domain Eukaryota; kingdom Viridiplantae; phylum Streptophyta; class Pinopsida; order Cupressales; family Cupressaceae; genus Sequoia; species Sequoia sempervirens. Next base: position 121,917,494 of record VDFB02000002.1, on the reverse strand, counting down.
AATTAATTATTAGGGTATTTTTTACTTTAGTTCACTTAGTCTAAACTTAGGAGTTGTTTTAATCTTTAGTTTGATTATTTTATTAGTTTGGACTAAAGCTAGGACAAGTATCATCGCATGAGATTATAACACTTGTCTCTATCTGGTCAAATCTACATGTAGTATTTTCTTGTGCAATGATTTTATAAAGCTTGCATATTCAGTTGTAATATTCATCTAGGTTATTTGCATCAGCATAATTCTCAGGTTATTGAGCACAATATTTCTTTTTGATCTTCTCTATTTTGATAGGTAATTTCTTGTAGGTGTTTCATGGAAGTTGTGGATTGAATCTTCAATTCTATCATGGTATCAATAATCATATTATAGGGATTATATATTCTAGTGTTGATCTTGACACTATGTATGTTGTATCGAACATTGAATGTCACCACATAATTTGGTCATGACTTTGGGAGATCTATGGAGACCCTCAAATCTCTCCATACCTAGAGGATCCAGATATAGATTATCTCACCCTTCTTGCAAATGTAGATTCCATACCCTTTAATGATGATACTTTAGAGGAGCTTGATTATATCACAGGTATCACATGTTCTAATGGTTCAAAGACTTGCATTAATGTTATCACTCTTTAGATTGAGACTACATCATCTTCTTTTGTTCCTAATCAGCTTGGCATCACCACATCTTTGGCCCCTATTGATTTAGTACAACAAGACATCATACATCTTCTAGACACAACTACTCAGGATTTGTATCTTATAGACATAACATCATTGTTTGTAGAGTCTCAAATTGTAGATCTACATGATTAATTTGAGGACATCCATCTATTTATTGACAACCACATCATTGTTGTTGGCCCACCATCTTCATTGCCTTTGAATATTTTTCTAAATCAATCTTCACGAAATTTTGGATCAACATCATTGCTTTTTGACATGTGGACACATGAGAAATTTTCAAAGGAACGCATCATTTGGATTTGAATTCCTAATTCACCCATTCTTTTGGATTGGCTTCTCCAATCACCAGTGGATTTATTTCTTCCTAAGGGGAGAAATGTTTTTTACAAGCAATGGATCATATTCTGTCTTCAGATGTTCATCATTGGCACGGGAGCTATTTCTTTGTGGGGGGGGATTCACATCCTCTATTTCTCTCTCCTATCGGGGGGACATCTATTATACTTGCATGACAGAAGCAATCCTTGGGGGGTCACATTGAGTCCTCCTTCTATCCTTCTTTCACTAGTGCAATCATTTCTTTTTATCTTTTGGAGAGGAGGTTTTCCCATGAGGTTTTCTCCTTTTCTCCAATTATGAGAGATTTAATTTACATATGTTCATGGGTACCTCATCAGACCTTGTAGGCTCTGAGACCCATTCTGCATTCATTTAGCTTCCTTTATCAATTGTTTAGATTCTCCCTAAGTTGATCTTAAGGGGGGTGTTGGAGTAAATAAGTCATTATATGATAATTAATTAATCATCAATTAAGTATTAGTCTTTTTTACTTTAGTTCACTTAAGCTAAACTTATGATTTTTTTTAACCTTTAGTTTATTTCTTTTATTAGTTTGGACTAAATTTAGGACAATTTATCTCATTGCATGAGATTAGAACACTTGTCTCTATATTATCAAATCCACATGTAGGGTTTTCTTGTGCAATTATTTTATAAAGTTTTCACGTTCATTTGTAATATTCATCCAGGTTATTTACATCAATAGAATTCTTAGGTTATTGAGCACAATCTTTCTTGTTGATCTTCTCTATTGTGATAAGTAATTTCTTGCAAGTGTTTCATAGGAGTTGGGGATTGAATCTTCAATTCTATTAAAAACTTCTACTTCCACCCACTTTTATATTTTTGTTTAGTAAAAGACCTAGTCCTCCTATTTTCTAGGAAGAGTTAACAATTGTTAATAGTCTATTTATAATTTTTTGAATAATAGGACTCTCACATACCCTACATATGGGGATAATCTTATGAGAGACCATAGCTAGATTTTTGCATGAGACTAGATTGAAGATTAGATTGATTATATTATATTTTGAGTTTTGTATATGTTGGATTATAATAAAGAAGAATATTTTTGTTGCATGATTTCCTAAGTTAGTCATCAAAAGGAGATAATGTGGAATGCAACAACTCAAGAAAGGGCCACTTGAGGTATTGCATCATCCATGTTAGCTTAGATGGTTAGTTATATTCTGAATTGCATTCTCTGAAGTATCGTTTCTAGTTTACATTAAATTAATTTTTATGTTATCATTTCTAAATTGAAGTCTCTCATTTACAATTTTGTTCAATGCCATTAAAGTAATT
>VDFB02000002.1:121786433-121915061 GCA_007258455.2 Sequoia sempervirens | reverse complement strand
ATGAATGTTTATGTTTTCGTGTTATTTGAGGTTGTTTAGGGTTTTTTTTCTAAGTTTTCAAATATTTTTGTGTTTTCAAAGTTTTTCGAATGTTTAGGGTTTTTCTGAGATTTTACCAAGAACCTAACCTAGAAGACTACCCTAGGGGCCTCGAGGGCTTATCAAAGATGAGCCTTGCCTACATTATACATGTAGAGACCATGTAGTTTGACTGACTTGACTTATTGCCAATGAGAAATGAAAAATTGGTGGAATGTCAATTTATTATGATGGACTGCTAAAGGACTGACCTAAAGTGTCTCAGGGGCACATCAATGATGGCCTTGCCTATGTTCAAGCTTAGAGACAACGTACTTCGACATGGTGTTGTTCTTGGATTTTGGATGTTTTGACATGTTTAGGGATTTTGATGTGTTTTTGATATTTTGGTTTTTTTACTTTAAAACTTTTTGAATGTTTTTGGATTTTAGTTGTACAGGGTGTTGAATGTTTTTGGATTTTTCTGATGAATGTTTTTGGGATTTTTAATGATATTTTCAATAACATTAAGATATACAAGAACTCGATCCAATTCATAAAAAATTTCCCCCTAGTATTATGTAATAGACTACCTCAATATAGGCATGACAAGCCAACCTTTAGAATATGCCAAGTAATACTAAAGGGGATACGATACTTCATGATATCAAGCTATGATACAAATGTAGATGGGTCATGGAATAAATAAGATGAAAAGCCAAAGAGGGATGGAGGTGCTTTATTTACGCAAGGTGCTTGTTTTCCAAGATTTCCCCAAGGTTCTTTCCCAAAGCACCACTGAAGTGGTTTTCACTATAGGATGATTTTTTTCTTTACTATTTTCAATTCTTTTTTCTCATTTTTTTGGAGTTTTGATCATTTTTTGATTTTTTTTGTATTTTTAGATTTAAATTGTTCAAGCCTAGGCATAAAAATTTCCAAGATGTAGGCTATTGGCAAGTTCCTGCAATGGTTCACATTCGAGCATTGATAATTGGTAAGCTCTTGACCCATAGCTTGTTGTGACTACAAATAGACCTAACCAATTAGGCTCAAACTTTCCTTTACTGTCCTGATCTAGAAGATTTTTTTTGTTCTACTTGAGAACAATATCCCCTACCTAGAAAGAACGACTCTTGATCTTTTTGTTATAGCTCTATTTTAGTTAGTTTTGATATAATTGCAAATGATTAAGGGATTTAAGATGACACTCATCCAGAAATTCTAACTCATTTAGCCGAGATACTCTATACTCTTCATTAGTGATTAGGTTCTACAGTAGACTCATAGTGATGGAAGCTCAACCTTAATAGGAAAGAGGCTTCTAATCTGTAGACCAAGGAGAAGTGGGTTGCACTTGTAGGCATGTTGATATTGGTTCAATAGGCCTAGAGGGTGGGATTTAACTATAGATTCCAGTCACGACCAACTTCATTGACCATTTTCTTTATGATTTTTAAAATGGCTTTATTTGTAGCCTTAGCTTGACCATTGCCTTGAGGGTAATATGGGGTAGAGAACTAATGTTTGATGTTGAATCTTTGACATAGCTCTTTCACATTTTGATTCTTTAAGGTTTTGTTGTTTGAGATAAGGTCTTGTAGAACACCATAATGGTAGATGAGGCAATTCAAGATAAACTTAGCAATTTGCTTCCCCATTGTGTAGGTCATAGGAATGGCTTCGACCCACTTGGTAAAGTATTCAATGGTTGTTATGATGAACTTATGGCCATTAAATGAGGTGGGAGTAATCTTTCCTATGAGTTCAAGCCCCCACTGTGAGAAAGGACAAGGTGTGACCATTGGTTGTAACTCCTGAGCTAGAGCATGAATAAGATCTCCATGTTGTTGACACTAGACACACTTTTGCACATATTGATGGGCTTCTCTTTCCATGGTTGGCTAGTTGTACCCCATCCTCAATAGTTTCTTAGCTAAATTCATAACACTCGAATGGGAACCACATATTCCATCATGAAATTCTATTAAAGCGGTCAAGGTTTCCTCTTGGTTAAGACATTGTAGTAATTTCCCCTTGATGCTTCAATGGTATAAGGTATCACCTAGGATAATGAATCAGGATGCCTTTTTAACAAAGGTCCTTTTAAGATTGGAGGTGATATCAGATGGGAGGGTTCCTCTACTAAGGTAGGTGAATATATCATGATACCATGGGGAACCAAGACCAATGATGATACACAAATTCAGATTCAGGAATTTTAAAATCCAGTACGAGAAGTTGTTCTACCAAAAATTCACATTGAAGGGCATTGTGTGACATATCTAACAATGATCCAATTGTTTCCATGGCATCTCCTACTCGATTTTTCATGCGAGGAATCTGCTCAAAAGTTATATCAATAAAGAGGTCCTTGAGACTATCTACCATCTTCTTGTAAGGAGTGAGTTTATCATTCTTAGTTTAGTAGTCGTCATTGACTTGGTTGATAGCTAGCTGAGTCCCCATAGACATTCAACTCTTGTATTTACCACTGAACTACTATCCTTAGACTGGTTATTAGGGCTTCATACTCTGCAATGTTGTTAGTACACGAAAATGATAATCAATATGACTTTGGGATGCAATCATCTTGAGGGGTGATAAAAAGAATACCCACCCTTGATCCATGTTGTGTAAATGATCCATAAAATTAAATTTTCCACCAATCTATTGCATTAACAAGGAGCATTGATTCATCAATAAATTCAAATATTAAAGGTCTCTCTGCATAGATAGGTGCTTCCACCAGTTGGTCTACGATTACTTGTCCTTTGATTTCCTTTCACTCCATGTACTCTATGTCAAATTTAGTTAAGATCATCACCCATTTGGCCATTCACCCAGTAAGAGTTGCTTTGGATAACAAGTATTTGAATGGGTCAATCTTTGCAATAAGCTTGATTTGATGCGACAACATGTAATGCCTAAAATTTTATGAAGAAAAAACCACCGCTAAGCATGCTTTCTCAATAGATGAATAGTTAATTTCATAGCCTACCAAGTTCCTCCTGATGTAATAGATGGCTCTTTCCTTTCCATTTTCATCATGTTGTGCTAGAAGAGCATCTAATGCTACTAATGTTGTTGAGATATATAGGATTGATGGCTTATTTGGTATCAGTGGCATGATTATGGAGGTGTCAATAAGTTGTCCTTGATCTACTGGAAAGCTTTATCACACTTCTCATCCCACTTGTAAGTTATTCCTTTATGGAGAAGATGTGAGAAAGGGTGGATTTTGTTTGACAATTGTACTATGAACCTCCTAATGGACTGTAATCTTCCTTGTAACCCTATAATATGCTTCAATGTTTGTGATGGTTCCATGTCTAGGATGGCTTTTACTTTTGTTGGATCAATTTTTATCCCTTTTTGTGATACTATGTAGCCAAGAAGCTTCCTTGATGTAACCCGAAAAACACACTTTTTTTGGGTTTAGCCATAGTTTACACTCTTCGAGACTATTGAAGATGGGTCCCAATACCTCTATGTGATCACTCCTTTTCTTTGATTTAGCCAAAATATCATCCACATAGTCTTCAAATTTTTTGTGGATCATGTCATAAAATATGAGGATCATGGCTCTTTGATAGGTCACTCTTGTGTTCTTAAGCCCAAATGGCATCATGTTCTAGCAATATGTTTCCCATGGACAAGTGAATGTAGTTTTTTGTTAATCCTCCTTGGCAATCATGATTTTATTATAGCCTAAAAAACCATCCATGAATGATAGTATTTCATGTCCAGCTATTAAATCCAAAATTATTTCTATGTTAGGAAGAGGGAAATCATTCTTCGAGAATGCTTTGTTTAAATCTCTAAAATTTGTGCATATTTTGATGCCCCCAATGGGTTTGGAGACTGGTACTAGGTTGGAAACCCACTTAGGATAGTTTATTAGTCAAATGAATCCAACATTGGGAAGCTTTTTTAACTCAAGTTTCACCACAAGTGTTATTTTAGGGTGCATCTTTCTCAATTTCTACTTCACTGGTTTGGCTTCAAGATAGACTGCTAAATGATGCACAACCACTTCTAGATCGAGGCTTGGCATATCTATGTATGACCATGCAAAGTTAGCTCTTCACTCTTTCAAGAACCCTGCTAGATTTTTTTGTTCTTCATCCAACAAGGATTCGACATAGAAAGTTATCTTGGTTGCTTCTTTTTTCCCACATTAACTAGAGTAGCCTTCTCTGCTAACACTGCTAAATTTTTTGGATACATTACACTAAGGGGGAGATTGAATCCCTTATATTTGGGTGCCTCAAAGAGGTTTTCACCTTTGGATGCATCCTTTATTTTTACTATTTTAGGATTAGAGAGTGCCACAGTGTGGTTTTCACTCAAAGATCTGCATGTTATATACATGTTTTCCATTTTGTGACTGAAGGATTCAATCATCTCCCCTCAGTATGCCCTCATGTATAGCTCTATATCAAAGCCAACTTTGTGATCTGCCCATGGTAAGTTGTCATGGAGCCCCATGAATTCTAAGATTGCTTCATCATTTTCAAATAAATCTAGAATTGGTGGTCCTTGTTGGTCCCAATCAATGAGTTGTGGGTATAATAGGCTTATTTCAATGGTTTGGTCATTCAGGGTGAAATATGTTGTGTATATCATGAAGAGAGAGTTATTCTCAAATAGGTTAGCAACATCAAGGAGGTAGTCATCTAGGGTAGTATCACGCGATGTTGGTAACCAAGAGGAAGCCTCAACCCATTTAGTGAAAGTACCTTTTCCAAGAAGGGTAATATTGCTAGTAGTACATCATAGGCCAAGATTCTTTGGACGTTTCTTAGGAACAATGGGTTATATCAAACCGTTATCATTTTGTCCTAGTTTCTCATTCTTGTTATATCCCCATCCCTTCATTAGCTCCAAGCCTTTGTTGTCATCTTCCATGGGAAGAATAGGCATGGGTTGGTCATCTTGATAGTGTAGTTTGGAGACATCCTCCTCATTAACATATTCTTTGTTCAAATACCCCCATTTGGTGAAGGTGGTTGATGCCATCTTTACTATTTCAGCCACATTGTTGATAGGTGTGGGTTTCCCATGAGCTTTAGGAGAAAGAGGTAGCTCCCCTAACATAGAAGTATCTTTTGTTAGTTTATAAGTTCCACAACCATCATCTTGGATCACTACTTTGATGTCGGGAATGTTTTGCACAATGGGTGCCTTCATTTCTGAGGTAGATTCAAGGGATGATGGATCAAAAAATGGGGGGGATGGTGTAGGCCCTTCATCATTTTTAGGGATTTGGGGTATTTTTTAAAACTTGGCCTCAAGGTTTTTGTAGTAGTCAAAGGGCTCATGATCTTCGTGGATAGTAACCTCTTTGTCCTCGAAAGGAAACTTTACACATTGGTGATAGGTTGAAGCTATAGCTTTTAGGGAATGAATCCATGGTCAACCAAGCAAGATGTTGTAGGGAAAATCAAGGTCTAACACTTGGCAGGTAGTCTCTATAATGACGGGTCCTACTTGGATGGGTAGTGTGATGATGCCTTGCGATACCTTCTCTTGATCATCATATGCTCTGATGGTGGTACTCTTTTCTTTCTCAATAGCATCTTTTGAATAACACAAGTTCTTGATTAGTTGAAGGGTACAAATGTTCATACCAGCACCTCCATCTACTAATTCTCTTTTAGCCTTGATCTTATGAAAAATTACCTCAAGGTGTAAAGCACAGTTATGAGATGGTTGCGATGGTAGGTCTTGTTCTGAGAAGGTGAGGAGATGAGGCATAGTGATATGCCCTACCATAGCTTGAATTTTTTTTGTATCTATATCCTTAGGGACAGATGATGCAGATAAAGCTTTCTATAAGATTTCCCTATGTGCAAGGGATAGCCTTAATAGTTCCAAGATAGAGAGCTATGTGGGGGTCTTCTTAAGTTGATCTAGGAGACTATACTTGCTAGGAATTGATGTTGGAAAAGTAGGTTGTTCCCTAGATTGAGATGGAACTTCTTGGATGGTGGATCCACATTTTGTACTAGGCCCTTTGATGGTGACAATAGTGATGAAACTATCATAGGAAGTGACTACATTGGAATAGACATGTTGCACGTTTCTGTAATCCTTACCTTTTCCATTGTTGGTTCCTTTGCTATGATCTGGCATAGGGTTCTTATATATCTTAAGATCCTGGTTGCTGGCTAGTACCTCAATAGATATGTCTCCATTCTCAATAAGGTTTTGGATAATATTTTTGAGCCTCATACGGTTCAATGTTTTGTGTCCTTTGATTTTATGAAAGTCACAAAGATCTTTTTTGTTGTACCAGGGTGGTTTATCCTGTGGTTCTTGGTAGTTTTCAAAATTGGGAAGTGTTATCAAGTTTGACTCTACCAATTTCTTCATGATGGTTTCAATAGGTTTTGAAAACTGTGTGTATTTATGTTTTGAATAGTTGTTTCTATTGGGGGTTCATCGTTGTTGCATTTCAATGTTATTGACCTAGTGGTTTTGTGATGGTGCAGTTTGTTGTATGGTTGGTTGAGTGTTAGTTGTTTTATTGTTGTTTTCCATAGGATCACTTAGGACCACCTTAGCATCTACCATGCCATCATTCATTGTGTTTTTTTTCTTAGTGCAGATACAAGGATTATCATTTGAACTGCATGATGGGTGATTATCTTTGTAGGCTTGGGTATTTCCCTATGAGATTAGAGTGCTCTCGATGTTAAGAGCTCTAGGGACAAGCACATCATAGGTGGTAATACAATGCACCTTCAATTGAAAGGATAGATTTAGATCAACATTCGCTATAATAATCCCTACTTGTTCATTGGGAATTGGCCACTTGCTCTTACTAGCCCTTTGCCTCCATCATTGTAAGAAATTGGTGAAAGATTCTCCTTTATTTTGTTTGAGAGTGTACAACTCTTTTAGGCTCACATCCATGTCAAGATTAAAGGAAAGTGATCTATGAATTTTTTTGGGTGAAAATTTTGTAATCCCTTTTAATAGATTATAAAACCTTGATTTCAACCACAGTTATTGAGATAGAATCTCTCCTCTCAGAAAGGGGAGGCACCCTTCTTACTGCTTATTGGAATTAAGGAAAACTAATAAATTATTTACAATAATGATATGGGGGTGTGTCACATTCATGATTCTCTCTTTTTTCAGATAATATGTTTTACAATGTTTCACAATTTTTACTTCTGAATGCAATACAAGTATAAATTAAAACTAAGCAGTAATTCCAATATTCCTATCTTGTCAAAGAAAAGTCTAGGAATACTAGTATGATAAAGATAAGTAACAACTAAGAAAAACTTACAGAGGCACAAAGTCTTTCGATAATGAATCCTTCAAGATAGTAACCAATGTTGTAAAAGAAGCACAAAGTCTTCGATATACTTCACAATTTAAAGCAATGAGTATAACTCAAAGTCTACACAAATTCACTCAAAATCCTTTCAATCTCAATCACTTAAAACTGTCTATTTCAATCAAATCACAAGATAATTATTCCCAACACAAAGTTTGGTGTGCAAATTCACTTTTTTATTGATAAAAATTAGATTAAAAAAAATGAACTCAAAGATTCAATATTTGCTTAACAATTGGGTAGCACTTTGTTGCATAAGATAAAAGGTAAACAATACAAAGTAATCCTCTCATATTTATAGATGGGAGAGAATAACTAATCTAGGAAAAACCCTAACTAAATATTGACTTATTCAAAGATGTTGTCCATGAATGTAGGAGAACATCTTAGTTTACATGTAATTAAATTTTTCAAAATGGCATGTAAAATGTCAAAACTTATTTACATAGAGCATGAAAAATGCTAAAACTAGGAAATATAATCTAAGACAAAATTTAGCCTTCTTCAACATCTTTCTCCATGAAAACTTTATGATGGTGTGCACTTCATCACTGTTTGGAATTGGAGTGTACTTTAGAGAGGACGAGGATTCTTGAGATTGATTCCTCCGATGAGGTTGGACGCTTTCCAATACTTCTCAGGAACAATTCTCAAATCTTGAGTAAGCTGAAACATGGGGAAGAACTTTTTGGCTATCTTTCAAATCCTTCTTTCTTAGAGATAGACAAGAACTTGATCAAAACTACTCAAGAACCTGGACACAAGAGATCAAAATGTATGCAATAGTAGGCTTTAACAATTCTGATGCAAAGGTAGGAAAAAATGAGGTTTTAGCATGGGCTATTGCACTTTAGATGTAATTACACAAATTTTTAAGACACTGCATATTAGGCGTAAATTTGAGCAATTTCATGGGTTTGGGAAACTTGGATGCAATGATGATGGAGAACGGAGTGGAAATGAGTAAACTAGTAAGTGGATGTGGGCATTGGAGTGAGAAAAATTGAGCGAAGTGGGTGAAATGAAGCTCAAAACACATTTTTGGAAGTTCTTGGGTGTTAGTAAAATTTTCAAATTTTTTTACAAGGGTGCTAAAAACTAGTGCTCTTACACTTGGAAGAAACTGCATTTTTTGTAAAAGCACTAAAAAACAATGCTTCAACATGTCAGATGTAAAAGCGGTGAAAAACAAAGCTTTTGCATGTGACTTGTGTAAAAGTGGTGAAAAACAACACTTCTGCATGAAATATGTAAAAGCCATGAAAAACAGCGCTTCTACATGTGGGAAGGACACTTGAGTGCAAGAGTGCTGAAAAATTGAGCTTTTACATATGACTTGTGAATTTCGACAAACTAACAAAGGTTAATGCTCGAAATGACTTTTTGAGGATGAGGGACCATGCATGAAGACCAATGCAATTCTCTTTGTTTTGTGTGCTTAGAATACATGGGCTATGAAATAGACAAGTTTCGTAGGGGTTATCCCACAAATTGAGCACATTGAATTCAAGGATAACAACTGGCTCTAGCTAGGGAGCTTCCTTTGATCTTTCTTAGAAATGAATGAAGGGAGAAGAAGTCCAAACTCCAAGTGTATTTATCCATCCATTGGGAATAGAGTTAGGCGACAAAACAAAAGGACATAAAATGACTAAAAATGAAAAAGAAACTTTTTTCACCAGAAAGTTGGTGAATCAGTGATAGGTCCTCTCCTTTTTGTCCCATGATACCAATTCTTGGCAATACAAGGGTAGACGACTAAGATGGGGGTGAATCAGTTGTCACATAAATCCAAAACTTATTCAACTTATTAACCTTATTCTTTGATCTAATTATTAACCATGAAAACATAAATCATCAACATATCAGAAACACACATAACACCAAGATTTTTTTGTGGAAACCCTGTTAGGGGAAAAACCATGGTGGAGGTCAGTCCACAAGATTATACCCTTTTAAAAGTATAATGAAAATGAAATATGGGGAATGCACATGCATTCAACCACATTGCCTAGAGCTCACTGCTCAATTACAAAGGAAGAGACGCTGTCTTACAAAGAGATTTGGATTAAAGCCATCTGGATTTTGAATTGAGAAAATAGCATTTGCTAATGCTTGATTACTGTTCCAATTAAGCACATGAACACTTCTTCACTCTTCTTCACACTTCTTCACAATACTTCACACTCTGATCTACCTTTGAATGATTTAGAACATTATTCGCGCACACACACATAAGCACACCCTTGTCCACACTTAAATTCAAATAAAAAATCACTCTTATATATCTGCAACATGAAATTTCATTGCTACAAGTCGGCCACAAAGAAATAATAAAATGAATATAAATTGTCATCCCAAAATATTAAACATTATCAATGTGAACCAACCAAGGTCAGACACAACTTAGTGAGGACCCAAATAAACATCTCCAACATGAAGAAACTTCAATTAATTTCTCCTCGAAGATCCACAACATGCTACAAACACTATGTTGGCCAAGAACAAGAAAAACATGAACACTCAAGAGAAAATCGCCAACCACGATCACAACGATCAATGTGAATGTGCAAAAAAGATAGAACATGATCTAGAAACATCCACAAGAATCAAGAATCACAAGAGAAGCATCCACAACAACTGAACTAACTGAAATAGCATCATCTTCAATCGGGAACACCAACTGAAGAAACAAAAAAATTGTATGAATGGAAATATTCATAACTTGATCAAATATTCATGCACCTGTCTAAAAATTGACATGGATAAACTAGATACACTCACAAACAAACCATTTAGTCCACAAATTATGATCAACAACGTACAGAAATAACCACCATACTAAACTTCACTTCACCACTAACAACCTAGAACTCATTTATTACAATTTTCTCAATATCCTCGACATATACAGCTTGAAATACATTTATGCTAATAGTGTTGACATCAATGACAACCACATATCATCAACACAACCACAACATCCAACAATATCCCCCTTTAGCATTGATGGCAACACATGATGTGAAAAACACCATCAATGCAACTAACTCCTGCTTAGGTTTTGACTCATCTTCTCCTCAACACTTTCACATAATCTTTCTCCCTATAAGGCTCTTCTCCTCAGATAATCACCAGTTTTTCACATGACTCTTCCCCCCCTTTGACATCAATGACAAAGGGGGATATTGTTGGATGTTGTGGTTGTTTTCATGATATGTGGTTGTCATTGATGTTAACACTATTAGCATAAATGTATTTGAAGCTATATATGTTGAGGATATTGAGAAAATTGTAATAAATGAGTTCCAGGTTGTCAGTGGTGAAGTGAAATTTAGTATTGTGGTTATTTCTATATGTTGTTGATCAAAGGTTGTAGACTAAAGGGTTTGTTGATGAGTGTATCTAGTTTTTCCATGTCGTGTTTCAAAGATCCGCATGAAGATTTTATCAAGTTATGAAGATTTCCATTCATATAGTTTTTATATTTCTTTAGTTGGTGTTCCTGATTGAATATGATACTATTTTGGTTACTTAAGTTGTTGCAGATTGTAATTGTAATCAAAATTTATCAGATTTTAATCCTAAATGTACCTATGGAATTCTAAGCATGAAATCCCATTCTTACTTCTAAGTCAGATTTAAATTCTATATGTCCAAATGTACTGATTGCAGAACATTTATCGATTTCTATGTTCTACAAGTGAGGGAAAGAAGTCCCTTATATATGATGAAGACGCACCTCAAGGAGAGATGTGTCTCATGAGAGGATGTGTCTCCACAAAGTGAAGACATGTCCACTCATGGGATGTGTCCCTTGAGTGCGTGGGCTTCTTAACAAACATAAGCCATTTGGATTTAAACAAAAATATTATGAGTGTTATTCAACAATCATCTGTATAAGAATTTGATTTATTCAGTTTCAAATTTTGATCATCTTCATAAATTCAAATATTTAATTTGAAGGATTTATATTTTAAGAACAATTTAGGTTAAATATAAATGATGATGATGCATGAATGCAATCATCATTTATATCTGACCGAAGCTATCTTAAATCAACACTCCCTCTTAGCTAGGGAAGATATTCCAAATTAAATAAGAGGAGATATCACCTACACACGTGATATCAAGATATGATATGTTTTCATAAGATTTTCAAGTCACATGACATTCTTCATAATCACATCTTCATTATGGTATGGGCACTGACATCAAGTCACATGGTGTCTACCATAATAATTCATGGCATATCCATAGATGTATATAGTCATCCACCATGATTATCTCTTAAGGATCAAAATGATCTTCAAATAACATCAAGTCCATGATATTCATCAAAGTGTCCAAGAGATACTATCATGACATATCCACAGATATCAAGTCACATGATATCTATCATGATAGTTCAACTCAACATTGTAGAGTCGTCACTTTACAATGTCATATACAAGTGTTCATTATTAGAAAGATTGTCACCTTTCAATAATGCACATAGGGGGAGTAGGCCCCTAAAGTAATGAAGTCACACACATGACAAAATAGTTTACATATTAAGCATATTTATATATTAGTACAATTTTATAAACAATTTGTATTTCAAACATAAATAAAAAATTACATTTCAACCATACCAAGTTTCTTCCTGAAGTGCTCTACCTTGATTTGGGAGAGAGGCTTGGTGAGAATGTCTGCAGTTTTATCATTTGTACTAATATACTCCAACTGAATCACTTTCCTTTCCACCATATCTCTTACATAATGATAGGGGATCTCAATGTGCTTAGATCTATCATGAAAGAGAGGATTTACAGAGAGTTTGATGCAACTCTGATTATCACAATGAATAATTGTAGGATTCAAGGGCTCACCAAAGAGTCCCACAAGAAATTTACGAAGCCAAACTTCTTCTCTTGCTCCCATTGAGGCTGCAATGTATTCAACTTCTGTTGAGCTTTGTGCAACTGAAGATTATTTTCTGCAAATCAAGGAGATCATAGCTGATCCTAAACTAAAGCAACATCCTAATGTGCTTTTATGATCGGTTACACTTCCAACCCAATCGTGAACGTGGCAACGGGTGATTCTCAGGCCCAGGTCAGCACACTGATCAATTATCTTTTATTTTAGAGATAACGCCCCCGATTTCTACCACTCTAAACCTAGAAGCAGTGTAGACCGCCCAAGTCTTTCATGTCAAATTCAAAAATTAGATCCTGCTTCCCTTGAGCAATGAGCTGATCTTCTCCTGTTATCAATAGATCATCAACATATAAAATAATTATTAGCATATCACCTTTGATTACCTTGAAGAGAGATTAGATAGCATCATTAGAAATCCTAATCCCAAGAGATAGAAGCATCAATTTTCATACCAAACCTCGGGAGCCTCAAGGCTTTTAAGTTCATAGGAGGGCTTTCTTCAACGACACATGTGAGTTAGGCTTGCAATACAAAACCTTTCAGTCGCTCCAACAGACTTCTTCTTCAATGGTTCCATCTTTAGTTGCAATTTTACACCATTTGATGGATCTTCCAACTCAGTCAGAATGTCTAACACCGCCTCCTCATTGATGTGTAATGGGCAACAGGGGCAAATGTTTCTTCATAATCAATGCCTTCTTTTTGAGAAAAACCTCTTGCCACAAAACGTGCTTTATGTTTTTCTATACTGCCATCAGCAGCATGCTTGATTTTGAAGAGCCATTTGGAAGAGACAACAAATTTCTCTTTTGGTCTAGGCACTATATCCCATACATCATTCTTTAGAATAGATTGATATTCCTCTGTCATTGCATCCTTCCATGCTTGATGTCAGAAAGCTTCTGTAACACTGATAGGTTCAGAGTTTATGATGTCATTCATTAGAGCAACATAGCTAGAGAAACGTTTGGGTCTTTTACTCTCCATGAACATTCCTTTGGGTGCTGCATAATCCTCTGCTTCTTTGATCATCTTCCTGGCCCAAAGTGGTCTCTTTCTGCCATTGTCATTTGTATTCTCATTTGAAGTAGAAGGAAGTTCATGTGGCATTTCCTCAGGATGCTCCCTCTGAATCTCAGGAGCAGGTTCCATTTCAGGTACTCTAGGGGAATAAGTTTCAGTCTCACTAGAACTTCTTGCCCTCTTGAATGCAACGTCTTCTTCAAAGATGACATCTCTGCTGAATTCAATTTGATTCTTCCCAAGTATGAATATCCTGAAGGCCTTGGAGGTTTCACTATATCCCATAAATATCCCTTTCTTTCCAGAAGGTTCAAGTTTGAATCTCTTCTCCTTGGGCACATGAATATAGATGGGCAACCCAAAATCCTAAAGTGACTAATGCCAGGTTTTATGCCAGTGAAGGCTTCTTCAAGAGTTTTTTTATCAAGATGAGAATGAGGACATCTATTTTGGATGTAGACAACAGTCCTAGAGGCTTCTTCCCAAAAAGAGGTTTCAATGTTTTGGTCAAGCAACATTGCTTTGGTAGCTTCTACAATGGTTCTATTTTTTCTTTCAGCAACCCCATTTTGTTGAGGGTTGTAGGCCACTGTGAACTCCCTCTTAATTCCATCACTCATGCAAAATTCCTTAAAAATTTCCAAGGTGTATTCTGTTGAGATGATGAATTGCACATCCCCTGAAGCTCCGGAATCTTCAATGCAGGACTTTAGCCATGAAAGATAATCAACCACAAAGAGAAGTGTTGCAACAATGGAATGCTGACTAAAGATTCTATTGATATGATATTGATATGATATCTGATTGATATCTTGATATATTACAAATGTACAAGATGCCTTGAATATATAGGCATGAGCTAAACCCTAATATGCATGAGATGTCGCCATGTGTCAAGATCAAACAACATGTGACAACATGTGAACCCTAATGGTGATGATCATTAAATGATGAGATAAGTTCTAAAAGGAATTTTATCCCACAAACTAGGAAAGGGAATATTATTCCATTTATTAAATGATTTATCTAATAATGCAACCTAGGACTTAATGATTAAATGCAAGACCTAAGTTAACTTATGCTAGTGTAATAATTAATTAATTAATTACACAAACACCCCCAATAAGTGCAACTTAGGGAGGAAAATGCAATGATTATGCAAGATGATGATGGGTCCTAGCTACGAGGCCATGTTAGGTACCCATGTACATGAAGATGCAAAAATATCTCCCACAAATGGAGAAAAGGGGAAAAAACAATGGGAACAAAACCCCTCTCCAAAAGAGAGATGAAAAAGAAAAAATGTGAGAAAGGGAAGGATGGAGGACTCCCAAATACCCCCCAAGTACGCCATCTGTCACATGGATACAATAGAATCAATGCCCCCCCATAGGAGGGAAAGAGAGAGAAAATAGCCCCCCCAGAAGATGAGATCACCTGCAAGAAAGGTAAGTTTCTGAAGACAGATCAAGATCCAATGTTGACAAACAACTTGTCTCCCTTGCGGAAGAAACAAAACCAACTGCAAGTGGAGAGATGCGTCCCATTCTGGATAGGAATTGAAGAAAGGAAGGATAAAGATGGATGATGATGTCTCTGAACTCTGCTCAAGTGTCTCCTTGCCTGATGATGAAAATGCCATAGTCCCAAACAATGAAGAGGGTGACAAACCAGGATGATGCAGAAACTGATGTTGAACAATATTCAAAGACAAAGATAGAATGGATATGATGGATGTGATGGAGACTTGATAGCCCCCCCTGAATGAAGTGTCCTCAAAACCACTGAAAGAAGGCTGAAGCAAATTCAATGGTGGATGCTGAAGAAACCTCCAGTCCTGAATGAAATGACAGGGAAGAAGTCTCGGATATGAAATATCTGAAGAGAAACCAAGTGCCTCCAAGATGGTCTCTGAATTCCCAATCAAGGTTGAGACAAAGAAATGAGGAGACTCAAGAAAACTCTCCAAGGTGTGATCTGAATAGAGGAGTGATATCCCCTCAAGAATGTTCTCCAAACCTATAGAAGTAGCCAAGTCAGTGATGCTTGAAACAAAGCCATCCTGTGATGTCAAGTCTGAAAAACTGAATGTGTCCTGATGGATGATGACAGTGGAAGCCTCAAGAAATGATTCTAGACAAGGAATCATTGAATGTGAAGGGATACCAACTGTCTCTGATGAAGAAGAAGCACTGAAAGGTACCTTGTCAACCTCTTCGGAAAGATCAAGGTAATCAACTTCCTGCATAACAATAGCATCATGGGGTACTTGATCTGAAGAATGACATTCTGAATCATGATCATCGGGGAATGGTGGAGTATCTGAATCTCCGTATAGGTCCCAAAGCTTAGTCCAAAGAATGTGAGGACAATCACAATGATCAATATCATTCAAAACATCATAATCAACTTGCATCTCAAGGATCTCCAAAACAATGTACCTGCTGCAACTCCAAGCAAGCTCATGAATATCTTCGCTTGGACAAGGAACTATACCAAATAGATATGGCATCAAATCAAGTGAATGAAGATGGTGGAAAATCCCATCTCACCATTGCTGATAGTTACCCTTGTGCAACATAACTAAAGGAGAATAATATGCAAGCCCCATAACAAAAATTTCTCCAAGAAAACAAAGACAATGACCTTCAGCAGAAAATAGAAGACTTCCAAATGGATATGCAACTGAAAATATACCTCCGAGATCAACAAATTCTACTTCAGTCTTTAGGATGTCTCAGGAATCAAAAAACCAAAAAAAAGATACCTGGAGCTGAAACCAAAGAAGAAGACTGGACTGATGAAAAAAATGCACTAAAAAATCTCTCGAATGCCACTGAAATCTCCGAAATCCGACAATCTGATGCAAAGATGTGTGCGTTTGAGTCCAGAGGGAGGGTTGACTTCAGTTGACTTGAATATTGAATAGAAAAAAATATTGCAAAATAGATGGCACCACTGGATAGTGCTCTGAATTCTCTTTTCGTCGATATCTTGTTTGCAAATTTTTGATATCGTGGCCCGAAGATATGGCCTCTGGAAGAAAAACTACAATTTGGTGATACACTGGCTAACTAGGCACAAAAAAGTAGCACCTGGGGCTAAAAAAATCAGCCCCTGGTCGCTGATATGACCGGGGGGCTATCGAAAAATTTTAAAAAAATCCCACCGCTAAATAAGCGGTGGCGGGGCGGCAGACGGGTGGCAGGGTTGCAGCCGGCGGAGGAGCCACCGCTCCGGATAGTAGAGCCCTCGGTCTTCCACAGAACCACGAGCCAGGGCTAAGGTCTTCAGCGGGCAGAGTCTACGATCGGCGGTTGGTAAGCGATGGCCAACGGCGAGTGGAGGAGGCTGGAGATCCGTAGTCGAAACCGACGCTGGGAAAACAGATATCGGTCATCGGGGACATAAACGGTTGGTGAAGTCAGATGATGTGACCGGTGACGCAGGTCGGTCAGTGTCTGCAAACCGGTCAGGTGATGCCGACAAATAAAATTTAAATATTGCAATTTAAATTTAAATAAAAATTGCCAATATAAATGTGAATACCGACCGGCGGTGAAAAACTATAGCCGCTGAAAAATAATCATGCCGACTGGTGATTTAAATACCAGGTCGCCCTGCTCCTAATTAAATTTATGCCGATACTATATAGAAAATGCCCAAAAAAAAGCCAATTTTTTTTTTTTTCTAAAAAAAAAATTGCCTTGATGGAGGACTTAAGGGATGATTTTTTCCTACAAAACTGTACGGATAGTACAAAAAATGCAAACCCTAAGATGTACCTCACAGGCTCCCAGATGATATGTCTCCGATTTTGACAAATGAACAGGCGATCTATGGGTTTTGAGGCCTTCTGGATGCAATGGAGAGGTCGGAGAGAGCTTGATCTACACCAGAAATCAGCTTGGCTCCCAGGTAGAGCCAACTAGCCTACAACATAAAACCCTAAGTCTGCAAAGAATCTTGCATTCCAAACTTCCTGGATCTAGGGTTGATGTTTCAATGGACTAGCTCTGATACCATGTTGAGATGATTAATTGCACAGCCCCTGAAGCTCTAGAATCTTCAATGCAGGACTTTAGCCATGAAAGATAATCAACCACAAAGAGAAGTGTTGCAACAATGGAATGTTGACTAAAGATTCTATTGATATGATATTGATATGATATCTGATTGATATCTTGATATATTACAAATGTACAAGATGCCTTGAATATATAGGCACGAGCTAAACCCTAATATGCATGAGATGTCACCATGTGTCAAGATCAAACAACATGTGACAACATGTGAACCCTAATGGTGATGATCATTAAATGATGAGATAAGTTCTAGAAGGAATCTTATCCCACAAACTAGGAAAGGGAATATTATCCCATTTATTAAATGATTTATCTAATGATGCAACCTAGGACTTAATGATTAAATGCAAGACCTAAGTTAACTTATGCTAGTGTAATAATTAATTAATTAATTACACCAACATATTCTTTCCCATTGTCTATCCTTAAGGTTTTTATTTTCTTCCCAGAGAAGTTTTCCATAAGTGCTTTGAACTCTTTGAACCTTTTAAGGATTTCTATTGACTCTTTACACTTAAGGAAATAGATCCAGGTTTTCCTAGAGAAGTCATCTATAAATATGACATAGTATAGAAATCCTACTTTAGAAGGTACAGACATGGGTCCACATAAGTCAGAGTGAACCAGATCTAACACATTTAGGGTTTTGCTCAAACTAATGGGAAAGGATCCCTTTGTATTCTTTCCTAAGGCACAACCTTTACAAGTTCCTTCATGAGATGGTTTTAACTTAGGTAAGCCTGTTACAAGTTTTTCCATAGAAGGTAGGGCACGAAAATGAAGGTGTCCTAATCTTCTATGCCAAATCTCATTTGACTCAAAGGTGTTAAGGGTAAGGGCTTGTTTAACTTCAGTGCAAAGTTTGTAAAGGTACCCTTGTCTTACACCTATGGTTTGGGCTTTCTTGATAGTTGAGTTTTTAGGACATGCTAGAACTTTTCCATCCATAAATGTAACCCTATATCCATTGTCTTCAAGGGCAGAGATGGATATTAGATTCCTCTTTATTCCAGGTACAAATAAGACTCCAGTGAGTTGAAGGGAGAGACCAAATTTCAATGTGATGGAACAAGTTCCAACCCCTCTTACCTGATGTGTAGAGTCATCCCCAATTGTTACATCTTCATCAGACTCTTCAGTAATAGTGTCTAAGTGTTCTCTAAACCCTGTGATGTGCCTCGAAGAACCACTATCAATCACCTAGTTGTTGATATTGTTAGATACTTGACTAGATAAGGCTGAATAGAACAAAAAGTTCTCAAATTCATGATCTGAATTTGTCTTTCCTACTTTGGCAAAAGATGCTTGTTGCTTTGATCTATCAGGGCACTTCATTGCATAGTGGCCATATAGATCACATCTAAAGCATTGCACTTGAGAGATGTCTTTCTTTTTAGAAGATCCCTTTCCATTGGAATTTCTCTTTCTTTTTAAAGATCCTTTCTTGTAGGAGTTTTTCTTATTCCTTTTATTAGACGATGTGTTGAGTACATGAATGTCTTCATCTATGTTTTTCTGTTTGTTTTCTTTTGAGGAGAGTCTTGTTTCTTCTTGAAGGCAGTCAGTTCTTAGCTTGTCAAACTTAGGGATTTTAGATCTTGCACTTATTCCTTGAACAAATGACTCCCATGAGTTTGGTAGGCCTCCTAGTGCAATTAGAGTTAACTCTTTGCTATCAATCTGATATCCAATTGTGGATAATTGATCCCTTAGCTCAATAATCCTCATGAAGTATGCATTAATGGACTCTCCTTTGTTTACTTGAGCATTGTTAATTTGCCTCTTTAATGCAAGAATCCTACTGGTCTTGTTGATCTCATAGGTACTCTCAAGAGATTTGAACATATGATATGCAATTTCATGTTTTGCTAGGATGGGCACTATATGATCCCTAATTGCATCTACTAACATTTTCATGGCTTTTTCATTGTTTTCAATTCATTGAGTTTTCTCAGAATCAGCCTTTGGTTCTTTTTTATTTTCTCTCACAAGTGAGTCTAATTTATTCTCTTTAAGGATCATCATGATTCTAAATTTCCATGATGTGAAGTTGTTTGCTCCTGCAAGGCGATCTTCAAATCTGATCACACTTGACATTATGAAGAATGTGATGTGAATTCAATTTTTAAAATACAAATTTTTCTAGAGTAATCTGATAGTTAGATTTGATTTGGATTCACACAACGTGGCTCTGATACCATGTAATTGTAATCAAAATTTATCATATTTTAATCCTAAATGTACCTATGGAATTCTAAGCATGAAATCCTATTCTTACTTCTAAGTCAGATTTAAATTCTATATGTCCAAATGTATTGATTGCAGAACATTTATCGATTTCTATGTTCTGCAAGTAAGGGAAAGAAGTCCCTTATATATGATGAAGACGCGCCTCAAGGAGAGACGCGTCTCATGAGAGGACATGTCTCCACAAAGTGAAGACAAGTCCACTCATGGGACGTGTCCCTTGAGTGTGCGGGCTTCTTAACAAACATAAGCCATTCGGATTTAAACAAAACTATTATGAGTGTTATTCAACAATCATCTATATAAGAATTCAATTTATTTAGTTTTGAATTTTGATCATCTTCAGAAATTCGAATATTTAATTTGAAGGATTTATATTTTAAGAAGAGTTTAGGTTAAATATAAATGATGATGATGCATGAATGCAATCATCATTTATATTTGACCGAAGCTATCTTAAATCAACACAGATGCTTCTCTTGTGATTCGTGATGCTTGTGGATGTTTCTATATTATGCTCTATCTTTGTTTCAAGTCTGCATTGATTGGTGTGATCGTGGTTGGTTATTTTCTCTTGCGTGTTCATTTTTTCTTGTTCTTGGCTGACATAGTGTTTGTAGCATGTTGTGGATCTTTGAGGATAAATTATTTGAAGTGTCTTCGTGCTAGAGATGTTGATTTGGGTCTTCACTAAGTTGTGGCCAACCTTGGTTGATTCACATTGATAATATTTAATGTTTTGGGTGATTACCCCTCCTAATCAGAACTAAGGATGCATTGCATTGCATTGCATTAGTTCATTCATTTCATAGTCATATCTTGTCTCGGATTAATGTTGTGGTGGTTGCTACTTAGGGGCAGTAGTTAGATGTTCAAAAATTCAGGTATGTGGTTCAGAGCTTAGAGAACTTTGTCATTGATTTCAAATGGGGAGAAGAGTCATGTGACAAATTGGTGATTATCTAAGGAGAAGAGCCTTATGGGGAGAAATATTATGTGAAATTGTTGAGCAGAAGATGATTCAAAACCTAAGCATGAGTTAGTTGCGTTGATGGTGTTTTTCACATCATGTGTTGCCATCAATGCCAAAGGGGGAGATTATTAGATGTTGTGGTTGTGTTTATGATATGTGGTTGTCATTGATATCAACACTATTAGCATAAATGTATTTCAAGTTGTATATGTCGAGGATATTGAGAAAATTGTAATAAATGAGTTTTAGGTTGTCAATGATGAAGTGAAGTTTAGTATGGTGGTTATTTTTGTATGTTGTTGATCAAAGGCTGTGTAATAAAGGGTTTGTTGCTGATTGTATCTATTTTATCCATGTCAATTTTTAGAGATCCGCATGAATATTTTATTGAGTTATGAAGATTTCCATTTAGACAGTTTTTTTGTTTCTTCAGTTGGTGTTCTTGATTGAAGATGATGCTATTTTGGTTGGTTCAGTTGTTGTAAATGGTTCTCTTGTGATTCATGATGCTTGTGGATGTTTCTATATTGTGCTCTATCTTTGTTACACGTCTTCATTGATCGTTGTGATCGTGGTTGGAGATTTTCTCTTGTGTGTTCATGTTTTTTTTGTTCTTGGCCAACATAGTGTTTGTAGCATGTTGTGGATCTTTAAAGATAAATTAATTGAAGTTTCTTCATGTTGGAGATGTTGATTTGGGTCCTCACTAAGTTGTGGCTGACCTTGGTTGATTCACATTGATAATCTTTAATGTTTTGGGCTGACAACTTATATTCATTTTATTATTTCTTTGTGGCTGACTTGTAGTGATAAAACTTCATGTTGTGGATTTATAAGATCGATTGTTCATTTCATTTGATGTATGAAAAATGTGTGTGTGTGTGTGAATATTTTTTCAAATCATTCAAAGGAAGATCAGATTGTGAAATATTGTGAAGAAGTGTGAAGAAGAGTGAAGAAGTGTTAATTTGCTTAATTGGAACTATAATTAGGCATTAGTAGATGCTATTTTCTCAGTTCAAAATCCAGATGGATTTAATATTAATATCTTTGTAAGAAAATGTGTCTTCCTTTATAATTGAGCAGTGATATCTAGGCAATGTGCCTGAATTCATGTGCATTCCCCATATTTCATTTTCATTATAATTTTAATAGGGTATAGTCTTGTGGACTGACCTCCAACGTGCTTTTTACCCTAACAAGATTTCCACGTAAAAAATCTTGGTGTTATGTGTGTTTTTGAAATGAATGAAGGGAGAAGAAGTCCAGAATCCAAGTGTATTTATCTATCCATTGGGCATAGAGTTAGGTGAAAAAACAAAAGGACACAAAATGACTCAAAATGAAAAAGAAACATTTTTCACCAAAAAGTTGGTGAATCAGTGATAGGTTCTCTCCTTTTTGTCCCATGATGCATCATATAATGCTTATGCCAGGATCCCAAACATGATTGTGATAATGTCGCAACCTTTCATTTTTGGTTTGATACCAATTCCTCTTCTTACAACTCACTAACTCAGCATCACATTGGGTATGAATTTTTTTTATTTCTTTCGTACATGCAACTTGAATCCCTAACAAAAATGATTGATATTTAGTAGTGTTATTAGCATTATCAAATTCTAGTTTGAAAAAGAAAAAAAGGATATTTCCTTTAGGAGGTATGAGAAAAATTCCTACTCTCGATCCTATGCATGAACATTTGTCACTAAATTTAATATTCCAAACATTGTTTGGGTCCACTAAATTGACAACTTCAAAATTTGTGGCTTCTTTATTCAAAGAATATTCTCCATCTGAAGAAGACTCTTTGTTTGAAGATAATTCCTTATCTGAAAAAGATGAGCCATTTTTTTCCCCCTCTTTGCTTGCATCATGTTGATGTGTTTTTTATGCACTTCTCAACAGGCAATGCGTAGGTGCACTACCTCTCTTGAAAGACAATCTTCCACAATAAGATTGCAAAACACTATCCCAAGGTCTCTAATGTCAGGTCTTGACAATGCTTGGAATATCTTAGTTGATTTATGTGATTTGTTGGAATCACAAGGTGGACTTACGGATGAGTTACAAAGCATGGGAAGTCAGGTGTGCAAATGCAATTTCAAAGTGTTGGAAGTGAATGAACAATGGTTGTCCACTCAAAACAGCAAGTTGAAACTCATCAAGTTCATCTGATTTAGCTTCATGGCGATGCTTGAGATCCTACTCTAACCAAGGACTAAAAGAAATAGCAAAAGGAGAAGGGTTAAGAAAGTTGTTCTAATCCTAAGCTATGAATGAACAATAACAGTGGTGGCTGCTATAGTAAACAGGCTTCCTAAACAAAGTTTTGCTTGACCAAGAGAAACCTACAGCTACACAAAACCCATGCAATCTTCTAAGGTCTGCTGATTTTCAAATTACACATACACATCATGAACATGCAATTGAACTATGTTGCAACAATCACATAAAGAAGCATAGGATAACTTTTCACAACAACTTGTCATCAACAAGTGCTAAAAGTATGGGTTGGAAGCTCATCAAATACTATAATAACACCATCATGCTAGCTATTCAAGAAACTAATACTAAAACTAACATAGAAGGTAGAACCATGCATGCAAGATGAGAAAAATCAAAGAGAACATCCATAAAATCATGCAATGTTGTCTTCTATTGCTACAAATTCCTTTTACAACAGCTCTCCAACCTTTACAAATGAGGGGAAAGCCCCTATTTATATTTTTCCAAAGCCCAAATGAATGGATATTATTTATTCACAATGAGTGGCCCAGATTTGATTTACATTAGGGTTTCACCTACCCCCCATTATCCAGCAATTTTAAAATACATCTTTGTCTTTTCCTTGTTTTTTCATCTAGTGCTCAGGTGCTGTAGCAATTTTGTCATTTAGCTGATTGCCCTTTTACTATAGCTAAAACTACCTAAAAGTTTCCTTCTTACTTGATGTGTTTGCAATGTTCTTCATTAGATCAAACGAGCCTGTTGACAATTGACATCAATGGATTGGTTGCCCCTGATTCAGGTGGACAACTCCCTTATGCTTTCTTCAAGGCCATCCCCTTGCATTTTTTTCCTTGACTTCCTGGCACATGTCTTCTTCTAACACTGACCCTGTTGGTGGGTGCTAGGGGGAGAGGCAAACATGAAATGAATGGTGATAGGAGCAATGTGCTTTTCCTTGTTCAACTTTCTCAATGGGTCTCCTTGATGGACCCACAGTAGGCTTCTTGAATCCTGCATACATGAAGTGTCGTAAGTTCTTTCATACACAAATCAAGGAAAATGTTAATAAAATCTTGCAAAATCCTTGTTAGATCCATCCATACATCATCAAAATATCATAATATTCATATTTGGAGCTCATTTGGACCGTAAACATTAATGCGGGCCCATGGGGACGGGCAGTGAACAAGGGACAACAAACCAGAAGGGAAGTTCCCAGACCTCAAAAAACATAGCAAAACCAAGATTTTTTAATTATAGCGCATGGAAAAAGGCAAAGGAAGAGTGCCCAGAAAAATTTCCTTAAGATTGGACTCATTTGAAAAAAACTAGAAGCTTGGAAGGGGAAAGTTGGAGGGTCACCGCCCTTTTGAAAAGGCAATGAGCACATGGTGGCCTGGAAGGAAAGTCCCAGACAGCGACGGAGGGGTGGAGTCCCAAAAATGGCCATGGAGGGACAGAGTCCCAGAAGCGGCCATGGAGGGGTTAGATTCTGGAGGCCGGGTCGTAGCGGCTCCACGAATGTTCAAAACGGCCACGGAGGGACGAAGTCCCAAAAATGGCCACAAAGGGGCCGGGTTCTAGAGGTCGGGTCACCAGGGCTCCACGAATGTTCAAAATGGCCATGGAGGGATGAAGCCTCAGAAATGGCCACGAAGAGGCCAGGTCGCTAGGGCTCCATGGATGTTTCCAAAACTGCCAAAGAGGGATGGAGTTCTGAAAACCCTAAAAACTTACAAAACCTTGGCAGTTCACTTAGGCACCACAAAATCATCCCAAATCCACTAGAAAGTTTTCCCCAAAGTCAAAAATGTGGAAAGTGGACTATTGGGGGTCCACAGATGTTTCAAAATAGCTAAAGAGAGAGGGAGTTTCAGAGGGAAAGTTTCGAAACCACTAAAACTTAACGGAATGTTGACGAAACCTTGGCAGTTCATTTAGGCACCGCAAACGCATCCCAAATCCACCAAAAATTTGTCCCCAAAGTCAAGAATGTGGAAAGCGAACTGTCGGGGGTCCATGAATGTTTCAAAATAGCTAAAGAGGGAGGGAGTTCCGGAGGGAAAGTTCTGAAACCACTGAAACTTAATAGAACATTGATGAAACCTTTGCAGTTCACTTAGGCACCATAAAACATCCCAAATCCACCAAAAATTTGTCCCTAAAGTAAAAAATGTAGAAAAAAACAAATCGAGTGATTAGGGACCAAGTTAGCAGGAACAAGACAATAAGGCAGAAAAGATATGGGGGACTTTATTTTTCCACGGATTTGAATACCCCAAGTAGGTGAATTTGGGTAGGGGGATTTGATCGTTTGAAGGCACATGACCAATTTGGGCTTGGAAAATGGGGCACACAAAACAAGAGAAGAATAAAGCAACCTATCAAGAGTGAAAAAGGGGGTCCCTGACTACGGCGGGGCGTGTGTGCAAAACATGCACAACAAATGGCGACTCACTGGGGAAATGCTCTAGAGAATTTTGATGACAAATTGGAATCACGAACCCAGAATCTTTGGTTCTGACCTTCACGCTAGGTAAAATAAACTAGACGCTCAACCAAAGGATCAAAACCACTGGCCAACCCAACCTTTAGTATGCTGAAAATCCAAGTGTGTGCAATTGCGTTAATTCCCATCCTTCAGTTACTACAAGAACACAAACCCCGTCAAGTTAAGCTACATAGTTTATTCTAGCTCCAAAAGCATCTGAGACATTGCCTCACTGCCAGTCAGGTGTCCATAGCTCCGATGAGGTTGTCGCTGTGATTCTCCTAAACATTGCTCTACTATTGGCCAGGCGTCCATAGCCCCAGTAGAGTTCCTTGGATACCCCTGAAAAGTTGAATTTTCTTTCTTTTAATTTTCAATGTTTTCTTTCTTTTTTTCTTTTCTCTTTTCAGCTCTTTTATTTCAATCTGCAAGCATTGAAGCTCACACTCAGGGCTAAAAATCACAGTGGTGTTGGAGCAAAATTTTAGATTTTTCACTTAACTAGACTTCACAAAAGGCCCTATAGTGACCGTCAGATTCTTAAGATGTGTAAGAGCTCTAAGATTTTAGATTACATCAGAGTCAGACTAAACCAACAACTTATCCTCTTTGAATCAAACACCCAGATCACTTGACACTAACAGAATACCTTCACCATTCACTCTAAAGACTTGATTAGAGTTTGACAAAGAAATACATAGAACAATCCCCGGTGATAAGTACGGTTGTTGTGCGCACAGATGTGCCCAGCTAAAAGCAGAGGGACCTCGAGCAAAGCAGTAGCAAAGTGAAAGAAAACAAAAATAAAACAACCTACACATACCAACTAACCTAAGGAAAGTGGGAAAGCAGAGTATTTACAAGAAACCTATACTACTCAAAATGAGCTATATACAAAGATATTTACAAAGCACTATGTTCAGGCAGGGTGAGCTGACATTAACGTTTATTGAATTTTATAATGAATGCACAAGCAAATGGGTAATCATTATTATTTTTAACCATGCAAACTTATCTTTATATTCAAAAAAAGGAAGTTCAACATTGCAACACTCAGGTTCAATCACATCCTCATAAAAAATCAGAAATTGAGGAGGCTCGCCGAACCCATGGTTAATCCATAAACATGTTCATTTTCCCTTGTTCCCATAATCAAAATAATAAGTGCAGTTATGAGAAATAATAGGGGCAAGGAAGGATAGAACCTGGATGTCATCACATGGAGGTGGCAGCATTGGACAGTCGAGAGTAAGCACAACATCATTGATCATTGCATTGGTAGCCTCAAGTGGGCGCGGTGGAGGGTGCAACACTTCAGACATTAAGCTTGCATAAGGCTGGAAGGATGGGGTAGAAAATAGCTCTTCCAATCTACCAATGGTACCTATAGCCCCGGTTGGAAGTTCTTCAAAAAGAAATACTTATCCACATTGATCATCTGCAAACTTGGGATCCACTTGGTTGCTGTCCTCAAATGACAGTATGTTGTCTCATCTCCTTCCCCAAGTATCAACCTCCTTTTTATGATGTTCAATGTCATGGGATAATGACATGCATGCATCTTTCCTATTACAGCTCCCTAAATATGGAGGATCAACAATGCTTATGGTGGAAGGACTTCTAGTTGCATCTTGTAGTTGATCAATTATGTCATACTTGTTGGAAGCTATCAAAACACCCCCACCTTTGTCTTCTTCCCTTTGTTGTTCATAAATTTCATCATGACGTTCACTCATTTCCTCTTGCTCACTATCACTGTAAATGGAGAAGGAGCTCCTCTCCCAATCTAGAAAGTCTAGTGCATCACTATTCGGGGGCTCAAGGGGTATGTATTCATTGCTACCATCTCTTGGGATGTGCTCTTCCTCGGCATGAGAATACCTTCGTAATGAAGCTCCCAATGGAAAGAAGTCATCAATTGATGGCACCTCATCAAGGGGACCAAAGTCTACTACACAATTTCCCTCCAAAGACCCGCCAAAAAGCCCATCATCCATGGTACACAACTGATCTTCAAGAGGAAGAACTTCTTGGTGACTGGTGGACAGCATTCCCACTTGATCTACTTCATCGCTTGGAAGTCCAAGAATGTATTTTTGTCCTTCTATTGCTACCCCAACATCCTCTTGAGGCCCATCTTCAACTAAGTTGTCACTTGGCTCTGGCTCTTGGTCTTCTTCTTCGATATGGGTAGGAAGTAGAGGAGGTTAGGCACTTGGTTGCCTTGCTTGTTCTTTGACTTGCTTCATGGCTTCTTGGCACAGTTTGCATGTGAACTCCAAGTGTGATGAATCATGAATTCTGCACCAATTTGGTAGTAGCAATACCTCCAAATCCACTTGAAATCTTAGTTCAAACCAATCCTTTCCTAATCTGGAGATGAGCTGGCCATATATTTTTGTTACTAGGTCCTCATCATCACTTGAAAAAGAAGCTTGATGGTAGATAGCCATGGAAAGTGGTTGCTCCCACTCCTCCAAATTTGCATTTTCAGATCCTCGATTACTGTCATTGGTGAAGGGGAGGTCTTCTAATCTGATTTCACTTATACCTTCATCCTCATTTTTTGTTGCTCCAAGGTTGTCAACTTTTTCTCTTTCTTGTTCTTCAGCATCTTCGTTGGCTATCCCAACATGCATTATTGCATACTTTTTGGATTCATCAACTTCCAATGACTCCTCTTCTAGATTATAGTACTACTCTTTACTGATAGAGGAAAGGTTTTCCAACTCCCTTCCAATTAAATTTTCATCAAAACATTTTGTTGTCCTACTGAAACCAACTTCTTCCTTTTCATTTTCAGCTTCAACATTCATTGTCCCAACACTAGCTCATGTCAAATTTCTTGGTTCATCTTCAATGTGTTGTCCTCTAGATGTTGAAAACTTTTCTACCTCATTGGATAACTTCTCCTCATTAGGATTTGGCTACTCCAACTTGTCTGAACAACCCTTTGCTTGAGCGATGATTTTTGTGCATGAAGAGCAAGTGAATTCAGAGTGGGGTACATTGTGAAATCTACACCAACTAGACATCAATATTTCCTCTAATCTTGGTTCATCTTTGCTGCTCAAATGTTCCTAGATCAGCTCCTTGAACACCTTGGCTGCCATGGTTGTCAACTCTTCCTCTGGGTCTGTGGGAGCTAAAGGTTGGTATATTTAGCAAAAGGGAATTTCTCCTTGCAATACTCTTTCGATTCTGCTCAAGAATGTGAGACATCCCAATTCATTATGCTTTTGAGTACAATGGATCCGACATCTATCCACCAACGCGAATTGCTACAATGGCTTCTTCAGTCTCTTGTTCAAATCTGCATGTAGTTGAGTGATGTCAATTTGTGCATGCTGCTCCATTTTGACTCAGCTTCTACTCGCCTTCATAATTTTCTAATTTTTAGCATTAAAAGAGATTTCCCTATCTTAGATTTCTTCTTGAAAGTTCTCTTTTGATTTCCAACTTTCAGCTTTGTAGCCTCAACATGTCATGCTCTCCTTCTAGCACCAATTCTGTTGATGTGTTTTTTATGCACTTCTCAACACAGGAAGTGCGTAGGTACACTACCTCTCTTGAAAGACAATCTTCCACAATCGTGATTATGTAACATCAATCAAGGTCTCTAATGTGTCCTGTATATGGGAATATCTTATTGATTTCATGGATTACCGGAATCACATGGATCATGATGAGTTCAGCATGAAGCCTGACAGTAAAATGGCCTAAAGTACTGAAGGAATGAACAGCATGTTCACCTCAAAATAGTGCGTTGAAACCCTTGAATAAGCTCATTTTGATTTAGCTTCATGGTGATGCTTGAGATCCTACTCGAATCAAGGACAAAGAAATAAAAAGGAGAAGGGTTAAGAAAGTTGTTCTAATCCTAAGCTACGAATGAACAGTAACAATGGTGGTTGTTATAGTAGACAGGCTTCCTAAACTGAGTTTTTCTTGACCAAGAGAAACCTACAGCTACACAAAAATAATGCAATCTTCTAAGGTCTGCTGATTTTCAAATTACACATACACATCATGAACATGCAATTCAACTAGGTTGCAACAATCACATAAAGAAGCCCAGGCTAACTTTGCACAACAACTTGTCATCAACAAATGCTAAAAGTATGGGTTGGAAGCTCATCAAATACTATAACAATAACACCATCATGATAGTCATTCAAGAAACTAACACAAAAACTAATAAAGAAGGTAGAACCATGCATGCAAGATGAGAAAAATCAAAGAGAACATCCATAAAATCATGCAATGTTGTCTTCTATTGCTGCAAATGTCTTTTACAACAGCTCTCCAACCTTTACAAATGAGAGGCAAGCCCCTATTTATAGTTTTCCAAAGTCCAAATGAATGGCTAGGATTAATTCACAATGAGTGGTCCAAATTTGATTTACATTAGGGTTTCACCTACCCCCCATTATCCAGCAATTTTAAAATACATCTTTGTCTTTTCCCTATTTTGTCATCTAGTGCTTAGGTGCTGTAGCAATTTCATCATTTGGCTGATTGCCCTTTTACTGTAGCTGAAACTACCTGAAAGCTTCCTTCTTACTTGATGTGTTTGCAATGTTCTTCCTTAGATCAAATGAGCCTATTGATGATTGACATCAATGGATTGGTCACCCCTGATTCGGGGGACAGCTCCCTTATGTTTCTTCAAGGCCACCCCCTTTCATTTTTGTCCTTGACTTCCTAGCACACGCCTTCTTCTAACACTGACCTTGTTGGTGGGCGCTAGGGGGAGAGGCAAACATGAAATGAATGGTGACAAGAGGGATCCACTTTTCCTTCAACTTTCTCAATGGGTCTCCTTGATGGACCTGCAGTAGGCTTCTTGAATCCTGCATACATGAAGTGTCGTAAGTGCTTTCATAAAAAAATCAAAGAAAACGTTAATCAAATCTTGCAAAATCCTTGTTAGATCCATCCATGCATCATCAAAAGATCATAATATTCATATTTGGAGCTCATTTGGACTGTAAACATTAATGTGGGCCCACGAGGACGGGCAGTGAACGAGGGATACAAAATCAGAAGGGAAATTCTTGGACCTCACAAAACATAGCAAAAACAAGATTTTTCAATTATAGCACATGGGAAAAGGGAAAGGAAGAGTGCCCAAAAAAATTTCCTTAAGATTGGACTCATTTGAAAAAAACTAGTAGCTTGGAAGGGGAAAGTTGGAGGGTCACCGCCCTTTTGAAAAGGCAATGAGCACATGGTGGCCCGGAAGGAAAGTCCTGGATGGCAACAGAGGGGTGGAGTCCTGGAAATGGCCACGGAGGGACAGAGTCCCAGAAACGGCCATGGAGGGGCCGAGTTCCAGAGGCCAGGTCGTTGGGGCTCCACAGATGTTCAAAATGACCACGGAGGGACGGAGTCCCAGAAATGGCCACAGAGGGGCCGGGTTCTGGAGGCTAGGTCATCAGGGCACCACAGATGTTAAAAATGGTCACGGAGGGACGGAGCCCCAAAAACGGCCACGGAGGGGCTGGGTCCCGGAGACCAGGTCGTCGGGGCTCCATG
This sequence comes from Sequoia sempervirens, assembly GCA_007258455.2. Lineage (NCBI taxonomy): Eukaryota > Viridiplantae > Streptophyta > Pinopsida > Cupressales > Cupressaceae > Sequoia > Sequoia sempervirens. The sequence goes on along the minus strand of VDFB02000002.1, from coordinate 121,884,177 downwards.
GATGTTCCAAAAAAACCAAAGAGGGACAGAGTTCCAAAACCCCCAAAACTTAACGAAACCTTGGTAGTTCACTTAGGTACCACAAAAACATCCCAAATCCACCAGAAAGTTTTCCCCAAAGTCAAAAATGTGGAAAGTGGATTGTCGGGGGTCCATAGATGTTTCAAAATAGCCAAAGAGGGAGGGAGTTCTAGAGGGAAAGTTCCAGAACCACTAAAACTTAACAGAACATTGAAAAAACCTTGGTAGTTCACTTAGGCACCACAAACACATCCCAAATCCACTAAAAAGTTATCCCCAAAGTCAAGAATGTGGAAAGCGGACCGTCGAGGGTCCACAAATGTTTCAAAACAACCAAAGAGGGAGGGAGTTCCAGAGGGAAAGTTTTGAAACTACTGAAACTTAATAGAACATTGATGAAATCTTGGCAATTCACTTAGGCACCACAAAAACATCCCAAATCCACCAAAAAGTTGTCCCCAAAGTAAAAAATGTAGAGAAAAATGAATCGAGCAATCAGGGACCAAGTTAGCAGGAACAAGACAAAAAGGCAGAAAAGGGACGGGGGACTTTATTTCTCCATGGATTTGAATACCCCAAGTAGGTGAATTTGGGTAGGGAGATTTGATCGTTTGAAGGCACATGACCAATTTGGGCTTGGAAAATGGGGCACACAAAACAAGACAAGAGAAAAGTAGCCTATCGGGAGCGAAAAAAGGGGGTCCCTGCCTACGGCAGGGCGTGTGTGCAAAACATGCACAACACATCCTTATCCAAAGACTCAAATATTACATCAATTTACAAATAGTAAAAACTCATCTTAGGAGACTCAAAGAGAATCTGAGCTTTTGGGTCACCCAATTTTGTTACAAAAAAATTTGCCTCTCTTTTTGGAAACAACTTCTTCATAACACCCTTGACAACTATCCTTGCCTCTGACATATCCATTTTGAGCTCTCCTCCCATATCCTTATAGAAATTATGTCCAAATAAGAGAGCATAGGATGTTGGAACATCTACAACCAAGACTGCCATCTTGATTTTCTTCTTTGAAAACACAACAAATGTAAACTATGCATCCTTGATCTACCCGATTAGAGGCATGGGTTTATTCTCCATGGAGAAGAAATGGCCAAAAGTTTTTGTCAGATTTAGACCCAAGGTAGTAGCTACCTTAGCAAGCATGATGTTGTCAGATGCATTAGATTCAATAACACAATTGCTCAAATTGAAGTGATTGACTAGCAATGAGATGTAGAAAGGATCAATCTTTTCTGGAACTGATGAGAGAGTGGTGACTAAGTTACTTTGTAGAGGGTTAGGCTTTGGGGTAGTAGGAATATCTAAAGGGATTTCTTTAGATGATTGGTTCCTTTATCCTTCACAAACTTAACAAGCCTATCAAATTGCTCAAGATTTTCTTTGAGATATTCAGATTCAGAAATTTGGATTTTCATCCTCTTTGCATGATCAATGATGTCGAAAGCTTGAAAGGAATTTTGCAAAGAAGACAGTAACTTAATTCATAGGTTTAACAAAGGGAACACTAGTATTGGGAACCTGGACATTATCTTTTGGAACAATAAGAACTGTGGGAGAAGGACGAGTACTTGTTTATTTGTTGTGTCTTTCAGTTGCCAAGGCAAAGGAGTTCCTCTTTTTGCAATGGTAATCGACAACTTATCCTTTGTCTATGGAGCAACATGTTGAGCTCGATCAAGCTAATTTTTTTGTGACCGCATAAAGACAACATATGTATTAGTCACCAAGTCCTCATCATCGGATTCATTTGCTATTTGCAAATAGCCAATATTGGAGTCGCCAACTGGGTCCATTTATTCATCTTGAAAAAGATCAATGTTTTCTTCGATGGGATAATCTGGCTGTACATATTCATATTTTTTGGCTTCATAACATCCCATTGCAGTATTGGTAGGTCGACCTTCCAAAGCAAGCCTTCCTTGTGGTGCAGGAAAACGATTCTGATTTCTATTTCCAAAATAATTGGGGAAAGTTCTTTTTGGAACATCCTTATAAGTATTATTATTAGAAACCTACTTCTTCAAAGCCAAAATTTCATTTTCCAACCTTTGAACCATAGGATCAAAAAATTTAAAGTCAGTATTAGAGGCTGAAGATCCTAACCCTTGCACTTTTTTATTTGTGTTCATTCTTATTTCACTGACAAGAATCATGTCATCCTCAAGACTTGTAGCTAATTGTTGAGCTTCTTCAACATTAGCAAGAGTTTCCCTATACAAAAGAAAACTTACTTTAGGAAGTTGTGTATTGATGAAGAAACGCTTTAGATTATGATCTGTTGGTCTTGCCACTGTAGGAATCTATTGATGGGTATTTTTTCGCCTTCTCAACACAAGCACCACACAAGTATGCTACCTCTCTTGAAAGGTAGAAATCTTCAAACAATTGTAAATTACTACCCCAAGGTCTCTCGGGTGTTAAGTCATGGCATGCTTGGAATGTCTCAATTGGTTCAATGTGATCTTGTCGATAATCCCAGGACAACCTTATGTAAGTTAAGTTGGAAGGGAATTGGTTCTTTGGGTGGAGTTTATGAAATTCTAAAATTATTTTCTATTGAACTGCAATTTTAGGACAACAGTCTGAAACTCCACTTTTGTCATCATATTTGGCTTTACAAAGTGCAATGATGATTGAGCTTGTTTTAAGTTACTATTTGAAAAAAAATTCAAAAGGGCAGGGGAAGAGGAAAGTTCCTAGATCTAAGACTATCAATGAACAGTGATAATGGAGGATGCTATAGTGGACAGCCTTCCCAAAACTAAGTTCCACTTAACCAAATCAACTCACAATCTCATGAAACTAGTGCAATCTTCTAAGGTCTACAGATTTTCAACCAATCATTCACCATAAAGCACAAATAAAAGATGGAATTTAAGTGTGTAAACACGTAAAATATACTGATTGACATTATGCATCTGATCCTGATTTAACTAACACCATTTCATCATAAAATCATCCATCTGTCTAATCATTTAATTGAATACCCTTATTTGATTAAATTCATCAATTTCGCTCTCTTAAGTAAATATATCAATTTTATCTTGTTAAGTCATTATCCCTCGTTAATTAAATAAATCATTTTATTTAATTAATTCCTTTATCTTTGTTTTAATTAAATAACCCATTTTATTTAATTAAACATCTCAAGTTCCTCTATTAAATTAAATAAATCAAACATTTATCTAATTTAATCTAACATCACCCCCTTTGGTTAAATAAATCAAAATATTTAACTAAGTCTAAATCATTTTTCATCTCTTTTTTATTTATTTTAATCCCTAAATCTAAATCAAATGGTCAAATCAGCTAATCTCCTTTAAATTAATCAAATCCTGATTAAACTTAGTCTTAATCCATCAAATCCTCTAGATTTTGCAAGTTGCACATGAAAATCAATTTAATTGTTTCATAAATCATCTATTTTCATTCAAAAAAGGCATCAATGGTTGGATATTCCCCAAATTTGAAAAATCCCTCCAAAAGGTCTTGTCCTCCAAACATGGCATTTAACATCTCTTACAAGTCCTTTTCCTGAGCCATGTGACATTAAATTCACCTTTCACCTCATCCTTCAAGCCATATTTTGAATTTTAATCTCCCCCCTCTTTGCACATTCTTCAAAATGTGCTCAAGCTTCCTCCATTCACACTTGGACAAGTGGCACATTTCCATTGGTTGAATGTTAGACCCACATTCATCCTATCTTTCAATCTTCAACTCTTTCTTTCTATAAATAGGAGGCTCCATTCCTCAATTGATCATCCAAAACTTGAGTAAACTTACTATACTCAAATTCATAGCAACCTTCATCCATCTTATTGATTTTTATAGCTAGGTTATGCAGATTTTATTTTGGAGCACTCATCAATCTTCAACAAAGTGGATCACAATCTTCATCAAATCATAAAAGTTAGGAGTGGAGTTGGGAAAGGGCCAATTTTCACATCAAATTGGCACCAACTACCTCAAGAGATTAAGATTTTGATTTGTTTTAGAATAGGATTCAACATCTTTGTTTTAACTTTAGTGTGTTCTTCATTTTATTCCTTTTCTCTTGCATTCAAATGGATTTCTTGAGGAATCTATGTTCTAACTTGCATTTTACCTTACTAATGTGTTCATTTGTTGTGTTCTTGCAGGTATAGGATCTTGGTTCACAAAGTGTAGCATTCAATTCATGTTCAGACTAGCTTTACACTGTTATTTATCATCAATAAACAACAACAAGCATGAACAAGGAAGGGAATCAAAATAGAAGAATTATTTACCATCAATGAACAACATTAACTAACTTACTAAATCATGTTAAACACATAGAATATCAAAATAAATCTATTCAAATTCACTAACTATGAGGAGAAGAATCATGAAACATGAAATAGAATTCAAGAATCCACCAAAATCAATGAATTTCTATTAAAATTTCAGTAGCATGTCTTTACAACAACTCAACTCTCTCTTGAAAATGAGAGGAGGCCCCCTATTTATAGTGTCCAAAAAGAAAAATGAATGGCCAATATTCAATCTCATTGTGTGGCCAAGATTCACTACAAACTAGGGTTTCACCTAACCCCAATATTTACAATATAAAATACATCTTCTGTCTTCTAGCCTATTTTGTCTTCTAGTAGCCAATATTGTAGCTCTTTTGTCTTTTAGCTGATTTCCCTTTTGTTGCAGTTACTTTGTGAGGAATTCATCATCTATGACCAGATTTCCTTGATCCTTCTTCAGAGCAGCATATTCCAAAAACTTGCCAATTAACGCCTGAAGCTTGCTCCACTCCATTATATTAGATTGGATTACCTTGAAGTTCAATTTCTTGGACCTTTTGGTAATCCCATCCCAATATTTATCACATTTTGGTGTATTCTTTATCACTTGCTCAGATTGAGTGAAGGCTCGAGCAGAAAAATCCATAAAGTCTGGTGTGAGTACATTTGTGGATCCATTCTCCATCTTTTTATGGAAGTATGGCTTTATTTTCTCTGGATCTTGCTCAATGGATGGCATGTCAAAATCTATAATTACCTCTAGGTACTCCTCACAGGCCATCCTGATTTCCTGGGCCCAATCTATGTCAAGTTCCACTTCATGGAGCACTCGTTCCAAGATCTCTTTTCTATGATCAAAGCCCAATTTCCATAGTTCTATGAGCCAATGGTCATCCTTCACCATTGCTAGCTCCTTTTCCCATGTTCTTTCGGGCATCCTAAGGATAGCCTCAATTTTAGGATATGTAATTCTATAGAGTTTGGGGAAGTCAGTGCAAAATTTCCTAGTACCCTCAAGTTGTTTTTTCACCTCGCGGAACTTATTGGCTATTCTAACAACGTTATTGATTCCCATATTTCCATTATAGAGGACTCGTTGGAACCAATCTTCAATGGCCTTTGTCCAATTCTTTCTCCTTTCAAGCCAGCTGATATGATCCTTGGACAATAGTTGTTACGGCACTGACTACATGGTGGGTAGTTCTTCGGTATAGGACCATTTTTGAATGTAAGTTGTTAAATTTTCCAATTGTTCCTTTAACTCCTCCTTGGTTGATTGATCTTTATTCATTTGGTGCACAATAGTGGCAACAAACCCTTGGAGGTGATTAATCTTCTATTCCCTAGTGGTTGTCCCCAAGTCAATAGTGGATATGTTATAGTTGACTCCCTCATCCTTATCTACCACTGGAGTAGCTATTTTGACTATCCTTGATCCCAATGCATCCATCGTTAGGTGAAATCTGACCCTTGGTTTATTTTCCTTCTTGGTTCCTATCTAGGCTCAAGCCAGAATGGCTTCCAGCCTTGCTTTCGGATCCATGAGGACGAGGGCCACCTTCTACAATTGTTTTTCTAGCCATTCAGGCATCTGGGATCCTTCCTTTGGTTATTCATGATCACCTTCCTTCTTTTGAGCATGATGGATCTTCATTTCTTGGTGACCTGGGGCCTCTTGTTCCATCTTTTCTTCCTCTTCTTCATTAGAGTTGCGAATGAATACGACAATTTCTTACTATGACTCAGTGACAATGATTTTTTCCATGGGGCTATCCTCCCCTTAAGATGTCTTCTCTTCTTCTTCTTCTCACCCATGTTCTTCATGATGCTCTGCCTTTAGGATTTTCCTTGCTTTAACCTCTTCTTCAGGCTTTTCCTCTTCTTGATCTTTCTCTTCTTCTTTTACTTCTTCTTCTCCTATAGGAGGCATCTCCTTATCATGATCAAGGATTTTCTCTTGTTCTTTAGTAGGAGGCTCTAAGGTTACCTCCACTTCTTCATTTTTATCCTTCTTCTCCTCTAAAGGTTGCTTCTCAACTTCCTCCCCCACATCTCTAAGTTGTTGGGCCGACTCTTCCTCAATCTCTTGGTCAGAAGTTTCCATGATGTATTTTGTACCCAAATCCTCAATATCTTCTTCAGAGGATTGTGTTTCCTCTTCCTCCTAAACTACCTCATCAATGACCAAGTGTTGGTGCTCTGGGTGCTCATGATATTCATCAACTTCCTCTTCTATTTCTTCAGTTGCTTCCCTTTCTCATCTCTCTAACTCTTCATAAATATGCATTGTTTCCTCCATCGCAAGTGGTTCAGTCAGAGGAGGAGGGACAAGGAGGCTAGCGACAACTTATGTTAGGGTATCCTACACTGTAGGGTTCATTAATACTCAAGAAAGCTCCATTGGTATGTTTTGCATATGCCTAGCGAAAGCTTCAAGGAGAGTGGGAATTTTTGTTGTAGAGGCTAGGGGGAAAACTATTGATGGAGACATGGTCGAATAAGAGAGTGGAGAAGTGGTAGCAGAGGAAGAATCTATCACCATAATTTGTGCAGTAGGTGAGGTGGAGGCAAGGTGGACCGAAATGTCCACCATGGGCGGAGAAGAAGCAGGAAATGATTGAGATGTCAGTGGAGGAGTAATGGTAGTGGAAAAAGTAGTGGTAGTGAGAGCAGAGGCAGTAGGTGGAGATTTGGGTTGCTCAGCCTCTTCTTCCTCTCCTTCACGGAGGGGGTCCTTCTAAATAGTGGGCATCTCTGTGAAACCACCTAACTTCTTTGCTTTCCTAGAAGGATCACCCTTTGACGCTTTCCTAGAATAAACCTTATGCTTTGACTGGCATTCCACCACCTTTTTTCTCTTCCTTGATCTAGTAGTAGGAGGGTTCTTTGAGGTTTCCCCAAATGGGGCAGTAGTAGTTCCACTGTCGGTCTCATTCTCGAGCTCATCCTTGAGCTCTCCATATGTCAAAGTGGCTCCTTGAAGTTTCAACTGAGCAATTTTCCCATCAATCTACTACTTTTTTCTTGCCTCAATTGGCTTTGTCGGAATATCAAGATCATTGACCTCTTCCTCATCCCAGTCAATCAAAGGCAATGGTAGGTTGGCAACAACATCGAATCTTGGATCAATTACATTATTTTCTTCCTCCACAACTTGATCCAGAACTAGGAACAAGTTAACCATTTTAACAAAATATGTCATCATGTACATATAGTGCCTTATGCGCACTTCTTTATCATCTTTTCAATTTTCCCAGAAGTTCTCAACATTGTGTAGATGGGCATATTTTTTTCCAACCATCTTCTTTAACTTTCCATATGAATCCATCTGTGGTCGTGTAATGTGAAGCTCTAGGTTGTATTCAATTATTTCCTTTTCTGAGTAGTCCGCACATTGGGATGCGAGAATTGCATACATGCCTTGGTCGAACGTGAGAGGATAAGGAATAATTGGCCTATGCTTGTCACTCAAAAGAGTATGTGCATGTTGTAGCTATCTGGAGATTTCAAGCAATATTAGCTGGTCATTTGGATACTGGGGTAGCTTATATGGCCTCTCAGAGAAGCCCACAGTTCTTATATAAGTAAAACTAGGAAATTGGATGAATAGAAATATGAACTGACAGATGAAAGTGTTTGCACTATGAGTGACTCTCCTTTCAAAATCACCTCCAAGTAATTTGATAATGTGCTCGATAAAGGCATCATTCACCCTATGGTAATTTGTCTTGAAATTACTATATTGGAGCTAGGGGTACCTGTCATAGACCTTTAGTTCTCTTCTCGAAGTCTAGCTTGGTGCCACAAATAGACCTCTATAATAAGTGCGGTCATCCAACAGATAGACCAATTATGAGGTCATGTAGAACTGTAAGGTTTTCTTTACTGCCATAAACTGCTCATGTAGACAGTTGCTATTCATTCCTTCCAAGTGAAATTTGGTCTTCCCTCTAATGATTTCTTCTATAAAATACAACATACACTCTTGGAAACATGCCGCAGTTGGGAGGCCCATGACTCTACTCAGTAAGGTTACCAAATCATGGTAATACTTGTGGAAATCACTTCTAAAAATCTCTTGAGGGACTTTGTTTGCATTGCCCCTCTTTTCCTTCAGCCAATATTGATTGATCAACTTCTTGCATTTGAGGGGGTTAGCCTTCCATGTGCTTTCGATGTACTCCTTTGACATCTCCTCCATCTCCTCAAAGGTGGGGATGTGGAAAGTCTTCCCTATAGACTTGGAGGATGTCATGTCCCCTTTTTTTCGCAATTCTAGATATTATAAATTACAAATATTGATATATAATTAATAAAGATACTAGATCAAAAGCTCATATGTCCTTATTGGATAAATGAGATTAATATTGATAAAGATGAAATTATATTATATACACATAAATAAATACATATTACATCTATTATATAAAATATATATCTTATATTTGGTATTTGAATGTATATATTGTATATTACATGTTACATTTAAATATATATATATGTTCAATGATATATATATAGATATAAAAATAAATAATAATATTAATATATATTACTACATATAGTACAAATATCAGTTAACCTTTATAATATGAAATAAACAAATAACAAACATAAAAGTAAAATAAATAAACAAATATAAGATATAGAATCAACAATAGCCAACATAAAGCAAACATGAATAAATAATGAGGCAATGATTCATTAAAGAGTCATTGTTGTTTGGAATGCAGTTATATATCTGATGCATGACAAGAAGGAAGATAGAAAATATAGAATTAAGGAATGTGTATATAATACTCATACAAGTCTACAGTTCTACATCTTATCAGGTATGGGTTCCATTATAATATGGATTAATATAATAAGGTGCAGATCAGAGTTAGATTAGTATGCATCTCAATATGTAGATCATGATTAGTATAGTATGATAATTATTATCATAGTAAGTCAGACATGCATATCATACTATTATAGGTAAGATATGCATATCATGCTAATTGTTTCATAGTTAATATGATATCCATCTACTTGAGTTCGCAATCAAACCATATGATTAATAATTGATTCTCGTCACAAGTGTAGACCCAAATCTGCCCCATAACAATAATGGTCAATTATATAAAACTAGAACACCATATAACATCATTATGATTTGGTACATGAGTGACTCTATGGAATGATAGAGTCCCATCCATGGAATCTTGATAGATGTTTAATATCTACCCTAAAGTGTACTTATGACATATATTTAGAACTATAAGAATCATTTATAGTGAAGGAGATGAATAATCCTTTGACAAGAATAAAAGTATTTATATCATCTTTGATCTTATTAGATTTTATCACAAAATTTATTGATCTCTAATTTTCTAATCTCTTTGAGAAATACTTTGAATGCAAGATTTGGGTTTAAGTGTTTCTATCAAAAAGGGGACATTACAAAGGACAGGTTAGCCAATATGTTCCCATCTCGATCCACAATTCTCTTGGTTGCTTCTTCGTAGGCCTCTCTGCAGACCATCACTAGCTTAGGAGCCACAAAGCCAGGTGGGAAACCGGCTTCCTTGGCCAACCCACTTTTCCTAATCTTCTTTGCATTCTCTATGGTAGGGTTTATGATGACCCTCTATTTGAATTCATCAATATTAATGTGCCCCAAGTTTGTATCTGAGACAGTGTCCCATTCTGTGGTGACCTTAGTGTTTATTTCCACCCCTTGGAATTTATACTTCATTTTATCCTTGTCCTCTTTTCCCCTTGGTGCTTTGGCAGCCTTCTTTCCCTTTTCCTTCTCTATGGACACTCTCGAAGGTCCTACAACTAATTCCATATATCCTACAAGCAAAGGAGTAGTAAGCATATTCATGCACAAAATCCATATTAGATCGAGTAATTCATCATTCAAATATCCCAACATTCCTTTTAGATCATGATTTTCTTCTCGTTCGAGGGAGTTATGACAATGCAGCCCAAGGGTGCAGATTTCCCTGGGCTAGCAACCGTTTTTAAGGGAAGCTACAAACAGATGGCCAAGAGGGCACGACAGCCCACATGATTCCACCTGCATCAGGTTTTTGTCATGAGGTGGGGCCCACCAAGAGGTTAATCTATTTTGGCACGTGTGCTTGATCATCTTTGAGGTTTTAGGATTGCTAGCTTAGTCATTCAGGCATGCAGATGCAGGAGCTATCTCAGTTGTTTTGAGCTTCGTCATTAAAACGGTGCTAGCAGAGCAGTGCCCCACACTGCAAGATCCACACCAGGGGAGGATGACATCTTCTCTCTTTGGAATTTCAATTCATTTGATAGGGTGTGGGTGAGGAGACATGGGAGGATGTTAGGTGTCATTTTTTTTAGACAATGGAGATGAGATGGTCATCCATAGGAGGCGGCCTGCAGCATCGAGTCCGCAAAGGTCCCCGACACAAGCTATTCCTTTAGCGTTGTTTGAATGGAGACAGAATGGTTGGGTCCCGCATAGTGAGCGGCAAGGTGTTCTTGACAGTTTAGAAACAACAACATCGGGGTTCCTACCCACAAAAAACCACCCACATCAAGTTTCCTGACTTAGTAGTTTTCAATAATCACTGGAGACAAATCAAGCGTCGAGGCCCACATAGTGGAAGGTGAAAGGTCATTGGATCTTTCGATGTGGTGGCTGAGTTGCGACGGCAACCCACATCAGAGGGTCCATTGTTAGCACATTAGTTGTTTTCATTTTTTAAGCTCAGACAAAGGTAGCAAGTGTGGAGTTTTCTAGGCAAATGGATGGTCAACCATTGTCATTTTGGATGGCGAACAATCGACGAAGGTCTGCAGATGGAAATCTGCAATGGGCAACCCGCAAAGGGGTCAGCACTTAGTCATTTCTAATTAAAGGGTCTAGAAAAAGATAACTGGGGAAGAACCCGCACAACAAAAGGAGCCAAATATTTCACTACTTTGGGAATAGTCGAGTAAAAAAAAGCAAAATAGTGGCAGAAGCCCACAGGAGATGGTCCATAGGGAGTTATGTGCTAAGTTAAATCGGTGAACGGAAATATTGTGGGACTCGTAGGGCAGGTGGCCAGCACCGATCGACCGTTTTGGAATGACGCAACATGAGGGTCGATCCGGGTGTGGAAGACCACAATTGTAGACTTGTGGGGGTGAAGTCCATTTTTTGAGAAAATCTTTTCCGAGTTCATTTGGGATTCCTCGAGGGTATCATGCCTTGAGTTCATCTATGCAACATTTTGGATCAGATTGGGCTTCACCATTGGATTTAGAGAATTGGAAAAAGTCAGGATTGACTTTTAGTTTGTAGATTTTGGTCATCGTTTTCCAGATCTATGAAGGTTTCAAGCTCAAAGTTTTTTTTGCAAGCTCTAGGGGTAGACAATTTTTTGGAGCATTTTGGGCACAAACAGAGGTCACCATCGCATTCATAGTGGTCAAAAACCCTAAGATCGCCTTTCATTTCATTGATTTTGGATAAGTTGGTCCAAAAGGCAAAAAAAAATTCCAGGGAGGTCGTACGGCCTACCCAGCTCGCTTCCCAAGGCACAAAAAATGAAAAACAAATTAAAAAAATGAGTTTCTTGTTTTTCGCACTAGCGCTCACAGAGTAAAAGCATCCTACCGCCCGGCGGCCGCTGGTCCACCACCACCACTAGTCTCCATCGCCAACACTCCATTGGCTCTGCGTAGCCCCTGCGAGCTCCTCCAACATCCACCCTAGTCACATGGAGGACCGGGGGCCCTCCACCAACCCCTGAGGGCTTCTACAGTTACGGCCCGCAGTCACATGGGGGACCGAGCACTATGCGCCCAGCCCCCGACTGCTCACAACCCCTGGCCACTGGTCATATGTAAGACCAAGGGCTCCGCCCTAGCCCCCAATCCACCAGCCCCTAGTTGCGCACAGGACCAGGGGCTTTTTTTTTTTAAGCCCCCTGGGCTGCCTGCAGGCCTTATTAGGCCTTTTGGAGCAATTTCACTAAATCGGGTGTATTTTTTGCGTACAGTGTCCATTTTTCATAAAAAAGATACCATTGGAAAGCTGATTCCAACACCAATCCAATGGTGAAGGTTGTTTTACCATATTTTGAATCAATTTTATTTTTTAGGTCCTTGAACTCAGATGAATTTTTTTTTCTTTCGGAGGGCATATCTTTTGACTCGGTGATCCTTTTTTCGTCATTCTTGTGGCATTGGAAATCTGGTTGAGTCATCTACACAGATCTGAGGTCTTTTTTTTTATGCACATTATCATTCTCACCTTTTACAATTGTTGGGTTATTGTAATAAATGAACTGATATAAAGTTCCATCAAGGGGGTTTCTTGCATAATAATCTAATTAGAGTGTAGTTTCACTTTGATCTCCATCTTGTTTTGATGAAAAATCATATGGGTTATATCTAGTTTCTTAGTTTCTTTTGGCCACATCTTGTCTTAGCTTGACACATATTAGATTCATCAGTTCACACTTCAGATTGGGATTTTATGGTTATTGACCTACATTGGTTCAGATCCTTCTCAGTTTGAGGGCCATGTTTTTATGGTTAATGTTCCAAAGTCTTTATGGTAATTGTTGCCATGGAAGATTTTTAGTCTCAGTTTGGCATCGACATAGAGATACACGGTTTCTAAATTATGTCATCATTTCATCTACTGTTGCTTCACAGATTTCAGGGTTGTTCCAATTTGTGAGTTTTCCAGTGCTCCGTGGCATCGGGTCAGTTGTCGCATTATTATGATTCCACTTTGGTTTCTTGTAGATAGAAGTATCTTTCCTTTCTTGTTGGATTGTGGTTCCAATGTTACTCCACATTGTTCTTCTGGTGCTTCTTTGTAGTATTCATCTCATTGTAGGGGGGTTTTGTCCCACTAGGTTTTCCTTTTCTACCTCATTATTGCATTTGTACATGGGTACTTGATCAAGCCTTGTTGTCGGGACCCATTCATGCTTTCTTGCATTCATCTTAGTTTTAGATGCATGCTTTTTTAGTCTCCCTAAGTTGGACTTATGGGGGGTGTTAGTGTAATTAATATTTAATTACACTTGCATAACTTTACTTAGGTAATATTTTAATTCCTAGGTTAATTATTATCATCCTTATCTTGTTGAGTTATCTTGTTGCTCAAGATAAAATTAGGGTTATGCATACTTTTCTTTTATAAAGCAAATCATCTCATGTAATTTTTTAATTCCTGAATAATAATATTTGCACATCTTTTTGCAATAGCTTTGCTTTTTCTAATTTTCTCTTTTGTGGAAGATTTTTTTGGTTTGCATGTCTAATCTTGGTTTCTAACATAGGAAACAGGGCATCTTCACTAGTTAACATCTTGAGGTAGAAAGCATTATCTCCTAATATTTTAGAAATCTAAAAGGTTCCAAGTCAGAGCTTATCGAATTTGTCATGTCCCCCTTTCTTTTCATGGGCCTTGTCCCAACACAAGACTAGATTAGCAATTCTAAAGGCCTTGACCTTGGCTCGTTGATCAAACCATCTTTTGGCCATGCCCTAATGTTTGGAAAAAAATTCAATAGCTCGGTCACAGGCCTCTTCTAGGTGGAGCAATTTAGCTAGGTGAGCTTCTTGTCAATCCCCTTCTTCATAAAAGGTGTTAATGAATTGGAGGGTAGGGATCTTGAGGTGGACAAGAAGCACAATCTCTAAGCCATAAATGAGGTGGAATGGAAATCACCTAGGGAATCCTTGTGGCATGTACGATCTTCCCAAAGGGAAAAATGAAGTTGTGTGTGTCAGTCTTTGGGATTCCTATCAAGCAGTTTTTTTATCGAGGTGATTAGGTTCTTATTCGTGCATTCAGCTAGGCCATTTCCCTAGGGATAGTAAGTGGGTGAGAATTTGAAGATAATACCATAATTGAAGGCCCAACTAGCAAATTTGAGTGAGGAGAAAGTGGGGCTATTATCACAAACTAAAGCATACGGGCAATCAAAATGATTTAAAATGAAACTTTCAAGAAAATTGGTAACTACCTTTGTAGTACATTGCCTACATGATTTCTTTGGTAATTTCTTCAAAGGCTTGCTTTGCCTCCAGATTCCATTGAACTTTAGCATCTTTCTTCAACATGGCATTGAGTGGCTTGACTATTTCAGCAAAGCCTGTAGTGAATTTTCTGACAAAACTTATCTTTCTGAAGAAAGATTTCAGTTCTTTCTTGCTTCCTGGAAGCTGAATCTTCAAGAGGGACTAAATACGCTCATGGTCTATTGAGATCCCTCACTCTGAAATAACATTTCTAAGTAGCTTACCTTCTGTAACTTTGAAGATACACTTCTTCAGGTTAAGGGAAATCCCAAATTATCTGCACTTATGAAAAACTTTGCATAGATCATAGACATGATCACCTTGCTTCTTTGAGAACATGGTAAGATCATCCATGTAGATGATAATGCACTTTCCAATCAGATCTTTGAAGACTATTTACATGGCACGCTAAAAAGTGGCACCAACATTGATGAGTTTGAATGGAATTCTCCTATATGCACAGGTTCCCCACTTAGTGGTGAGCACTATCTTGTGCCTATATTCATATTGCACCATTACCTAGTTATACCTAGAGTATCCATCTAAAAAGGACATCATCTATGAACCATTGATGATCTGTAGCACCTCATCCAACAAGGGTACTAGGTAATTTTCTTTCTCCAAAGCTCCATTCAAGTTGTGAAAATCCACACACAATCTGATTTCTCTGTTCTTTTTCCTAACTGGGACCAAATTGGCCGCCCACATGGAGTGCTTGATTGGAAATATGATTTTGGCTAAAAGTAGCTTCTACACTTCCTTATAAATGATTGGCTCCAACAATGCATTGATGGGACATTGTTGTTGTTGAAATGGTCTTACATCTGGCTTAAGAGGTATAGTGTGTGTGATGATTGATGTGTCATACGTCTTAAAATCATCATAGCTCCAAGCGACTACATCATGATACTTTCACAAGCATCAATTATTCCTTTCTTCTCTTCTGGCATGCACACTTTGCCAATGAATACATTTTTAACCTCCTTGATTGTTCCAAGATTGTGAGTGTCACACTGGTTGTTAATAGAATCCTTCTTTTCCTATTCATCGTGGTCTCAGATCTGATCTAGATCAAATATCCATTCAAGCTAGACCATGCCCCTTGGAATAGTTTTCGTCTTGAGATTGATGACTCCTATATCTAACTCATCCTCTTCGGGTTCATTCTCATCAATTATCTAAGTTGCGAACACATCAGAATTGGTGATGAAATCCAAGATGTGCTTTTCATCATTAAACACCTAGAAATGAGTAACATTGTCTAGCACAGATGGAGTGGAGGTAAGCTCAATAGTGAACCTTTTGAGGCTAGACAATGACAATGGTTGAAGGGTGTTGGCTACTTGGGCTAGGGTATCAACTGAATATCAAAGGCATCTAAGCTTTCTAATAGGTCCCAAGCTCTATGCCTATAGTTTGCTAGTTTTCTATCATGGCAGGAATACAATTTCCTAACTTCCTTTACTACTAATTTTGAATCACCGTAGACTTGCAACATTTTAAATTTCTTCCTTAGGGCCATCAAGAGACCATGAACCAATGCTTCATATTCCATCACATTATTTACGCAAAAAAACTAAATTCTATGGGCAGTGAAGTAGGTCTTACCTATAGGGCTAATGAGTTTGAATCTGATGTCTGCTCCCTGCTTTGATTTGGATCCATCAAATCACAGTGTCCAGAATTTGGAGGGTTCCTTGATTTCGAGGCCGACCATGTATTCATTCCTCCTAGGTTTCACACGTACATCTGCAACTTCTAGAGTGGGCATTGGCTTAGCATGGTTAGAGGTAGGATTCCCTATTGGTAGCTCCTTTTGAGACATGACTTGTCCTTTGATGTGTTCTACTATTATCTAACATAAGAAGCACTCAAATTCTAAGTGGGAAGCATTATGAACTCTAGACCAACTAGGCAGCAAGAGCTCTTGGAAATAAATTCTTGCCTCTAGGCTAAGCTGATCTTGTATACACTTCCATGAAATCTTAGAATCCATCTAGTAGTCCCAAATTCTCATCATCATAGGATTCATCGTCATTTGATTCTATCAGCATCTTTGTGCTATGAGGTGCATAGGCTAAATTGGCAGGAGGGTTGCATAATACCAAGAAGACTTCCTCAGTCATCCCTTCTTCTAGAGGCTCTGATTCTTCCTGATATGCAATGGGAGAATAATTTCCTAGCTCAGTTTCAGCAAACAACATCCTCGTTGGTGTTCTTATATTCTGTAATCATGAATTTCGTGTGTGGCTCCCGGTCTATACGAATCTAATTTGGAAGCCCTTTCCATAGTAGCCAGACATGAGAGAAGTCAGTGGAAACATATACGTTCAATGCTCGAGTGAAGTCTCACCCTAGGATTATACCATAGGTATCGAGGATATCAACAACTTGAATGTCAATAACTTGTTGCACCCTTGGGTCTATAACAATATGCATGGGAATCCGATTGATTTCTCTAACTATATTCACTTTCATTTTGTCTAACTAGGTCACTTTCCTTCTGGAAGGAGTGGGGACTATTCCCAATGCTTTGCATACGGCGAGGGGCATAACATTGGCTGATGCTCCTGAATCAAGCAAGAAATTATGCATATTTTTCCCAAATATTCTAATAGTAGTGAGAAAAGGGGGCATTTCTAACTTTCACTAAAATAATCCCATGGCTGCATCTTCCTAGGCCACTTGGTTTTTATCTTTCTCATTGGTATTTTTCTTAGCTTTCACCTGGGTTTTTTCTTTAGTGGGTTGTTTTCTAGTCTACTAATTTGGAAGGTTATCCTTTTTCTTACCTATGATTTCCTCAATTACAAACTCATGTTGTGGCTCTTCAAAAGAGACTCTTTTGGCTGGTATTTCTTGGGTTGACTTAGAAGAGGCAGTCCCATTTATCATCCTAAAAAAGACATTCCTAACTACAGGGACTTTAAGCAACTTGAAGGAAAACAAGCTTATCTTGAACTTCTTGAATTCATCAGCAACATACTCACCCATTTGCTCAATTTCAGCCCCAAAGGACCTACCTTGGGAAGATCCAACTAACTAGTTATGTGTTTGATTCAACTATTTATTCTTGTTAAAATATTGGGTGGGTACATAGGGGTAACTTGGTTTGTTACTAGCATTCGGATCAGGCAGGGTGCTAAAGTTGTTAGGCGGGGTGGAAGTTGTGAAAGGTCCTCCTGCTTGCCTATTTCTTAAATTATATGGGGATGCTCTTTGATAAAACATTTGGACCTCATCTTCACGAAACTCTTCCTCATCTACTAGACCATTATCTACCGAAGCAAAGAGATGAGATAAATTTTCTTATTACTTACCTCTTTCACTTCTTCGTTCTTTGGGGAAGCAGTCTTGATTTCTAGTGCATTGCTCTCACTTTGTGCGAACAAGGCTTGATTGACCACGAGCACTAAGGAGTTGTAGGGTTCAGATGGGACTAGATCTCGACAACCAACATTGTCCAGAGTATTTTGAACCTCTACTTGGAAGATCTCCACATCCGTGAGGAACTAAGGGCAATACAACTTAGAGTGCCTATTCATTTTATGGATTTGGCACCATCTAGACAATGTTGCCTCAATGAGATACACTCCACTAGTTGTATTCTCCATATTAGTAGGTTGATCAAGAGGAGTGGGAACACCTCTGTTGTTTGGCCTTATATTCCACATTTAGTTTTTCCTTTGAGAATTCCTTCTTTCAAAATTTTGGTTGGAATTTTTCCCTCGTTTGTAATTCTGCCTGAATGAGGTACCCACATCGCATTTATCTCTATTATCTCAGTTGAGGTTGGCCTGAATGTTGCATTGAGAAGCTTGCAACTGATTATTCTGATTTTAAAAGTGTTTCATCTTCATGGACATTTTCTTGATCATTTCTGCTAGCTCATCCAGCCGATCCTTGTTTGCATTACTTGGTTGCGATGCTTGGTTTTGAAGGAGAAATGGTTGCACAACTAGTTGGTTTTGTTGTGCTTGGGGGAATTTTTATCCTTTTAGGTATGCAAGTATTTGAGGTTTTTGTGAATAGTCCTATTACTGTTGAGGCTACAAATAATGAGGTACAGGAAGTGCTTGATTCATTGGGGGTCCTAGGCAAGGAACTATGGGCAGCTGTGGAACTTGGTTCATGAGAGGCATTTGATGTTGTATAGCTTGAGTGAGCCCTTGAATCTGCATGGGATGAGTGACCTATCCCAAGGAAGGAAATGAACCAAAGATGTTTTTCCCCAAATCAATGTTGGCTATAACTACCTCAGCATAAGCATTTACCAATCTAGCAGGTGGTGGGTTCATTCTTTTCACCAGCGCACCTGTTAGGTTGTCTAATGCAGCATAATAAACTAGCAAGACCGTGGCATCATCCAACACATATGGATTTTGTAACCTCATGTACGCCTGGTGAAACTGATCATTGAAGGAGTTGATCGGTTCATTAAGCTCTCTCCGGATGGACATGAATTATTGGTATAATTCGAAAGGGCTGACCAAAATCTTGTACTTTTGCAAAAAGGCATTCTTCAAGAAGTTCCAAGAGGTAATCGACCCTGTTGGCAACTTGATGTACCAGTAAAAATATTCCTCTCCCAAAGAGTAAGGGAAGAGTCTACATGCCATGTCCTCATGATCAATTTGCATATCCTTCAATGTTGTTTGGAATATTTTTATATGTTCTTTTGTTGTTCTTTGTGGGTCCCGAGGATGAAAATTTGTGTAGAATCCTTTTGGATTCTTTGGCATATCATGGTAATCATTGAAGGACAGAAAAGAAGGATTGTTACCCAGCCAAGCCATGAGGGGAGGACAAGGTTGTATTTGTTGTTGAACAAGAACTTGGGGTTGTGTAGGGGTACCAACAGCTGGGAATGTGCTCTAGACATGGGGGACAGGGACAGGGGTAGTGCCTTGGTTTAGGGAAGTAAGAGGTTGGGAGGAAGTTTGAGATGGCTGAGTGGAGGAAGAGCAAGCTAGAAAAGAAGGGTGAATGTGGTGCAAGGGGATGGAAGGAAGAGGTGATGATGGAGGTGAAGCGAATGGAGTGAATGAGGAGTATGAAGTGGCTTCCCCTCTTTTGGTTCTCTTAGCCTTGGTAGGGGGTTGTAGTTCTTGGAATTCCCTTTTGTTTGGAGTTGATCTTAAAACTCTATGAAACCTTTCAGGGGAGAATGAACCAATTTGATCCATCTTAACTCAAGGTGCCCTCCTTCTAGTGCCAGTTTTTTTGATGGGTGTTTTTGCACCTTCTCAACATAGGAAGCACACAAGTATGCTACCTCTCTTGAAAGTAGAAATCTTCAAACAAGTTGCAAATTACTACCCCAAGGTCTCTCAAATGTCAGGTCATGACATGCTTGGAATGTCTCAATTGGTTCAATGTGATCTTGTTGGTAATCATAGGGCAGCCTTACATAAGTTAAGTTGGAAAGGAATTGGTTCTTTGGGTGGAGTTTATGAAATTCTGAAATTATGTTCTATTGCTGCAAGTTCAGGATAACAGTCTGAAACTCCACTTCTGTCATCAAATTTGGCTTTACAATGTGCAATGATGCTTGAACTTGTTTTAAGTTACTATTTGAAAGAAAAATCAAAAGGGTAGGGAAAGAGGAAAGTCCCTAGATTTGAAACTATTGATGAAAAGTGATAATGGAGGATGCCATAGTGGATAGCCTTCCCAAAACTAAGTTCCACTTAACCAAATCAACTCATAGTCTCATGAAACTATTGTGATCTTCTAAGGTCTGCAGATTTTCAACCATTCATTCACCATAAAGCATGAATAAAAGATGAAATTTAAGTGCAGCATTCAATTCATGTTTAGACTAGCTTCACACTACTATTTTCATCAATAAACAGCAACAAGCATGAACAAGGAAGGGCATCAACACAACAAAATTCTTCACCATCAATGAACAACATTAACTAACCTACCAAAGCATGCTAAACACATACAACAACAAATTAAATCTATTCAAATTCACTAACTATGAAGAGAAGAATCATTAAACATGAAATAGAACTCAAGAATCCACCAAAATCAATGAATTTCTATTAAAATTCCAACATGTCTTTACAACAACTCAACTCTCTCTTGAAAATGAGAGGAGACCCCCTATTTATAGTGTCCAAAAAAAAATGAATGGCCAAGATTCAATCTCATTATGTGGCCAAGATTCAATACAAACTAGGGTTTCACCCACCCCCAATATTTTACAATATAAAATACATCTTTTGTCTTATAGCCTATTTTATCTTCTAGTGGCCAGCACTATAGCTCTTTTGTCTTTTAGCTGATTTACCTTTTGTTGCAATTACTTTTTGAGGAATTCATCATCTATGACCTAATTTCCTTCATGCTTCTTCAAAGTAGCATATTCCATGAACTTTCCAATTAATGCTTGAAGCTTTCTCTACTCCATTATATCTGATTGGAATACCTGGAAGTTCAACATCTTGGACCTGCTAGTAATCCCATCCCAATCTTTATCACATTTTGGCGTATTCTTTATCACTTGCTCAAATTGAGCGAAGGCTCAAGCAGAAAAATCCATAAAGTCTAGCATGAGTGCTTCTGCGGCTCCATTCTCCATCTTCTTATGGAAGTATGGCTTTATTTTCTCCAGATCCAGCTCAACGGAGGGCATGTCAAAATATGTCATTAGTTTTAGGTACTCCTCACAAGTAGTCCCGATTTCCTTGGCCCAATGTATGTCAAGTTCCACTTAATGGAGTATTTGTTCCAAGATCTCTTTTCTATGATCGATCTATGAGCCAATGATCATCCTTCACCAATGCTAGCTCCTTTTCCCATGTTCTTTTGGGCATCCTGAGCATAGCCTTAATTTTAGGATATCTAATCCTATAGAGTTCTAGGAAGTCAATGCAAAATTTCCTAGTACCCTCAAGTTGTTTTTGCACCTCGCAAAACTTATTGGCCCTTCTAACAGCACAATTTATGCCCATATTTCCATTGTAGAGGACTCTCTAGAACCAATCCTTGGTGGCCTTTTTCCAATTCTTTCTCCTTTCAAGCTTGTTGATATGGTCCTTGGACAACAGTTATGGCGGCGTTGATGACGTGGTGGGCAATTCTTTAGTGGAGGACCATTGTTGAATGTAAGTTGTTAAATCTACCACTTATGCCTTTAACTCCTCCTTGGTTGATTGATCTTTATTCATTTGGTGCACAATAGTGGTGACAGACCCTTGGAGGTGATCAATCTTTTGTTCTCGGGTGGCTATCCCCAAGTCAATAGTGGATATGTTATAGCTGACTCACTCATCCTTATTTGTCACTGGAGTAGCTATTTGGACTATCCTTGATCCTGATGCATCCATCATTATGTGGGATCTGACCCTTGGTTTCTTTTCCTTCTTGGTGCCTATTTGTGCTTGAGCCATAATGGCTTCCAACCTTGCTTTCGGATCCATAAGGATAGGGTCCTTCTTCTATAATTGATTTTCTAGACATTCAAGCATCTGGGATCCTTCCTTTGGTGATTCATGATCACCTTCCTCATTTTGAGCATAATGGATCTCCATTTCTTTGTGACCCAGGGCCTCTTGTTTCATCTTTTCTTCCTCTTCTTCATTAGAGTTGCAAATGAATACGACAGTTTCTTTCTGTGACTCAATGATGGCTATGTTTTCCCTGGGGCTATCCTCCCCTTTAGATGTCTTCTCTTCTTCTTCTTCTCACCCATGTTCCTCATGATTCTCTACCTCTAGAATTTTCCTTGCTTTAGCCTCTTCTTCAAGATTTTCCTCTTCTTGATCATTCTCTTCTTTTACTCATTCTTCTCCTGTAGGAGGCATCTCCTCATCATGATCAGGGATTTTCTTTTGTTCTTCAGTAGGAGGCTCTGAGGTTACCTCCACTTCTTCATTTGTATCCTTCTTCTCCTTAGAAGGTTGCTTCTCAACTTCCTCTCCCACATCTCTGAGTTTCTAGGACAACTTTTCCTTGAGCTCTTGGTCAGAAATTTCCACGATGTATTTTCTGACTGGATCCCCAATATCTTCTTCAGAGGATTGTGTTTCATCTTCCTCGTGAACTACCTCGTCAATACAAGTGTTGGTGCTCTGGGTGCTCGTGATAGTCATCAGCTTCCTCTTCTATTTCTTTAGTTGCTTCCCTTTCTCATCTCTCCAACTCTTTGAAAATCTGCATTTTTGCCTCCATTGTAGGTGGTTTAGTCATAGGAGGAGGGACAAGGAAGCTAGTGACAACTTGTGCTAGGGAAACCTGCACTACAGGGTTCATTAATACTCTAGAAAGCTCCATTGGTATATTTTGCATATGCCTGGCGAAAGCCTCTGGGAGAGTGATAGTGGGAATTGTTGTTGTAGAGGCTAGGGGGACATCCATTAATGGATATATGGAGGAAGAAGAGAGTGGAGAAGTGGTAGCAGGGGAAGAATCTATCACCATAATTTGTGTTGTAGGTGAGGTGGAAGCAAGGTGGACCGAAATGTCCACTGCGAGTGGAGAAGAAGCATGAAATGAGATGTTCATGGAGGAGGAATGGTAGTGGTAGTAGTAGTGGCATCGAGAGCAGAGGCAACAAGTGGAGATTTGGGTTGCTCAGTCTC
This sequence comes from Sequoia sempervirens, assembly GCA_007258455.2. NCBI lineage: Eukaryota > Viridiplantae > Streptophyta > Pinopsida > Cupressales > Cupressaceae > Sequoia > Sequoia sempervirens. The sequence continues at coordinate 121,861,217 of VDFB02000002.1, read as the reverse complement.
TTCTTCCTCTCCTTCATGGAGGGGGTCCTCCTGAATGGTGGGAATCTCTATGAAACCACATGACTTTTTTTCTTTCTTAGAGGGCTCACCCTCTGATGCTTTCCTGGAATAAACCTTATGCTTTATGACAAGAGCGCTAACCCAAGACACAAAAAATAACACACAAACCAAATAATAATTTATTATTCAAAATATGAAAATATTACATGCAGAGGATCTCAAATCCTTGAATTCAACAATACATGCAAGTTACAGATTTTCTGAGATTCTCCTTTTTGCAATATGCGATATTTTCCCCAAAAAGCTACCAAAAAATCAAAAAATTCCCCCCATAAATAGAATCTTTTCGGTTTTTTATCCCAAAAACATTTGAATTGTGTGTTTTAGTGGTTTGGCACCACAAATTACAATTTGAAATTCAAATTTTAAAACCTTATTCAAAAATTAGGATATTTTTGAAAGTGCACTAACTTCTGGGAGCCATAACTTTTGATCCGGGACTCCATTTTTTGAACCGTTTGAACCATTGGAAAGGTCTCAGAGTCAAGAACATGGTGGAAATGTTCCACACCAATTTTGGAAAGTTTAGGGGCTATTTAATACCTCAAATATGATATGGAAGGTTTTCAGGTGCAATTCTAGGGGACTAAAACTGCAATATCTTTAATTCTGAGAATGCTCTCGACCTAATTCTTTCAACAATGTTCTTATTTTTATATTATAAATCCTCCCATATAATTTTGGTCCCCAAATACCTTCAAATTCTAATACCTACTAAAAATAGTAGTTGACCAGAAAAAGTAGAAAAGCAAAACTGAAAGTTGGGAATTACCTTATGACGAAAAGGGTATCCAAAACTATAAAAATATCTAAGAAACTACAAACAAGAAATGCAAATCTTTTTGGGTGATGCAGGATTGCCCTTACACCACTGGATGCTCCTACATCATGTAAGGAAAGCTAAGGTGCGGAACTAACTCTCCTAACGTCAAAACCTCAGGAAAGAATGCAGAGATACTTTTAAATTTTCAATTATAGTCCAATTAAGATACACTTCTAATAAATAACAGAAACAGAGAATATAACATACACAGATGAACACTAGATTTACATGGGAAAACCCTTACAGGAGAAAAACCCACCACGCCAATAAAAACCCCTTTGTATTATAGTAACAAAAATTACATACAGAGTATGGGCTTCACTCTCTTTGATGTCAATTTACAATAGTATAATCATAAACCAACCTTGTACAGAACATTCAAGTTACAATACACTCAGAATTTAATTCACACTGATCACTCATCGAACTCTTCATCCAACTGTTATGCCAATCTCAATCCAACCCAACACCATCATTGATCTCCCATTATATCCATGTCATCCTTGGTCTGTTGAACTTCCTCACAGCAACGGCCGCAACAATCCAACTGCTAGCAATTCCCATTCTGCTCTTCTGATTGGTCAAAGACAAACCACGTAGGATTCTCTTCCAATTGGTCAACAACATTCAACCTATGTTTGCATGTTGGTGAGACACTAACCGTGTCTCCCTGATGCCACAAGAATGATTGTAGTTATCACCAAGATTCCTGACCATCGACAAGACATTATATCGAGTTCACAAGTCGCATCAACCTCAGCATTCTCATCGGCGAGACTATCACTATTCACCAAGAGATCATAACAAAGTCCTCAAGTCATATTGATGTGAACACTTTCGGCAAGACTTAGGCTATTGCTAAGAGGTAATACCGAGCCCTCAAGTCATACCGACAACAGACTACCCCATCACTGAGACAAACACCCATTGCTAAGACTTCATACTAAAACCTTCATGTTATCCTGATGACTCCAAGTGTAGCTATTCGGCAAGACATACCATCTATCACCCAGAGGTCATAACGAGCCTTCATGTTATCCCAAAGACTCCAAGTGTATAACTATTAGTGAGACTTTCCATATCGATAAGACTTCATACCAAAGCATATGAGTTACTCTGATTACTCCAGTCGCTATGAATCTCCCCAACCATCACAAGGAACTAAACTATCGGCCAGAGATCTCCCCAAGCATTGAGAGATAGAACTTGTCACAGCGATCAACATGTCACAATGATAGGCTCCATTCGACAAGACTATAACAAGGTCTCAGTGACCTGAACATTTCACAAGGTTGCACAACTGCTAGTCGGCCAGACAAAAAAGATGTCACACCGACTTGGCTCTTTCAGAGGTTTCAGCCTGTGAGATTGAGGCACAATATTCCAATAATCTCCCACTTGATGAAGATCACATAGGCACCTCCAAAGCACAACAAAACTAATGGCATTCATGGGCACTGAGGCCCATCGATATGGCACACCACCTGAACTTGTCTATGCTCACTGACTTCATCAATGCATCTGCAACATTCTCCATAGTATCCACTTTTTCTAATGAGACCTTTCCATCCTCCACCATATCTCATACAAAATGATACTGTACATCTATATGTTTCATCCTAGCATGGAAAGTAAGATTCTTTGCGAAACAGATAGCACTCTAACTGTCACAGTAAATTGTTATTTTCCCTATATCAAATCAATGTTAGAACACAAACGTTTTAACTAAATTGCTTCTTTACAGGCATGTGCTGCTGCCATGTATTCTACCTCTATATTGGACAAAGTGACTACATCCTGCCGCTTACTCATCCAACTCACTGCACCACCATTTATCATGAAGATATATCCACTAGTGGATCTTCTGCTGTCAATGTCCCCTGCCCAATCAGAATCCACATAGCCTCGAATACTAAGAGTCCTCTGTGATTCAACCAAGTTCCCATGGTAACACAAAGCATATTCTGAAGTGCCCTTCAAACATCTAAATACTCTTTTCACAGCATCCCAATGTGTCCTTCCAGGATTAGTCATAAACTGACTAAGTACTCCCACTGCTTGGGAAATGTCTGCCCTTGTATAGACCATCGCATACATTAGACTACCAACTGCACTAGCATAAGGTACACTAGTCTTGTCCTCCATCTCAATAGGATATTTTGGATAGTCATCAACAGATAGCTTTGTTCCCTGCAAAACTAGAACAACTAGTTGCTTGCAATCAGTCATACAAAATATCTCTAGAACAGTCTTAATATACTTACTCTGACTAAGCCAAATTTTTCTACTCTTCCTATCCTTGGTGATTTCCATTCCAAGAATATACCTTTCTACACCAAGATCTTTCATTTCAAACTTTGCAGACAACTGAGACTTAACATCAAAAATCATTAACTTACTATTTCCTATGAACAGCATATCATCAACATAAAGAGCAATAATAAGAACTTGATCACTTTCAGCTTTGTAATACACACAATGATTATATTTTGATCTTATAAATCCCAATGACAAAACAAAAGTGTAAAAATTCTAGTACCACATTCTAGGAGACTACTTTAAACCATACAAAGACTTTTTCAACTTGCAAACCAATTTTTCTTTACCTTTCTCCACAAAGTGCTTAGGCTGGGACATATAAATCTCTTCTTCAAGATCACCCTAAAGAAATGTTGTCTTCACATCCATCTGTTCAATCTCTAAGTCATACGCTACTGCAAGTGACAAAAGAAATCTAATGGATGTCAGCTTAGCTACATGAGAAAAAATTTCTCCATAATCAATTCCCTCTACCTGGGAATAACCCTTTGCAACCAACTTTGTCTTGTATTTTTCCACACTGCCATCCAGACCTATTTTCTTTTTAAATACCCATTTGCAACCCACAAATTTTCTACCTTTAGGCAAGGGCACCAAACTCCAAGTATCATTCTTTTCTAATGATGTCATTTCTTCATTCATGGCTTCCAACCAAGAGTTTGAATCAGACATTCTAAATGCCTCTTTCACAATCCTAGGCTCATTAGTGCTAGAAATTAAAGCATAGGCACAAGTAGAATCTATCAAAGAAAACCCATACCTATCAGGTTGCTTTCTTTCACGAGTTGACCTCCTCACTTGTTGAGGCTGAGGTTGTTCTTCTTCATCAGAACTCTTAGAACTACTTGAGCTCTCCTCAGTTTTAGGTACATTTTGAATTTTCAATTCCTCTTTATCTGGTGTCTGAAGAATTTCAACTACATATTTTTTGTTTTCTGATTTTGTCTCTGACTGCAGATCAAAGGTAGAAGGCTTCAGCTCATGAAAGATAACACTTATGTTGTATAGAACCTTCTTTGTATCAGGATTCCAAAACTTGTATCCTTTTATGCCAGCACTATAGCCAATAAAAATACATTTGACAGCCTTGTTCTCCAATTTAGATCTTTTCTCATTCGGCACATATACATATGCCTTATAGCCAAAAACATGAATATGTCTTAAAGAGGGCTTCTTACCAAACCGTACTTCCAAAGGTGTTTTCTCAACAAGGGTAGAATTAGGAGAATGGTTTATCAAGTAACATGTTGTAGCAACTGCCTCAGCCCAAAACATCTCCTCCAAGCCAGCACTACTCATCATACTTTGTGCTATTCCCATCACTTCCATGTTGAACCTTTATGCAACTCCATTTTGCTGTGGAGTGTAAGGTGTAGTTTTATGTCTTTTAATCCCATGATCTTTATAGTACCTCTCAAAATCATCAGAACAAAATTCACAGCCATTATCAGTCCTTAAATATTTTATTTTCCTTCGGTCTGATTTTCTACAAGGTTTTTAAATTCCTTAAACTGGTGAACACTTCTGATTTACTTTTCAAAAAATAGACAAATGCTCTTCTTGAATAATCATCAATAAATGATACATAGTACCTTGACTTAGACAAAGAAGGAACATTCACTGGACCAAAAACATCAAAATGAATATAATCAAGAAAACTAGAAAATTTGTGAGGACTGGAATAAAATGAAACACAATGTTGTTTTCCATATATACAATGTTCACAGAATTCGAATTCAAGGTTACAATCATCAAGCCCCTCAACCAGGTTTTTATTCTTCAAGGTTTTTAAACCTTTCTATCCAATGTGGCCTAGCCTATGATGCTAGAGCATAGTCTTTTTTGATGGAATTTTTACTTCCGTAGAGTTTACACTATCGGGAACTTGTTCCTCTTTTCCTCCATGAGTAGCTTTCTATGACTTTGTAGAGACACTAGTGCATTGAACAGCATGTGCATCTAGCTTATACAAGGTACCAATACGAGCACCCCTTGCCAGAACTATTGAGCCTCTAGTCATATTGCAGCCATTTCCAGAGAACGTGACTTGCACTCCAATATCATTCAGCTTACTAACAAAAAGTAGATTTCGAGCCAGACCTGGTATATGCATTACATCATTGATTCTCTTCACTCTTCCATTAGGGAATTGTATTCTAACTCTCCCATGGCCAAAAATTTCCAAAGATGAATAACTTGCCAAATACACCTTTCCACCATCATATTTTTCATACTTTGTGAACCAGACTCTATGAGATGTCATGTGGAAAGATGCTCCAGAATCAATCAGCCAGGCATCATTTGATGCCTGTGTAGCCAAGGTTGCAACGAAGACGTCTGCATCACTCTGAGAAGAATCATTGTCTGAAGAATTCCTCTTCTTCTTCTTTTTCTCCTCTTTACAATCCTTTCGGACATGACCAGGTTGCTCACAATTCTAGCACTTCACCTTGGACTTCTTTCCAGGAGACTTTGATCTCCCTTCTGATTTAGATTTGGACTTCTTGTCCTTCTTCTTGCATTTTTCTTTCTATCTGCCTCTAATAGCAAGAGCCTCCTTCACCATCTTAGAAGATTTCCTTCTCATCTCTTCTAATAACAAAGAAGCAACAACATCTTCCATCTTAAAAGTGGATGTCGTACTCCCAACAGCCATCACCAGGTGATCCCAAGAATCTGGCAAAGAACATAATAGCAGCATACACCAATCCTCTTCTTCAATCTTCACACCCACAGATGTTAACTATGCAATCAGCATGTTGAATGCGTTCAAATGATCAGCAACATACCCTCCTTCCTACATTCTCAAAGAGTACAGCTTCTTCCCCAAGAATAATTTATTCACCAAGGACTTGCCCTGATAAATAGCTGCCAATCTTTTCCACAAGGAAGATGCAGTCTTTTCTTCATGAACATTCAGAAGAACAGAGTCTGCTAAATAGAGTCTTATCAGCCCCTTTTATTTTCTATTTGCAAGGTCCCAATCCTCTTGCTTCATGCCTGTAGGCTTCGTTCTAGATACAACAATCCAAATATCACGATCAACCAATAGATTTTCCATTTTAAGTTTCCACAACTCAAAATTGCTGCCATTGAATTTCTCAATTTCAATCTTTCTTGACGTGCTTGCCATCTTCACCTATAATTCAAATTACCAAACTTCTACAAGACGCCCACTGAATAGAATTGACACAAAAAACCCAACATACCCACAAGGATAACACAACTAGCCAGGCTCTGATACCACTTGTAAGGAAAGCTAAGGTGCGAAACTAACTCTCCTAACATCAAAACCTCAGGAAGAATGCAGAGATACTTTTAAATTTTCAATTACAGTCTAATTGAGATACACTTCTAAGAAATAATAGAAATAGAGAATATAACATACACAGATGAACACCAAATTTACGTGGGAAAACCCTTACGGGAGAAAAACCCACCACACCAAGAAAAACCCATTTGTATTACAGTAACAAAAATTACATACAAAGTATGGACTTCACTCTCTCTGATGTCAATTTACAACAGCATAATCATAGACCAACCTTGTACAGAACATTCAAGTTACAATACACTCAGAATTTAATTCACACTAATCACTCATCGAACTGTTCATCCAACTGTTATGCCAATATCAATCCAACCCAACACCATCATCGATCTTCCAGTATATCCATGTCATCCCTGGTCTGTTGAACTTCCTCACAGCAACAGCCACAATAGTCCAACTGCTAGCAGTTTGCATTATGCTCTTCTGATTGGTCAAAGACAAACCACATAAGATAGTCTTCCAATCAGTCAACAACCTTCAACCTGTGGTCGCATGTCGGTGAGACACTAACCGTGTCTCCCTGATGCCACAAGAATGATTGTAGTTATCGCCAAGAGTCCTGACCATCGGCAATACATTATATCGAGTTCACAAGTCGCATCGACCTCAGCATTCTCATTGGTGAGACTATTGCTATTTTCTAGGAGATCATAACAAATTCCTCAAGTCATATCGATGTAAACACTGTCGGCAAGACTTAGGCTATCGCTAAGAGCTAATACCAAGCCCTCAAGTCATACCGACAATAGACTACCCCATCGCTAAGACAAACATCCATCGCTAAGACTTCATACTGAAACCTTCATGTTATCCCGAAGACTCCAAGTGTAGCTATTCGGTGAGACATACCATCTATCACCCAGAGGACATAATGAGCCTTCGTGTTATCCCAAATACTCCAAGTGTATAACCATTAAAGAGACTTTCCATATCGATAAGACTTCATACCGAAGCATATGAGTTACTCCAATGACTCCAGTCACTATGAATCTCCCTGACCATCACAAGGAACTAAGCTGTCGTCCGGAGATCTCGCCAAGCATTGAGAGATAGAAACTGTCACAGTGATAGGCTCCATTCGGCAAGACTGTAACAAGGTCTTAGCGACCTGAACATTTCACAAGGTTGCACAACTGCTAGTCGGCCAGACAGAAAATATGTCACACCGACTTGGCTCTTTTAGAGGTTTTAGCTTGTGAGATTGAGGCACAATATTCCAACACATCAAACACCCAGAGTAATTTTAGAAGTGACCTCATCATGCCTTAGATGGTTAAGGAAAACCCAAACGGTCAACCTCTGCCTTAGACAACCAGGAAAAATCCTCCACAAGCCTTCCTCTCCACTTCACCAAATATTCTTCATATTGTTTATTTCTGGTACTCCTTCCCATGCAACTATCCAAGATTTCTTCAATCTCTTCCTTCTCTAAAGTAGGTGTTGGAATGCCATACTACTCCATTGCTGGTACTTCCTCTACACCACCTTCATGATACTCTATAAAATCGAAAATGTTGAACACAGGGGAAATGTTGACTACATCTGGCAACTCTACCTCATATGTGTTCCCTAAATCATACCTCTTCAAAATCTTATAAGGACCGAACTTCTTCATCTTCAATTTGTTATAGGTTCCCACTGGAAACCTTTCTTTCCTCAAGTGGACCATCACTTCATCATCAATCTAAAACTCCTCATTCCTCCTCTTCTGATCTTCCTTAGCCTTATACTGCATATTCATCTTGTTAATACGTTCTCTTACCTTCTCATGTACATTCTTGATGTGCTCTACAAATTCTTTAGCTTTGGCACTTGTCTCTTTCTCCTAGTCCATCTTTCTCAGTTCTGAAGCAGTCTTGGGACTACCTCCATACACAATTTAGAATGTTGATCTTCCTGTGCTCCAATTGACAAAATTGTTGTAAACAAATTCTCCCTGGGGTAAGATCAGGTCTCATCCCTTGGGCTTATCTCCCACCAATAATCTTAATAGGTTTCCCAAACTTCTGTTCACAACCTCAATCTACTCATCAGTCTGTGGATGGTGTGCAGAACTGAACTTCAACTCTTTCTTCAACTTCTTCCACAAGGTCTTCCAAAAGTATCCAACAAATTTGGTGTCACGATATGAGACTATACTCTTTGGCAAACCATGTAGCCTCACCACCTCTCTAAAGAACAAGTCAGCAATGTGGACTACATCATGGGTCTTCTGGCATGGAATGAAATGTGTCATCTTCAAAAACTTGTCAACCACCACAAATATTGAATCATTCCCTCTTTGTGTCCTTGAAAAACTAAGAACAAAGTCCATACTTATATCCTCCCACGGCCTCTCTGGTACAGGTAAGGGTTGATACAACCCTATATTTTGGCTCACTTATTTAGCCATCTAACATACCCTACAACTCTACACAAACTTATTCACATCCTATAATAATTGAGGCCAATAATAATGCTCACTAATAATGACAATGGTCTTATCCCAACCAAAATTTCCTACCATTCCTCCACTATGCTTCTCCTTTATTAGGTTCTCCCTCATGAAACTCCTCAAAATACACAATTGACTTCCCTTAAACAACATGCAATCCTAGATTATGAAATCTAGCCACTTTGTCTTGTCAACTGTAACAGGATCCTTGCAAGCTTTCCAAGCCTCTACAAAATGAGGATCTTCAAGGTACAATGTCTTAAGTTTGTTGAACCCAACCACTTCAATCTGCATCTTTGTCAATAATATCTTCCTCCTACTTAAGGCATCTACAACCCTATTCAACCTCCCACTCCTATGCTTTAAAACAACGGTATAACTTTGCAAAAATTCTACCCATTTAATATGCCTCTAATTTAATTTTCCCTGACTATTCAAGTACTATAATGCTTGATGATTTGTATATAGAACAAATTCCTTTGGTAGTAGATAATGTCTCCATTTCTTTAATGCTTGAACTATTGCATAAAATTCCTGATCATATACAGAGTACTTTCTCTTTTCATCATTTAACTTTTCACTGAAATAGGTGATGGGCTTACCTTCTTGGATTAACACTGCTCCAATGGCACAACCACTGGCATCACAATCCACCTGAAACACCTTATTGAAATCTAGGAGGGCTAAAATTGGTTTCTTTGTCACCTTCTGCTTCAATTGGTCAAAACTCTTCGTTGCTCTAGTGCTCCACTTTAACTCTTTTCTATCCCCTCTCATTGTTTTAGTCAGGGGTGCACAAATACTACTAAAGTTTCTAATGAACTTTCAGTAAAAACTAGCCAAACCATGGAAAGATCTCACCTCAGTAGTAGTTCTTGGGGTAGGCCATTCCAGATAGCCTTCACCTTCTCTGGGTCCATTTTGAAACCTTCTTCTTAAACAACAAACCCCAAGTACACTAAATCCTTCACAAAACTACACTTCTTCATGTTAATCAATAATTTCTCCTCTCTTAACTTCTCAAAGGCTCTACAAATATGCATTAAATTTTCATCCAAATTCTTATTGAAAATCAAAATATCATCTAGATACACAATAACAAAACCTCCCATAAACTCTTTCAGTACGTCGTTCATGAGCTGCATGAATGTGCTTGGCGCATTGGTTAGCCCAAAAGGAATGACTAACCACTCATATAGGCCCTCCTTAGTCTTGAAGGTGGTATTCCATTCATCTCCCTCTTGAATCCATATTTGATGATATTCACTCTTCATATTGATCTTTGTGAAGTATTGAGCTCGACTCAAACAGTCCATCAGGCCATCCATCCTTGGCAGGGGAAATCTATACTTGATTGTTATCTTGTTTATGGCACAGGAGTTTGTACACATCCTCCACTCCCCATCCTTCTTTAGTGCTACTACTGTAGGTACTACACATGGACTCATATTCTCTCGAATCAAACCCTTTCTCAACAACTCATGAACCTATCTATTCAATTCCTCATTTTCTGCAGGGGTCATTCTATGAGCTACCTTATTTAGTAAACCCCCTAGTACATTATCAGAAACAATATCCTAAAACTCATTCAATAATCCAAAAACTTCTATAGGAACCTTCTCACTATCTTCCTTATCCATTCTAGGAATCAATGCATAACACATACGCTCATGCTTCATTCCTTCTAAAAAAATTCTTCCATCAACATAACAAACTCTAGCACTACTGCATACCTTTCCTTTGGCCTCCTTCAGGGATTTCAACTTATGGCAGACTCCATCCTTCATCAGGGGATAAGTGCTTGCATGGCCATCATGTATAGCTCACCTGTCAAACTACCACAATATCCCCAATAACATGTGACATGCATCCATGGGGATGATATCACAGAGTACCTCATCATGGTAGCTCCCAATCTTGAACTTCACCAGGCACTGCTCATTGACCAGAACTTTGTGGTCTTTCTACAACTAGAAAATTTGATACGGATGTGGATGCCTTTCCCTCTTCAGCTTCAACTTCATAACCATCTCTTCTAATACCATATTATTGATACTCCCACTATCAATAATGACATCACAGCATTTTCCTTTACACTTGCATCTTGTGTGGAATAGATTCTTCCTCTGTTCTGGCTCATTTTCTTCAGTCACTAGGGCTCTTCTAACCACTAGGACCTCTCCCCTTTCAGCATCATCTAAATGCTTGGATTGAGCCTACTCATCTACATGTGCAACCCTTCCACGACCTTCCAGCCTTCGGTCTGTCCTTCCTTGGTGGCCTTCTTCACCACACTGGAAACAAGTTCCTCTGAAACCACCTCTTCCAGATCCTTGCCCAGATTTTCCTCGTCTTGTACCTCCTTGATCGCCATTGTTTTGATCACGAGGGAAGAAGAAGTTATCATTCTTCTAGCTTTGGCTAGTACCCACAACTCCATTTTTCTTCTCATCCTCATTTCAGCTTCCAGAAGATCTTCCACTACCCCTTTCACTTTGACCTCCTCACCCTTTTTGCTTGTTGTCAAATCTTTTGTTCAACTTCTCTTCAACTCTCAGAGAAAACTGGTACTCATCCTCAATGGTGGCCATTCTTACCATGCTTAGCTCCTCTTCAATGCTCAGTCGTAACCCATTAAGATAACAAGATACCTTCTCCTTGTTGGCCTTTGCATGGCCTGTTCTGATGATCATCTTGTGAAAATATTTTGTGTATTCTTTCACAGATCTATTTCCTTGCTTCAGCCCTTGCAATTTCTTCAGCAGATCTAACTCATAGTCCACTGGTATGAATTGCTTCTTCAGTTTCTTCACCATGTGATCCCAACTGCTAATATTTCCTTTTCCTCTTCGATTTCTCTCCAACTGGACCACTTTTCACCAAATATTTGTGTGGCCCTTCAGCTTCTTTTTTGCAAACTTAACCCATTCAGGGTCCTCTATTTCTTCATACTCAAAATACTCTTCTAGCTTGTTGATCCAGTTGATCAACTCTTCCGGGTTCAAACTTCTAGAATAACTAGGAACTTCTACTCTAGGTCTTTTCTAATCTTTGAAATGGCCCTTATCAGCCACATTTGATCTTGATCAATTGCTACTTCTTCCTCTTCTACATTGAATCTTCCACCTCTTGTTCATCCTCGCTTTCTTCTCTCCTTCTCAGGTTTAACCTTCTCATCTATTCCTGCAATGAATCAATTTGTCTCTGGAGGGCTCTGAAACCCTCGACTACTAATGGATCTCTTCCACTAGCATTTCTGCCACCACTGCCACCTCTGGCACCACCATGCCTACCAGACATCACTCTTGGAGGCATCTTGAATATATTGAACCCACAACAATGGTTCTAGTGTGAACTGCCTCACAATTAGTGATCTGTCCACACACTCAACAAAACCCGCTCTGATACCACCCGACGAGGGTGCTAACCCGAGACACAAAAAATCACACATAAACTAGAGAATAATTTTATTATTCATAATATGAAAATATTACATGCAAAGGATCTCAAATCCTTGAATTTTGCAATACATACAAGTTACAGAACTTCTAAAATTCCCCTTTTCACAGTATGCAATCTTTTCCCCAAAAAGCTACCAAAAAATTAAAAAATTCCCCCCATAAATAGCTCCTTTTCAGTTTTGGAGCCAAAAAACATTTGAATTATGAATTTTGGAAGTTTGGCGCCACAAATTACAATTTGAAATTCAAGTTTTAAAACCCTATTCGAAAATTAGCACATTTTTGAAAGTGCACTAACTTCTAGGAGCCATAACTTTTGATCTGGGACTTTGTTTTTTGAACCGTTTGAACCGTTGGAAAGGTCTCAGAGTCAAGAACATGCTTGAAAACTGCTACAACAATTTTGGCAAGTTTTAAGGCTGTTTTGGGGCCATTTAATACCTTAAATCTGATCTAGAAGGTTTTTAGGTGTAATTATGGGAGACTGAAACTACAATATCTTTCAAACCAGGAATGCTCTCAACCTGATTCTTTTGCCAATGTTCTTATTTTTTTGTTCTAAATCCTCCCATATAATTTTTTCCCCCAAATACCTTCAAATTCCAATACCTGCTAAAAATAGCAATTGACCAAAAAAAGCATAAAAGCAAAACTTAAAGTTGGGAATTACATTATATGACGAAAAGGGTATCCAAAACAACAAAAACATCTAAGAAACTACAAACAACAAATGCAAATATTTTTGGGTGATGCATGACTACCCTTACACCACTAGATGCTTCTGCATCACTTTGGCTAACGTTTTGCCACCTCTTTTCTCTTCCCTTATCTAGTAGTAGGAGGGGACTTTGAGGTTTCCTTAGATGGGGCAATAGTAGTTCCACTGTCGGTCTCGCTCTCGAGCTCATCCTCGATCTCTCCATATGTCAAAGTGGCTCCTTGAAGTTTCAACTGAGCAATTTTCCCATCAATCCACTGCTTTGTTCTTGCCTCAATTGGCTTTGTTAGAATATCGAGGTCATTGACCTCTTCCTCATCCTAGTCAATCAAAGGAAACATTAGGTTGGAAATGGCATCAAATCTTGGATCAGCTCCATTATTTTCTTCCTCCACAACTTGATCCGACACCGGGAACAAGTTAATCATTTTAACAAAATATGTTGTCATGAGCATGTAGTGCCTCATGCACACTTCTTTATTATCTTTGTAATTTTCCTAGAAGTCCTCAACATTGTGTAGATGGGAATATTATTTTCCAACCATCTTCTTGAACTTTCCATACAGATCCATCTGTGGCCAGGCAGTGTGAAGCTCTAGGTTGTCTTCAATGATTTCCTTTTCTGAGTACTCAACACATTAGGATGTGGGGATTGCATACATGCCTTGGTCGAATGTGCGAGGATAAGGAATCCCTGGCCTTTGCTTCTCGCTTAGAAGAGTATGTACATTTTGTAGTTGCTTAGAGATTTTGAGTAATATTAGTCAGTCATTTGGATACCAGGGCAGCTTATATGGCCTCTTAGAGAAGTCCTCGTTTCTGATATAAGTAAACTTAGGAAATTAGATGGAAAAAAATATGAACCACTGAATGAAAGCATTTGCACTATGAGTGACTCTCCTTTCAAATTCACCTCCAACTAATCTGATAATGTGCCTGATAAAGGCATCATTCACCCTATAATAATCTTTCTTGAAATTTCTATATTAGAGCTAGGGGTACCTATCATAGACCTTTAGTTCTCTTCCCAGAGTCTAGCTTGGTGCACAAATAGACCTTTGTACTAAGCACGGTCAGCCAGCAGATAGACTAGGTATGAGGTCATGTAGAACTGCGATGTTTTCTTCAATGCCACAAACTGCTCATGTAGGCAGTTTCTAATCATTCCTACCTAGTGAAATATGGTCTTCCCTCTAATTTTTCTTCTATTAAATATAGCATCCACTCTTGGAAATACATCCCAGTTAGGAGCCCCATGACTCTGCTTAGTAATGTTACCAAATCATGGTAATCCTCATGGAAATCACTTCTGATAAGCTCTTAAGGGACTTTGTTCACGTTGCCCCTCTTTTCCTTCAACCAGTATTCATTGATCAACTTCTTGCATTTGAGGGGGTCAGCCTTCCATGTACTTTCAGTGTACTCCTTTGATGTCTCATCCATCTCATCAAAGGTGGGGATGTGGAAAGTCTTCCCTATAGACTTGGAGGATAGGTTAGCCAATACGTTTCCATCTCAATCCACAATTCTCTTCGTTGCTTCTTGGTAGGCCTCTCTGTAGGCCATCACTAGCTCAAGAGCCATGAGGGTAGGCAAGAAACCAGATGCCTTGGCCAACCCACTTTTCCTAATCTTCTTTTCATTCTCTGTGGTAGGGTTGAGGATGACCCTCTACTTGAATTCATCAATATCAATGTGCCCCAAGTTTGTATCTGAGACAGTGTCTCATTCTATGGTGACCTTAGTGTCGATTTCCACCCCTTGGAATTTATACTTCATTTTACCCTTGTCCTTTTTTCCCCTTGGTGCTTTGGAATCCTTCTTTTCCTTTTCCTTTTCTACGGACACTCCCGAAGGTCCTGCAGTTGATTCCATATATCCTACAAACAAAGGAATAGTAAGCATATTCATGCATAAAATCCATGTTAGATCGAGTAATGCATCATTCAAAGATCCCAACATTCCTTTCAAATCATAATTTTCTTCTCATTCGAGGGAGTTATGACAATGCAAGCCCAGGGGTGCGAACTTCCCTGGGCTGGCAGTTGTTTTTGAGGGCAGCTACAAATGAACAGCCAATAGGGCACAAAAGCTCGCATGGTTCCACCCGCATCAGGTTTTTGTCATGAGGTGGGGCCCACCAGAAGGTTAAGCTATTTTGGCACATGTGCTTCATCAAATTTGAGGTTTTAGGATTCCTAGCTTAGTCATTCAAGCATGCGGGCCTAAGGCATGAGGGTATAGGGGCTATCTCGGTTGTTTTGAGCTTCGTCGTTAAAACGGTGTTGGCAGAGTGGTACCCCGCACTGTGGGATCCGCATGAGGGGAGGACAGCATCTTCTCTCTTTGGAATTTTAATTCGTTTGACAAGGTGCGGGTGAGGAGACATGGGAGGACGTTAGGTGTCAGCTATTTTGGGCAGCAAGGACAAGATGGCAGTTTGCAAGAGGCAACCTACAGCATCAGGTCCGCAAAGGTCTCTAGCACAAGTTATTCATTCAACGTTGTTTGAATTGAGGTAAAATAGTCATGCCCCACATAGCGGGCAGCAAGGTGTTCTTGATAGTTTATAAACAGCAGCATCAAGGCACCTGCCTGCAAACAACCACTTGCATCAAGTTTTCAGACTTAGCAGTTTTTGATAATCACTTGAGGTAAATAAAGCGTTGGGGCCCACAAAGCTGAAGTTGTGAGGTCATTGGATGTTTCGATGTGGCGACCTAGGTACGACAGCAACCCACATCAAACGGTCCACTATTAGCACATTAATTGTTTTCATTTTTTAAGCTCAGATGGAGGTAGCGAGTGCAGAGTCCTCTAAGCAAACGAATGGTCAACCGTTGCCATTTTGGATGGTGAACAATCGACAGAGGCCCGCGGACGGAAGTCCATAATGGGAAACCCGCAAAGGGGTCGACATTTAGTCATTTCTACTTAAAAGGTTTGGACAGAGATAGCTAGGTTGGGACTCGCACAGTGGAAGGAGCCCAAGACTTAACCACTTTGGGGATAGTTGGGTAAATAGTGGTGGAATGGTGGTAGAAGCCCACAGGATATGGTTTGTAGGGAGTTATGTGCTAAGTTAAATCAACGAATAGAAATGTCGTGGGACCCGCAGGGCAGGTGGCTAGGACCGATTGGCCATTTTGGAATGGTGCAACATGAGGGGCGATCCAGGTGTTGAAGCCCACACTTGCGGACCCACGGGGGTGAAAAGCTCTCATTTCAACTCTTGATTTTTGTTTAAGCTTGAATGGTGATGGTGTCAAGCAAGTGCCTTCCCACATACACAGGCTCAAAGGGGACAAAGGTCACGGCTTAAAGTTTGGTGTTTGAAGACTGAGGCAATGGTAGTGAGCATCGTGCAGGCCACAGAGGCTGGATGGCTCTAGTTGAAGAATGACGACAAAGGGCCTAACTTCTGCCTAGTTTTCTAAGGCTGATTTTGAAGGATTTTTGAATTTTGGGGACATGCGTTTTGTTCACCATTCATTTTTCTTCCTATTTTTAATGTTTTCTAGCTTAAGATTTTAATGAACTTGCAGGAATGAAGAAAAAACTATAAAACTAGATCGTCGGAGGACCAACCTAGAAGACCCTATGAAATACACAAAGAGACCGCAAATGATGATGCTTCAAACAGTGGTAGGATTATGTGGGTGCGGAGGCGACGATGACTGGAGGTTCTGACAAGTTTCTAAAAGTATGCAGGTGACAATGACCCGTCGAAAATAACTATTTATAGAATTTCATGCATTAAATTCCCACCATTAATGTGGGTATGGAGGTCACTAGAGCTGGTCAGCATGCATTTAAAAAGAGATGGCAGCGGGAACAACAGGGTCCACAAAGCGGACAACACCCATGAGTTGGTCGTTTGGTGGGTCAGCAACAGAAGCAACAATAGAGGGCACAGGTCCTACATATCACGTGGATGTGTTGAGTTGGCCATTTGAAATGGAGAATATAAGGTGGAGTTCTGCATAGTGCAACCCACAAGGGCGGACCCGCAAAGTGTGAAGGATGACAATCTAAAGGTTTGAAGGAAAACTACCAATGAAACCCTGCCAAGGCCAGAGACTTGGAATTCTTTAGGTTGGAAAAATTTTGTCAACACAAGATGCTAAATCTAGGACTCCTTGACTGCTTAGGACTCAAAATAGGGGACACACAAAATGAGGTGAAGGCAAAATGACCTGGCAAAGTGAAAAGAGGGGGTCCCCATTCCAAACAGGGTGTGTGTGATATAGGCACAACAAAATCTTTGTCACCAACTTATTAAACTTGGCCATGAACTCGTGCATGGGTCCATGGGTCTCTTTACACCTAGTTTTAAGTTGTGTCAATGAGGCGAGTGCATCTTCAATAGGTTTGAACCTTTCTTCAAACTTGGTGCGAAGAGAATTCTAATTAGTAACTGTAGTAACTAGAAGAGTATAGAACCATTATGTAGCTACTCCTTGTAAAGATTCAATGAACAATCTCATAGCAACATCTTCATGCTCAATGCCAAGAACACCACAAATAATGTAAAAGGAAAAAATATGCTCATCAGGGTGCTACTTTTCATCACCTTGGAACTTTGGGATATGCTTTTGTGAGACATGTGGAAGTTCGTGTGAAGGGCCTGCCAACCTGAGAGGACCAAAAGCATTTCCCCAAGGTCTTGGAGGTGGTGTAGCCATGATATTTTGTATGAAAGGTACTTGAGTTGGAACTCTATGAAAAAAAGAAGATTCCCTCAAAAGAGGAAATCTTAGTCTTCGTGTAGGATGACTTGTAGTTCACTGTAATGGTGACCTTTCTCATGGAGGAGAAGGATGTTATTTCATTGTAACAAATCAAAAAATGGATCCACCACTCCTTGCAGCCTTAAACCTTGTGTATACCTTCTATAACCAGAATGTGAACATAAAACAAGAGAGATGTTAATAATACCAATACACAAGATCACAATAAGATACTAGAGTGCTTATTCACTTCAATCAAAATCATGAGGCTTTGATTGTGTGCTTCATTCCCTAGTGGAGTCACCAAAAAATTGTTGGGTGAAAATTTTGTAATCCCTTTTAACAGATTACAAAACCTTGATTTCAACCACAGTTATGTGAGATAGAATCTCTCCTCTCAGAAAGGGGGGGCATCCTTCTTACTACTTATTGAAACTAAGGAAAACTAATAAGTTATTTACAATAAGGTACACTACAATAATGATATGGGGGTGTGTCACATTCATGATTCTCTCTTTTATTAGAGAATATGTTTTACAATGTTTCATAATTTTAACTTTTGGATGCAATACAACTTTAAATTAAAACTAAGCAGCAATTCCAATGTTCCTATCTCGTCAAAGAAAAGTCTAGGAATACTATTATGATAAAGATAAGTAACAAATAAGAAAAGCTCACGAAGGCACAAAGTTGTCTGATAATGAATCCTTCAAGATAGTAACTAGCATTGTAAAAGAAGCACAAATTCTTTGATATACTTCACAATTAATCCCACGAGCAACATGAATAAATATAAGCACAAAGTCTTATAGAGAATTCACCAATAATATCAACAATATCACAATTTCAAGCAATGAGTATAGCTAAAAGTCTACACAAATTCACTCAAAATCCTTTCAATCTCAATCACTTAACACTATCAATTTCAATCAAAACACAAGATAATTGTTCCCAACACAAATTTTGGTGTTCAAATTCACTTCTTTATTGATCAAAAATAGATTCGCAAAAAATTAAGTCAAAGTTTCAATATTTGCTTCATAATTGAGCAACACTTCATTGCATAAGATAAAAGGTAAACAATACAAAGGAATCCTCTCATATTTATAGATGGGAGAGGAGAGCTAATCTAGGAAAAGCCCTAACTAACTATTGACTTATTTAAAGATGTTGTCCATGAATGTAGAACATCTCAGTTTACATGTAATTACATTTTTCAAAATGACATGTAAAATGTCAAAACTTATTTACACAAAGCATGAAAAATGCTAAAACTGGAAAATCTAATCTAAGGCAAAATTTAGCCTTCTTCAACATCTTTCTCCATGAAAACTTTATGATGGTGTGCACTTCATCACTATCTAGCATTGGAGTTTACTTTGGAGATGACGAGGATTCTTGAGATTGATTCCTTTGATGAGGTTGAATGCTTTCTGATACTTCTCAGGAACAATTCTCAAATCTTGAGTAAGCTGAAACATGGGGAAGAACTTTTTGGTTGTGTTTCAAATCCTTCTTGCTTGGAGATAGACAAGAACTTGGTCAAAACTACTCAAGAACCTAGACACAAGAGATTAGAATGTATGCAAGAGTAGGCTTTGACAATTTTGATGCAAAGGTAGGAAAAATTGAGGTTTTAGCATGGGGTATTGCAGTTCAGATGTAATTACACAAATTTTCAAGACTGCATATTGGGTGTAATCTGAGCAATTTCATGGGTTTGGAAAACTTGGATGCGATGATGGTGAATAGAGTGGAAACAAGCAAACTAGAAAGTGGATGTGAGAAATGGAGCAAGAAAAATTGAGTGAAGTGGGCGAAACAAAGCTCAAAACACATTTTTGGAAGTTCCTAGGTGTTAGTAAAATTTTCAAAAATTTGTGCAAGGGTGTTAAAAATCAGCGCTCTTACACTTGGAAGAAACTAAATTTTATGTAAAAGTGCTAAAAAATAGCGCTTCAACATGTCATATGTAAAAGTGGTGAAAAATGGACCTTCTGCATGTGACTTGTGTAAAAGCAGTGAAAATAGCGCTTTTGCATGAAATATGTAAAAGCAGTGAAAAATAATGCTTCTCCATGTGGGAAGGACATTTGAGTGCTAGAGCATTGAAAATTTGAGCTTTTACATATGACTTGTGGTTTGAGATGCAGAGGCGCTAAAAATCCCCAACATTACATGTGCAAGAGCAAAAAAAAATCAGCACTTTTACATGTTGGAAAATATGTAGAAGTGCTAAAAAACCCCGACATTACATGTGCAAGAAAATGACTAAGGCATAGAAAATATGCAAAAGTGCTAAAAATCAGTGCTCTTGCATGAAATATGCAAAGGTGCTAAAAATCAGCGCTCTTGCAAGAAATATGCAAAGGCGCTAAAAATCAGCGCTCTTGCATGAAATATGTAAAGGTGCTAAAAATCAACGCTCTTGCATGTGCAGAAAATTTTCTAACTCCCAAAACTAAATTTTCACAACTTGGTTTAAAATGCAAATTTCAACAAACTAACAAAGGTTAATGCTCAAAATGACTTTTTGAGGATGAGGGACCGCGCATGAAGACCAATACAATTCTCCTCATTTTTCATGCTTAGAATACATGTGCTATGAAACAAATAAGTTTTGTAGGGGTTATCCCATGAATTGAGCATGTTGAATTCAAGGATAATAAATTTATCAGTGATTTCTTGGAAGGTTTTGATACCTAGAGGCAACTAAGAAAACCAATCAATGGTTGGGCCTATCAAACTTTGTGGAAAGAGGCACATCAAATAGGACTCATTGTAGGTGACCTCCATACACATGATGTTACACACTTTTACATGGTCCACAAGACTTCCTCTCCCTTTGTATTTATCAAATTTTGGTACTTCAAAATTGGGAGGGAAAGGTACCATTGTGATGTTTCGATTAAATGGATATGGACATAGGTTTTGTTGTGTATGGGGCTTCTTCATTTTTCCTATCTACATATCTTGCATTTCTTGTGTTAATGCTTTAAGTTGTCAAGCTACATCATCTTGTGGGTTTGGTGGAGGAACATATGTTACATATTGTGGGATGGTGAATGGATTATATGTGGTATTTTGATATGATGAGGTGTTGTATGGTGAGTATGGTGGTGTAGGATATTGTGAAGCTAATTATGGTGAAGGTGTATATGTTCCTAACATGTTTGGGTTAACGATTTTCTATTGGGGGTTATAGTAGAAACCTTCTTATTGTTGCTATTTTTGGGCATATTGTTGGGCGAGTAAGGCTTGTTGTTGTTGTTGGGTCATGAGGGTTGCTTGTTGGGATTGTTGTTGTTGTTAGACTGCTAAGGCTACTTGGTGTGCTTACTGTTGTTGTTGAGCCACTAGGGCTTGCTATTGGGCTTGTTGTTGTTACTATGCTACTAAGGCTGCTTGTTGAGCTTGGTGTTGTTGTTTTGCTACTACAGTTGCTTGTTGGGATTCTTGTTGTTGTTGTTGTGCTGCTAAGGCTACTTGTTGTTGTTGTTGTGTTGAAAGGGTTGCTTGTTGTTGTTGTTTTGCTGCTAGGGCTACTTGTTGTTATTGTTGTTGTTGGACGGTTTGTTGATAAGCGTATTATGCTTGTTGTAAAGCTAAGGCATGTGCTTGCAATGTAGGATCGGTTGGTTGTTGAGACATTTACGATGGGTTTTGCATGTTGATGGTTTGAATGGGTTGCAGGTTGTTGATGAGAGATTAGGGGTTCCCTTGGTTTAACATTCCTTGCAAGATGGTGGATTGGGATGGAGGAATGTAAGTTTGAGGTTCCATTTGACTTTGCATGATGAGAGGGACCGAGGGGAAAGATGATGATGGTTCCATTAGATATTACGATGGAAATGACACATTTAGACCTTGTAATTGATTGAAAGGGTTCCCTTGATTGATGGGTAGGGGGTTCCCTTATGGTATTTGAGGTGGAATCAAGGAATTACCTTGGTTGATGGGATTTGATGAGCCTAGTTTTTGGCCCAATTTTGGGTAGAATCTATAGTTTATTTGTTGGCAGTTGTCATGAACTTTGATTCTAAATGTTGATATTTTCATAATGCTTCCCTCAAACCATAGACATTGGGTTTAATCCTATTTCTACAAGTTTTAATGACATTGGCATATTATGTGGATTATTTATATTGATTTTGCATGTGGTTAATGAATGTTCCTTAAGGTGGTTATAGATATGTAGTTATTGTGTATACTGACATTGCCATGCAAATTTAATTTGAGGATGCTAAGTTGAGGAAGGCATCACCAGCTGGGCATGCACCGTAACGTCTAGCAAAGGAATCGCTCAAGGTCAAACGAGGTTGACGACAAAAGATTCCTCATGCAAACCAAATGTAACCACCTTGTAGTGGACTTTAATGATTGAGCAAACGTGAGTGTTACTATTGTGCTAAATCTACATTTGGACCTGTATGTCTGACCAAATTCCATGCATGCATAACTGCCACCACTCCACTTTCTCTCTTTTCCCTAAATGGCATCCTCTTAGTCATGGAGTTGCCTGCTTTGTCTAGTTGATAGTATAAATAAAGATCTAATGCTCCTTCTTAAGGGGTTGTTGCATGATTTTATATTGTACTTGCACTCTCATGTTTTTAGTAATATAGATACATTACTCTTTTGTACTCATGATTTACAATGAATAAAATAATTTTTTGTGTTCAAGCATTTGAGTTCCCATTAGTTTTAGAGGATACTTATCCAAGGGGGCCCACTTGGTGAGTAATCCATCCTCTTAGTTTAGTATCATTTTAGTATTAATTTTTGTTTAGTAATTAGTTAAAAATTTAGCACCGACTATTCCTGTAGCCACTAGAATTCCATTCTGTGACTGTTCCTGCAGCCAAAATAGACAAAGTAGTGCCCTATTTTTTGCTAAGATTTTCATTTTTGTTATGAATTTTAGTTTTATGTAGTTTTTGATTGATGATTGGAATTTATGGTATTCCCTTCTAAGCAATTTACTTTCAGCATTATGAGTTCCTTAGCTGTAGAATGCAATGGCTACTTTGGGTTCCTAGTGCACATACTATGTTGACCCATTTCAATTTCACGTCCCTAGGTTGACAAGTTAAATGCACCTTCATGATGATTGAAATAGCTATTTAGGTTAGATTTCCAATCTCTAAATCATGGTTGTAAGGGCTTAGTTATTAAATCATTGTAGGAGGCCAACATTTTTGGCATTGTTGTTTGGAATGGTGTCAAACTAGGGAGTTCTTTGGAATCATTGGTAGTTTTTCTTGTTGTAGTGTTTCTAGAAGTTTTTCTTAGCATATCCTCATTTTGGAAGTAATGACCCCCTTATTCTTTACCAATTCTTTGTGTGAGTTGGCTGATAGTGAGTGATACCACATGCATAGAGGAAGGAGAAGGGATGCTTATGGGAGATTCTTTCCTAACAATCCTAATCCATTCCAGCTAGCTGAATATTAGAACCTATCAAGAGAAGAAGAAAAAGAAGATCCACACCCCTTTGCTGAAGCATTTCTTGATCTGACTAGCTTTGAAGTCTCCTCTAAAGACCAAAATCAGCTTAAGAACCCCTTTTCTTTGGAACTACATCAAACAAGCATGGGTGATGCAAATAGAAATAGACCTAGCCAACCAACTTTTCCTTTCCCCATTGCCCATCAGAATGAAGTTGACAACATCAAGAACATCCCTGCTTCAACACTCCCCAGGTTTTATGGACTTGTCATAGAAGATCCTGATACCTTTTTGTTTGAATTTGGCATACTCTACAGGAGTTATGATTATACTAATGATGCCCATAGGCTTAAGTTATTTCCTACCACTCTAAAAGAGGCTGCATTAAGATGGTTTATGAGCCTAGGAAAAGATACTATGGAAACTTTGGAAGACATGAAGACAAAATTCCTTAAGAAATACAAGGAATATTGCAGGGGCAGTGACATGAGGGGAGGTGACATTTTCAGGATGCAGCAAAAGGAATATGAGAGCCTGGAAGATTATATTGCAAGGTTTTGTTTCCTACAAAAATCTCCACACCATACACTCAATGAAGACTCACAAAATTTTCTTTTCTTGAGAGGAATCAATGATAGTTGCACTAATTTCTTGGACCTCATGGGACGAGGAGATATCTCCCAAGTTCCTTAGGAAGATATCAAAAAAATATGTCAGAACTACTCTAGGGAAGCTTCAAAGAAAGGGGGAGATTACTAATCTTCCATGGGTAAGTCAACTACCGGTGGAATTTCAAGAATGGAGATTACTCATTTGTTGGAAGAATTCAAGCAAGACATTATAAATAATCTAGCTACTCAGCTAGATACACTTCAGGCCAAGAAGAAGCAAGAGGAGGCAGAGGCAATGTTGACAAATTATTGCCCCCACTGTAGACAAAAGAAGAGGGACTGCAGATGCAAGATGGTATCTAATCTTGAAAGAAAGCAAATTCCACCTGAGTTCAAATCAATCCAGATTGAAGAATACCAAGTCTACTATGTTGCACAAAGGAATCCTTGGGCTCCAAGACAAGGTATGCCACCAGATCCACTATCTTATGTTGGGTCATATTTTAATTCCTATTCATCTAGTAACCAATGGCAGCTTCCATATCCATCTAGCTATGGAGGATATCCACCACAGCCTTGGAGTAACCCTCGAAATGTTTGGCCCAATCATAAAAAATCTCCACCTCAGTGGCAGCAACCTCAGGGGAATTAGTAGCAATTTCAAGGGCATTGGAAGCCCCCTCCAGGAAATTGGAAGAAAACAAATCGATGGAGGGGAGGATAGCAATGGCCTGCCCAAACAACCAGTTACATGCAGCCACCTTTTTAGCCCCAGCATCCTGCTATAATGCCTTCACCTACTAATCCAAGCTCAAATGCACCTAAACCTACTCAACTACTAGCTCAATCCACACCCAATCCAAATAAAAAACCACAACAGCAACTTGCATACTCTGTTGATTCAAACCAATTCCCTGCATATTTTTTGAGTCTAAGTGACATCCACTTGTGTTCAAGAACTACTCTACTAGCCCCTTCTAAGCCCATTATCACTGAGCTTCCTGTGGAAGAGGAGGTGGAACCTCTTAATGATCCCATTCAGCCAAGTGTACCTAAAAATATTAAACCAGTTCAAGTCAAGCAGACTAAACAAGAACCACCATTTCCTCAGAGATTAAAAGTTGCCAAGAAGAAGGAAGAAAAGGAGGATACAAATTTTGACATCTTGGATCAGTTGAAGCATATGTGTGTCCAAATACCTCTATTTCAGGCCATAAAGGATGTCTGAATTTATGGCAAGGCAATCAAGGAAGCATGCCTCAAGAAGCTAGGTAGGAAAAAAAAAGACCCAACTACAGTTCATGTGGCGGGACAGCTAGCTAACATCATGCTTGGAAAAGTAGCTATCCCCAAGTATAATGACCCAAATAGTCCTGTGGTAGCAGTCGTTATAAATCGAATCCAAGTAAAGAATGCTCTAATTGATTTAGGGGCAACAATAAATGTAATGACCAAGGACATCCTGCAGCAACTAAATGTTGCAAGCATGAGATTTACTCCTACTGTCTTGCAGCTTGCTGATAGCTCTATTGTTAAACTTGATGGTGTAGTGGAGGATCTTGTGGTAGTCTTAGATTCCTGGGATTACCCAATAGACTTTATGATTCTTTCTCCTAAAGCTACACTAGGCAGGTATCCCATTATTCTTGGAAGGCCATGGTTAGCAATTGCAGATGCATATATTGGATGTTGATCAGGTGACATGACCATTTCAAAGGGGAAGAGAACGAAAAAATTTGTTCATTATCCTCATGCTTAGCCATCTCTTGATGAAGATAATCTTGTATGGCCACATGTTGGTGAAGAGGCTGAGGAACTTAATTTTGTGGCGTAGCTTATGATGTTAGGCAGAAGCTCTTTCATGCAACTCTAAGATAAGGATGAAGTATTGGCTAACATCATTTAGAACCATTGTGAAGTGGAGGAAGCATCATCTTCTCATTTTGCTACTCCAGTTAGGATACTTTTGCCTGATCTTCCTGCAGCCACTGTTCCTATAGACGTTCTTCCTGCAGCCACTCTTCTTGCAGATAGACTTCCTGCAGCAACAAGTATGTCTCATACATTTTTTCCATATGAAATAAAGGTACCATGTGTTAATGAAGCAGCCATGATAGAGTTAACTACACAAGTACAGGTGTCACAAGGAAAATGTTTGAATGTTAATAGTAAATTAAGTGAAGAATATAAATTGTTGTTGGAAAACTTATTAAGGACCCATCAGCATATATTTGCATGGGATTATCATGATATGAAGGGATTGGACCCTAAACTTTGCACACACAGAATTTACATCAGAGATGATTGCACCCCGGTAAGACAACCACAAAGAAGAATTAACCCTGAACTAAGAGAATTTGTAAAAGGGGAACTACAGAAATTACTAGATGCAAGATTTATCTACCCTATTTCAGATAGTCAGTGGGTGTCTCCATTAGTGATTGCGCCCAAGAAAGGAGGGAAATGGTGAGTTTGTGTCAATTACAGGGAACTTAATGCTATCACCAAGAAGGACCACTTTCCCTTACCCTTCATTGATCAATTTTTGGACACAATTGTAGAAAAGCGATACTTTTCTTTTCTAGATGGATTCAACGACTACAACCAAATCCAAATTGCACTAGAGGACCAGGAGAAGACCACATTTACCTATCCATGGGGGACCTATGCCTACTTAGTACTCCCATTTGGCTTATGCAATGCACCTGCAACCTTTTAGAGGGCAGTCATTAGCATATTCTTAGACATTTCTCATGATTGGATGGAAATTTATATGAATGACTTTACCACTTATGGTGTTGATTTTAATCAAGCGTTGGAAAATCTCAGGAGAGTCCTACAGAGATGTGAAGACCAAAACTTGTCCTTAAATAGTGAAAAGTGCTTCATAATTATGCAGGAAGGTGTAGTCCTTCGACACTACATCTCCCACAAAGGAATTCAAGTAGATCCTACAAAGATTGAGGTAATCACAAACCTGCCCATGCCTGCAAAACAAAAGGATGTTAGGAGTTTCTTGGATAATGCCAGATATTATAGGCATTTCATCAAAGATTTCAGCAAGGTAGCAGAACCATTGTATACTCTTCTCACTAAAAATTTTGAATTCCAGTGGACTGAAGCTTGTGACAAGGCGTCTTCTAACTTGAAGGCAACTTTGACTCATGCTCCTGTACTCAAAGGGCCTAATTGGGAACTTCCTTTCCACATCCATACTTATGCATTAGATTATGCCATAGGATCTGTCTTAGAACAAAAAGAAGGATTTTTTTAAAATTCCATTTACTTTGTTAGCAAAAATTTACAAGGAGTTGAATTCAACTATACAGTGGTAGATAAATAAATGTTGGCGGTAATCTATGCACTGAACAAATTCAAACATTACATAACAAGTGACCAAATCTTTGTGCACACTGATCATGCAGCCATTAGATATCTCATGAATAAACTTTTCATCATAGGTAGGCTAGCAAGATGGTTATTATTGATGCAGGAGTTTGATATAACCATTGTGGATAAGCCAAGGAAGACCAATGTTGTTGCAGATTTTCTTTCAAGGTTGACTACATCAGAAGGCAATCAGCCCATAGATGACTCTTTTCCTAATGAGCATCTATTCTCCCTTAGTATACAAACACCCTAGTATGCTGGCATAGCCAATTATTTGGTCATAGGTAGATTTCCTTCTCACTTCTCTCCAAAAGAGAAAAGGGAACTCATTGAAAAAAAAAATCCTTTCTCCTAGATTGTTGGATGTTTGTTTTATACATGACTAGACCATGTCATGAGGAGATGTGTGAGAGAAGATGAGATAAATGAAATTTTTCATGCATTCCACAATGAACCATGTAGAGGACACTTTATAGCCAAGAGGACAGTAATGAAGATTTTGAACACAAGATATTACTAGTCAACACTCCATAAGGATGTAGGAAGGTATACCAAAAAATGTGATAGATGTCAAAGAATGGGTAGACCAAATGATGAGATGACACTTTTCCCTCAGGTAGTAATCACTCCCTTTAACAAGTGGGGATTGGATTTAGTGGGACCCGTTGACCCTCCATCAAATGGTAAGTCTTATATATGGGTATGCACTGATAATGTAACAAAGTGGGTAGAAGTTAAGGCCATGAAGCATGCAAGAGATAACAAGGTTGCAAAATTTTTTTATGAGGATATTTTCACAAGATATGGAGTTCCAAGAGAAATAGTGACTGATCAAGGGGCACAATTCACATCAACCCTTGTTGCAGCTCTAGTTAATGAATACAACATGAGGCACAAGAATTCTACTCCTTATCACCCCCAGGCTAATAGCCAAGTTGAGGTGACCAACAGAGAAATTGAAGCCATTCTTACCAAAATGATAGCTATTCATAGAAAGGATTGGGAAAATAGATTACCAGAATCTATTTGGGCCTATAGGACAACTTGGAAAACAACTACAGGCTTCACTCCATTTGAGTTGATGTATGGAAAGACAGCCATGATGCCCATTGAATTTGAATATAAGACTCTTTGAACTATAGTAGATTTGAGAATGGATATTTCTAAGGCACAAAGAGAAAGAATCATGCAACTAAATACTTTGGATGAGATAAGGAGAGTAGCCCTGCATCATACAGAGGTAGTGCAGAATCAGAGAATCAAGTGGCATGACAAATTTATTAAGGACAAAAAATTCCAACCAGGAGATTGGGCCCTACTCTATGACTTAAGATATCAAGACAATGCAGGAAAATTGCAGACAAGGTGGCTAGGACCATATGAAGTCATTGAGGTATTTCCTAATGGATATGTTTAGCTTACTACCATTGACCCTGTCAGATTCAAGTTATTTTTCAATGGTCATTGCCTCATATTATATAACAAACCAACTTCCAAAGAAGAGTTCCTGCAGCAATTTTCCTAGCATTTAGCACCCGAGCTTCTTGCAGCCAAAGGAAGTGTACCTATTGTCCCTCCTTCTAGATAATTAAGGTACTTACTTGTCATAATAAAGACTTTCGCTCTTATGGAAGTCCATTTCCTCACACATCCACCCATTCACCCATCCATCACCACCTTTCTCTCTCTTCCATCACTTCATTCCACCTCACCTCATTCCACTTCATTTTCATTCATTGCTCAATTTATTCCCTAAAAAGGTGAACGGTACTTTCTCCATGATCTTTGCAACAAATCCTCCACACATTCAAGTATATGTGCATTAATTGCTATATTTTAATCATCTTTTAAGTGCATTCATTTAATTATTGTACGTTAGTATAGACATTCACATAACATGTCATTATTCCATGTCAAATTACCACTCCTATCTCGCATGTGCAGACACATGTCAAAATTTAGGTTGGGGGGAAAGAAAAAGATGCAAATATATTGCCCATGTGTCAATTTATTTTAGGCTATTTCAGAAAATTTAAAATGAGTTGATTTGAAATCTGAGTGAGAGGATGACTCGCATGTGTGAAGTGACATTAACTGTAGCCACCATTTCTTCTCATCATAATTCTCCTTTATCACTCTTTTTTTTCCATTATTGACCCTGTCATAATCTTGAGTTGCAAGCAAAAAGGTAAAATAAAAGAAAGGGAAAATTCAATCGATATTGGCATTGAAAATTTAGCAAGTATTGTAGGAAGGTGTTTGGCTTTCAGGCAGGAATTACAGGAAGGAAATTTTGCAGAGTGATAGTTGATTGCAGACAATGGGAGAAGGGATAATTCAAAATAAGCCCTAAGTTCATGATGTTTTATTGTAGGATGCACAATGCTTGGCCAAATTTAGAAACTGTGGATGGTTAGATTACTTCCTGAAGCTGGATGGCTTTAATGAAGGCATTGCACTAGAATTTGCCCCGACATTTTTTGAAGGAAAAGCCACAGTAAAAGGGTTGGAGGTTGTGGCAACTGAGGAAAAAATCACAAAGGTTACAAGGTTACTTGTTGATGGCGAACATTACCTTGCCTCCAAAGACGCCAAGTCAACTAGGGCTGAATTTATAATACATGGTGTAGAACCCCAATCCAAATACCTGCAAAAAACAATAAAGGAACACATTAGAAGATCATATGCAAGTAAGAACAAGGATTCCCCATGAAATCCATTAGAAAAGCACCAAATAGGAAAGAAAACAAGAATAAAATCAAAGAACAAGAAAGTAAGCTAAATCCTATTGAAATCAATGCAAACTCTTGATCTCATGGGGGAATTGGTGTCAATTTGATGTGAAAATTGGCCCTTCCCCAACTCCAATGATGTGATGAAGATGATTGAGGAAGGATGAATGCTTGTGGTGATGACTTCAATGGAGCTCCATATTGAAAATCTGCAAAAATCCTAACTATACTTGGATAAAATTGATGATAAATTACTATGGATTTGAGTATAATAACTTTGCTCAAATTGTTGATGAACTAAAAATGACTGTAATAATTCTACTTGGATTGTGGATCATCAAATGAGGAATAAGACCTCTTATTTATAGAATTTCAAGTTGGAAGAATGTCCAAAAGAGAGCAATGTGGGGGGTAAAAGCAAGAAGTTGGGTACACAAAAAGCTCAAAAAGTGGAAATGTTTTTGCTGTTTTTTAGAATTTGTCACACTTGGACTTAAAAATTGAGGCACTTCCACAATGAATCTTAAAATAATTCAGTAATATGAAATTTATAATTTTGAATTTAGTTTCCAAATATGTAAATTATTAAAATACCCAGTTTATAGAAATTACATTTTGATAAGGATCTATAAAAACCACTTTTTAAAAGTCCCTATTTGTTTACCATACCAAGCAGGTGTATGGACAACACTTTTTTACCCAAATAAAATTATTTTGCTAATTCCTTTTAGGAAAAGAGAGCTAACAACATGAAGTTTGGTCCGAATTTTTTTTTGTAATTTTTGGTTGAATTTTTTTTTTATTAAATTTTTATTGGCCTTAATTGATGTTTTTTAAAATTAACGTGTACGAACAACATAATTGGACCTAAACAAAATATTTTTTACTCTTTTTTTTTTTATTATGTAGAGAATTTTCTGAAGTTTGGTCCCATATAATTTTTTTACAAGAAAATCAACCAATAAAAAGTTATTAAAAAACTAAAAAAACCTAATATTTCAAGTTTAAGGATTAGTTTGCTTAGAAATTAATTAAAAAATAGCAAACGTAATCCAATTTTAACAAAAATATATATTTAGAAAGTAGACATTGTGTTCTCTAATGGGTTTTAATTTTATAGACTCATTTAGAAAAAGGCATCATCTATGTTGTCAAAGTTGGACATTCTTTTTCAATCTGCCTTAGTTTTTTAGTTGCAGGTCAAAGGCTAAGGCTCGGATTGCCAAGCCTTTTCCAAGCCTAAAATCAAGGCAACATGTGGGTTGGGAATTTTGAATTTAAAAAATGCATACACGTTTTTAAAAATGTGTATGCGTTACAAAACGCATATGCGTTCCTTACTTTCTTGATTATTTAAAAAAATAAATACTTTTTAGAAACGCGTATGCGTTTTGAGTTCAAAATGCGTACGCGTTCTAAAACGTGTACACATTTTGAGTTCAAAACGCATACGCGTTTCTAAAAAGTATTTATTTTTTAAAATAATTAATTTTTATGTATTATAAAATGTATATGCGTTATATAACGTGTACGCATTTGGTAGTGCATACGCGTTTTTTTAGGATCAGGTACCTGATCCTAAATGCATACACTTTTTTTAATAACGTGTATGTATTTTCTGTAAGATTTTTTTTTGCCGAAACTTCCCCTCTTCGTGTACCCAACTTCTTGCTTTTACCCTGGGACTAAGAATCAACCAATGGCAAGATGCCACTTGTCAACATGTGAATGGATGAAGGATGTGCAAGTTTTGAAGAATGTGTCAATAAATGTAATTAGGTGGAATTTGAATTTGTTGAAATAACATGTAAGAGGGAAAGAAAATGAATTGAATGTCACTTGGCTCAAAGTAAAAGGACTTATTAGGTGGAGTAAATGCCTTGTTGGAAGGACAAAGTCCACTTGGATTTTGAATTCAAATTTGAGGAATATTCCTTTATTATGCCTTTTTGAATGATAATAGAAGAAATAATCAATCAAATAAATTAATTTATTGTGCAAGTGGGAAAAGCTAGAGAATGTGACATGGATTAGATTAGATTAGATTAATCAAGATTTAATTAATTTAAGAGAGGATTAAGATGATGTGACATATTGATTTAGATTTATGGATTTATTTAAATCAAAAGGAAATGAAAATGATTGACTTAGTTAAATAAATATTTTAATTTATTCAACCAAAGGGAGGTGACGTTAGATTAAATTAGATAAATGTTTAATTTATTTAATTTAATAGGTAGACTTTAAAGATTAATTAAATAAAATTGATTTATTTAATTAAAGGGGGACTAGGGTTAATTAAACCAAATTGATTAATTTAATTAACGAGAGAGAATGGCTTAATTAGATAAATGATTATTTATTTAATTAAGGGACAAAGAGTGATGATAAGCTGAAGAGGTGATTCAAGACGAAACGATGTCAGTTAATCAGGATCAAATGCACAAGATCAATCAATATATTTTACATGTCTACACATGGTGACCCTCCAATTAGCATGGATAAATAGAGTAGAAAAAGAACCTCTCTACCTGAACCATGGAAGCAAGCAGTTGTCTACATTATAAGGTATCTCACATGTGAAGGTCGTATGTTGAACTTGCATTCAATACATTTAAAACTCTTGAGTCACATGAGGCACAAGAGGAGGATGAATGTGCCTAACATGTTATACAATATTCTCTCAATCATGGTGGACAAGACCCAAAAAGGTAGGGACAATTATGTTTCCCACCATTGTTGATTAAATTGCTAGTTGAGAAGTCTTTGCATGATGTGTCTGGAATGACCTGGGAAGAATTTATCAAACTAGACCTGAACACTTGCAACCTAGGGTTTTGCCTCAACCTCATAGGTCTAGTAGGAAATTGAGTATGGTTGAAGCCACTCTTGGTTCTTCAACCTCTGGTGCAGGCCCTAGTGTAAACCCTCTTGCAGTAGAAGAAACCATAGAAATTAGTTCTTCTGGGACAGAGTGCTCAGAAAAAGAAATCTCCTCCTCAGATTCTGATAACAACATTCCACTTGGAACCCTAATGAAAACTAGGGCGCAGAAGAGAGAAGTAGAAATGAGAAAAGGAAAGGCCAAAAGGCAGTCAGTAGAAAGAAAGATGCCAAGTTCTAAGAAGAGGAAGGTTGAAATTGTTCATCCTACAGCCAAAGAAAAATGTGAGAGACCTCCCAGGAAATCAAGACTAGTTGGGCTAGTGTTTGGTATGCCTCCACAAGAAATCCCTAAAGAAATACCATAGGAGGACATAGAATCTCCAATGGGGTGGGAGAATGTCGAAGAAGAAGACATATTTGAGAGAACATCAAATATAACACTGGTCGATCTTGCTAACATTGCAGAAGAGTTTGAGGAAAATCAGGATTTCCTGTAGCATGAGCAAAAGGTCCTGCAGCAACAGCCAGAACCAGAGCAAGAGTTTCTGTAGCCACAGCAAGAACAAGAATAGGAGATCTTGTAGCAAGAAGTGGGAGAAGAAACAGTGCCCCCACATCCAGAGACAATTGGATAGCCTAAGTCCATGCAGATTGTACTATATGAAGAGCAACCATCGACAAAAACATTGGTAGGAATTCATAATCCTCCTAATTTTATAGTACATACAACAATTTTGAATTTATGGAAAGAAATACAAAGGAGGGAGGAAGAATGGAAAAAGGAAAAACATAAATTGAAGAAGGAAATTCAAAAGAGAGATGAGGAAATTGAAGATAAAGATGCAGAAATTGCCACCTTGAAGAAGAGGGTGGATGATATGGCAGCCTTGGTACCATAGATTTTGGAATGTAGGACCCCTCCAAGGGTCTATGCTCTACACCTAAAAGAGAAATATCTCTCTTTTAAACTATCAAGGATTGTCTCAAGTTTGAATCCTTCTATTGACACTCCTAATGAATTTTTTGATGCTTATCGAATTGCCTCCCCTGAAATGAATAATTTGTTATGTGAGTTTTATTTGCATAATTATGATGTAACCCAAGACCATGATTGGAATCTGTTTTTGTATGCTGGGGATGTCCAGTTAAGGGCATTTATGTCTTGGGTGAAAAATGAGATTAGTTGGGGATAGCAACATGGGGCTTATAAGCAATTGGAGTCTAACATCCCTCTACCCATCAGGACTTAATCAAGCAACCCAAAAGATATTTACAGAGAATGGCACAGAATGCTTCTCAGACCTAGTTATAGCAACAGGATTATGCCTTGGATTGAGGCAGTATATAATGAGCATGAGGTAAAGGCAGCAATAAAGGAGAGAATTATGTGAAGGTACCTATCACAAAGATGGAATAACCTAACTGATGAGCTAAAACAGGTTGAACCCCATTCCATCTACAATTATGTTGCAGCAGTAAAAATTATTGATAGGTATATTCAGATTGGGAGAACAAAGGGGCGATTTTGGATTCCCCTAACTTTCCATCCACCCATTCTCATGTGGCTCATGCTAAACTTCAGGTTCTACCAGTATGACATTGTTGTAGAGAGACAAAGATGGAGCAGACTTGACAGATTAGGAGTATTCTATTGGGACCCTGATTCATGCTCAGTAGACACTGATGTTGAATAGCTATCAATTGCAAATTTTAGAGCTTTGACCAAGCAGAAGAACAACCCTTTCCCTGTTGGAGGACCAACAAAGCGTTAGGTTGGGGGGAGTGTTGAGCCTAGTTTTTGGTCCAATTTTGGGTAGAATCTATAGCTTATTTGCTAGCAATCATCATGAACTTTGATGCTAAATGTTGATATTTTCATAATGTTTCCCTCAAACCATAGACATTAGGCTTAATCCTATTTCTACAAGTTTTAATGACATTGGCATATTATGTGGATTATCTATATTGATTTTTCATGTGGTTAATGAATGTTGCTTAAGGAGGTTATAGATATGCAGTTATTGTGTGTATTGGCATTGCCATGCAGATTTAATTTGAGGATGCTAAGTTGAGGAAGGCACCACTAGCTGGGCATGCATCATAATGTCCAGCAAAGGAATCGCTCAAAGTCAAAGGAGGTTGACAACAGAAGATTCCTCATGAAAATTGAATGTAACCACCTTGTAGTGGACTTTACTAATTGAGTAGATGCAAGCGTTACTGTTGTGCTAAATCTATGTTTGGACCTACATGTCTGACCAGATTCCATGCAATCATAACCGTCACCACTCCACTTTCTTTGTTTTCCCTAAATGGCATCCTCCCATTCGTGGAGTTGACTACCTTGTCTAGTTGAGAGTATAAATAAAGATCTAATGCTCCTTCTTAAGGGGTTGTTGCACAATTTGATATTGTACTTGCACTCTTACATTTTCAATAATACAAATACATTACTCTTTTGTACTCATGATTTACAGTGAATAAAATAAAGTTTTGAGTTCAAGCATCTGAGTTCCCATTAGTTTTAGAGGATACTTATCCAAGGGGGCCCACTTGGTGAGTAATCTATCCTCTTAGTTTAGTATTATTTTAGTATTACTTGTTTAGTAATTAGTTATAAATCTAGCACCGACTATTCCTGCAACCACTAGAATTTCATTCTATGACTATTCCTACAGCCAAAGCAAACAGAGTTTGATGTAGTTGTTGATTGATGGTTGGAATTTATGGTATTCCCTTCTAAGCAATTTACTTTCAGCACTATGAGTTCCTTAACTGTAGAATGTAATGGCTACTTTGGGTTCCTAGTGCACATATTGTGTTGACCCATTTCAAGTTCACATCCCTGGGTTGACAAGTTAAATGCACCTTCATGATGATTGAAATAGCTATTCAGGTTAGATGTCCAATCTTTGAATCATGGTTGTAAGGGCTTAGTTATTAAATCATTGTAGGAGGCCAACAAGATTCATAACCAAGGTGTTGTTTTGATTTGGGTTGGTGATGGATGGGACAGATGTGTTCTAGGAACCAATGGAATGGATGAACTCATTGGGGGATTTGATGAAGATGTACCTTGTTGTGTTGAGGGTTGATTTTTTGTTAAGGTATTAACTTTCCCTTTTGGGTTTATTTGTGACACTTGGTCCACACTACCTTGCGTGATGTTGGGAACACTTGCAACACTTATGGGGATGGATGAAGATGGGTTCCCTTGATAAGTTGAGGTTGTCATGGATTCATGAAGTGTAAGTGGTTTATGTTGATATAGGGGATGTTTAGGAATGGAAGGTGTTCCAAATTTTGGTTTCCAAGTGGTGTTTTGAGAAGGATTGGTGTTTAGGGTACCCACAAGTGTGTTGCTTTCTAATGGAAGAGTGTGGAAAAATTCCTTAGCAAGACTAGCTACAAGACTAGGAGTTGGTGTGTAACTTAACCCTAGAAAAGGAGTTTTTTGAATGGTGGATGAAGTCGAGCCTTATGTCAAGGGTTACGTAACAAAAGATGGGAAAATTGGTGCTAAATTTTCTAAGGCTTGATGTTCTTGTTTATACTCCATGATTTCTTCCTTAGTAAGTCCAAACGGGTTGTTCATGATGTCTTCTATCTCATATGGTCCTAATGGAGTCGAGGGTTGTTGTGATGGGGTAACATGACTTCTTGGATCAAATTCTTGAGGATTGGTATCACTTAAGGTGAATGTGACTTTGGATTTTTCCATGATTCTCTTGTGTTGTGATCTTGTCTTTACCATAAATTGTAGGCCACCTATGGGAGAATTGTGTTGAGATTTGTAATGTTTAAACTCTCTAGTTGATGCAAATCTTGGTAAAAGGGACACTCTAAGTCATTTTGGAGCAATGGTGATAATGGGAGATGAAAAAGGTGAATGATGTGGAGAGTGATCTTTGCAAATGTTTTGGAAAAACATGTTTGAATTAAAGGTTTTGATTGTTTGATGTTGGGATAAATGGTGTTAATGAACTTGTGAATCTTTAAGGTAGACTTGTGACCTTCAAGATAAACTAGTCCACAAATGATAACTAACTTAACTAAGTGCATGGAAAAGGATTCATGTCACATACAAACTAGCTAAGTTAGGGTTTTTGTTGATAGATGTCTAAGTCCAAAGTGTTGGTGTGTTCAAAAGTTTGCAAATTTTGGTGAAGTGAAGGATGAAATATGATGAAGGATGGGTGATATTTTTTACCCAATGTTGACCTAGAGTGAACCTTTTTTTTCCAAGACCAAGGTAGTGAGAAACATGTTATACCTCTAAAGTGATCAAACCCTAAGGACTCAATGATTAATGAGAAGCTCCTGTGAAATATTTAGATCTAGTTTTTCTATGAAATAACATAGAAAAAATCTCCTTATTGATCTATCTCGGTTGCGGTGATTCCTTAAGATACCTCTCCAAATATACTTTGCACTATGATGTCTAAGTTTTAAATAGAAGAATGTAAACCTTCTCTTGGGGATTTTGATTTTGCGAGAGATCATTTAGAGAAGCACAAGATTATGAAAAAGAGGATATTCATTTCCACGTAGGAGGTGGTAATATGGGCCTTTTAGCCATAATATCAGCTTGTTCCTCTTGTTCGTCTAAGATGTATGTTGTGTTTCTCCACTAGATTGGTGTTTCCTTTATTTCAAAAGTGAAGCTCCTCAAACTACTAATTATATTTTTTTATTCTCCTTCAATTAGTTTAAAGTTTGGTTGAATGATAGTAGGCGTAAGGTTTTGTTGTTCAACTAGAGCAATCAAATTCCAAATGGTCATGTGGGGCTCAATTCATCAATTTATCTTGCTTAAATGAGTTTCTTTTTTTTACCACAAACACTTGTCTTTCTTAAGTTTCAAACTAAATGTCTATGTCAAAAACATCATTCATCTCACAAGGTCCATTTTGTGAAAAGGATGAAGTTAGGGGCATAGTTGCCTAGGTTAACTTTGGGAAGTATGGATTGATATATAAACCAAAATATTTAGAAGTATCTAAGGATAGAAATCCTTAGGACGAGCATCAATATAAAGGTTTTTTAAAAGGGTATCCATACATAGACCAAAGGGTTTGAAACCTTGAGAGAGATCATTGATGTTTGTTTGTAATGTTTTAGAACCAAGCAAGTGTTAAAATGACTCACAAGCATTTACAATCCTAGTTCGAGTGGGTATGTATTTCTTAGTAGGCTTATCATCATCCCCTAAGAGATGATTAATCTGTGAAGATGAAATGGAAAAATAGGCTATGTCAAGGAAATGTGACGTCTTGACACACCAAGCAAAATATTTCCTTCCCTATTTGCTTTATTACCTCAATCCTAAAATGAACATGGTAAGTAACTTCTTGCAATGGTGTTATTCCAATTTACACTACCTTAAAATACATTTCAACTCGTCTTGGTTAGCCACTACAAGTAAGGTTTTTAATGACCATATTCAAGATAAATTGGTGCTATACACATGGTGATTCACTCAATTAAGAGGCCTCCCAGCCCTTAGAAATATCTAAGGGTTTTAACGCATCACAAGGATACTAAGGGAAACATTCGTCAGTATAGGACAGCAACACTAGTTGGTTAATGAATTTAGTCACAACCAATTATTTATATAGTGGACTGAAATGAAAGCACCGCTTGGGTCGTTCCCTCTCACAAGTTGGGAGGTAGGCCCTCTAAAGGTAACACATGTTTGAAGCGTAAAATGCTTTTCGTGACCCAAGATTACCAAAAGGCTCAAGGGGAGAGGATAGGCACTTCCAAGAAGAAAAGTATACTTGTGTGTTTCTCTTCACCCAAGATCACACGAAGCACAAGGGGAGAGGATACACACAACAAGCATACACAAGCAAATCAGACACATGTTCATTTTAACCTTGACAAGCATAATGAATTTATTTTAAGCACCAAATGAAGTATGTAGATTGTTTTTTTCAATTTTAAACCAACATTGCAAAATGAGGATGTGAGGGTTCAATTTTTGACCAATTTGAACGTTCATTTTAAACCCAAAGGAAATCTAGTTTGGTCCCAAAATGTGAAATTAAAGCATCATAAATGGGTTATAATTGCCCCATAAGTTTTGAAACACTTGTTACAATTATATAATCAAACGATGATATACTCCTTCACTTCAAATTTTATTTCCCAAACCTACAAAACCAGTTAGCCTCAAAAAAAAATAAAAATGAGGAGTTAGTGACATGTTAGCAATCAGATGAAATAAAAAAATTAAAACACATGTCAAAATTCAAGTTCAGTTTTGTTTACCAGTAAATAGAAATGTTGAATTCAATAGCATCACCGTATTTTCATCAAATGCATCGCTATATCGAAAGTGCGTCACTATATTGAAAAATTGGATGTGTTGCTCTACAGTAAACAGTGACATCAATAATGTCACTAGATCAAATGTGTCACTAAATTAAAATTCATGTTGCGATAAAAAACAAGTCTAGTGTCACTATTTAAAGGTGCAGTGATGAAATTTAATTATATCTTGTTAAATTAATTATGTGTCACTAAAATTGAACTAAGGTGCATCGCTATATGGCGATATGTCCCATATGCATCGATGAATCTTCAATAGCATCGTTGAATCTGCAAACAAAAGAAAAATGAAAATCTAAAGAGAAATTTGTCAGATTGATTAGTTCATGCCCTCCTTCTAGTGCCAAAATGTGATCGATGACATAGTATAGGTTAACTACACTTGGTCCATAAGGATTCAAAGCATACTCAAGCCAGTAAGCATCAATCCAATAAGATTATTTAATGTAAAAAAAGATGAAGAAGTCATTAAAACTTATCCTATTAAAACACAAAAGCTTAAAAAACATATATTCTAAGACATTGATACTTATCCTATTGGGGGAGTGGTGTCGCATTGATGTGGAATGGCGACCCTTTCCCAATCCCTTGGATAATGAGCTTGTTTCAATCGATTCTATTGAAGAGAATTGACGAAACAGACGAAAAATGTGTTGTAAAACATGGTGAAAGCTATTTTAACATGATAAATGCTATGGTGATCGATGTAAGTGTATACAAAGCTATTTTAAATGTATGCAAGATTCAAATATACAAACCCTAGATTCAAAAATATACTAAATGAGTGCAACTAAGTTACCATGGAAGCCATTAATGGATGCTCTAAGCTTATAATGCAAGATTTAAAATAAATAAATAAAAGCTAAATATATGCTAAAAGGTCGATGCAAATGAGAGTGATTTTAATAGTATAAGTTTACTATTAAAAGATAGATCCCTATTCAATAGATGCAAGTCCTATTTATAGAATAGGAAAAATGAAACTGATGGTCAAGATTGAAAGAATCAATCAATGGTCGGGATGGAAGGAAAATGGAGGCATGGATCATGGTTCCCATCAAGGGTTGAGAATGCAGGATGATATTTAATCAAGGGCTCACAATCATCCAAACAAACACACTTTCAAAACTTGCACAAGCAGTTTGTTGAAGGTTTGTTACAAGGAATAATATTCCTTTTTTCAAATGAGTGAAGAGGGAAAGAATATTCCATGAGAATATTCCCTTTTGGAGGGAAATTAGCATTTAGTTAATTAAAAACAAATTTTAATGTGCAAAGGGGAAGGAATATTCTATGAGAATATTCCTTTTGGAGGAATATTCCCTTGCAAGTGGGAGAATTAGATTTAATTAGTAATTTGACAATTAAAACAGAGTTTCAATTATTCAAATTAGGGGAATTAGGGGAATTATATTATATTCATTAAATAAAATTATTTAATGAAAAAGAGGGATGTGATATGATATTTAATTAAATAGCTTAGGGATATTTAATTAAATAAGATGACTTAGGGATTAAATTAAATAATTTGATTTATCTAATTTAATAGAACGAAAGGTTAGCATGAAAGGGGGAATTAAACTGATTAGGTCAATTAGATTAATAGATGAAAATGACATAATTAATTAAATAGCTAGGCTAATTTAATCAATTAAATGAAAATAGGATGGGTTTAAGGATGAAATGGTGTTAGTATATTAGATTTGAGTGTGTGATATCATTCAGGACATTTTTAAGTGTCTACAAGAAGAATTCAAGAATTGGACAAAAGGTTGCATGTTTTTGAGAAGCAAGGCTTAGGATTGGAAAAATTGACATAATTGGCCATTTCTGAGATCAACAAAGGAACTTCACGTCTTGTAAACCAATATGCACCCATGAGAATTCCTAGAACCTCCACTACAATAACCCTTGGTATTGAGCTATGAAAAAAAGTAAGAGAATTCTCCCAAAAAAGGAATGGGAAAAAGAAAAAAATGAATTAATATCAACACATACCAGATTAGTTGAAAGAAAGGATGTAGAAATCAAGAAATTAAAGGTAAAATGGAGAAGATGGCTAACAAAATAGTGCAACTCCTAAAATGTAGACCACCTACAAGGGTTTACACCCTATATCTGCAAGAAAGGTTTTCAAGCTTTTAGTTCAATTAGTTGATTAGAAAGCTCCCAATTTCTCTATCCTTACCTACCATATTTTTAGAATCATACCACAAGCTGACCCAAAAATACAAGATCAACTATGTGAATTATATTTGCATAATTTGGCTATCCCTCATGACTCTGCATGGAACCCACTTATGTTTGTAGGGGATGTTCAAATAAAGGCAATGGTTTCTTTTATAAGAAATTAGCATTAAAGAGGACAACTACAAAGTAACTATCAATAAAGGGAGAAGTCATTTCCCCTTCTGCTCAAAGCAAAAGTTGAAGGTCTTCGGAAGATAGTGGAAGAATGGATTGATTTGGTAGAAATAAGGTGGGCAAGAGGAAAGATTCTAGAATGCAGAGAGGACTATAAAATATTTTAAGAATTAGCAGTAGGGATGGGGAAAGAAGCACTTAATATCTCTCAAGACATATGGAGAGAATTAACACTAGAGCTGAAAAGGAAGAAGCCTCGTTCAGTATTCAACTATGTAGTAGTAATAAAAAGAGTCCATAAATATATTTCAGCCTCCCTTGAAACTGGTATTATCGATTTTCCCTTGAAATTCCATCTTCCTCTTCTCTTGTTCCCAATCCCACATTGGACAGGAAGGAGAAAAAAGATAGATGCAATAGAGAAAGCTAGATGGGAGAAAATAGCAGATCAAAAAGGGTTCTACTTGAAGCAAGGTGAAGGGATCACCAATACAGTAGACTATAGAGAGGTTGCAATGCAATATAACAAGAGACCCTGAGCTACTTGAGGACAAGCAGAAAGTTAAGTTGGGGGGATGATAAGCCCTAGGAATTTCCAATTCCTAGCTTTAGTTTCATGTTTTTATCTCATTTCTACTAAACTTTAAAAGAAATTTTCAAACCTTTTTCATAAACTTTAATAAATTTCAAATAATTTAAGGATGATATATTCTATTAATGATAGGTGTGTGAACTTTGAATATATGAGATTTAGTAGAATTTCATGATTAATCATAATTTCTAATAATGAAAAATGACTTAAGGAATAAAACTAACCCATGCAGTGAAGAACTTGTCAATCCACAACAAAAGGATTCTCAACCCGCAATGGAAGGATGATAGTTCAACACAACTAGAGAAATCAACTAGCTACAGTATGTACATATTTCTAGAATAAGATGTAATCGATGGTTTTAGGATGTGAACACGGACATCTACGTGTCACTCCACCTTTTCAATAAACCATGGAGGAAGAAGTTAGTTCTAACAAGGGATAGCAGTTATAATGAAGGCTACCTTGTTAAGCACACTTATATTATAACGGTCTTCTTGATTGTTGTAGAATCCTTATTGGATTCTTACACTTCTACTTCCACCTACTTTTATATTTCTATTAAGTAAAAGACCTGGTCCTCTTCCTATTTTCTTGGAAGAGTTGACAATTGCTAATAGTTTGTTTATAGTTTTTGAATAATAGGACTCTCATAGACCCAATATATGGGGATACTCTTGTGAGAGACCATAGTTATATTTTTGCATGAAACTAGATTAAATAGTAGATTAATTATATTATGTTTGAAGATTTGTATATGTTGGATTACAATAAAGAACATTATTTTTGTTGTATGATTTCCTAAGTTAGTCATCAAAAGGAGATACTGTGGAATGCAATAGCTCAAGCAAGGGCCACTCGAGGTACCACATCATCCATGTTAACTTATAAGGTTAGTTAGATTCTAAATTGTATTATCTAAAGTATAGTTTCTAGTTTACATTACATTAATTGTTATGTTGGCATTTCTGAATTGAAGTCTCTCATTTATAATTTTGTTTAATGCTATTAAATTAATTAGTTAAATTAGGTTACGGTGTATCATAGAGAGTCACTAGTTATAGTCCATGAATGATAAGTACCTATAGCAATTACAATAATTAGCATTTTCTTATC
This sequence comes from Sequoia sempervirens, assembly GCA_007258455.2. Classification (NCBI taxonomy): domain Eukaryota; kingdom Viridiplantae; phylum Streptophyta; class Pinopsida; order Cupressales; family Cupressaceae; genus Sequoia; species Sequoia sempervirens. Next base: position 121,817,869 of record VDFB02000002.1, on the reverse strand, counting down.
TTATTCTTTAATTAGGAGTTAATTTCAGCTAAGGAGATTTTAGATGAGCTTACTTTTGTTCAATCCCTGTACTTAGTCGATTCAGGAAGCCTAGGATTCTTAACTGCATATATAGTGTCGATATCATCTCAAGTTCATGATTCCATGATTAGCAATTTAATGAAGCCCTGTTTTGAACAATGAACTGCTTAATTTGGGGATCCTTATGTCCATTGAGTTGTATGTATGATTATCTACATCAGTTAATTAGACATTAGGGGAAGCTTTACACTTTCAATGGTTAGCTAAAGTTATTTGGTATTAAACATGAGCTAACCATTTCCTATACACCTCAACAAAATGGTGTACTAGAAAGGAAGCATAGAACAATTGTTGAAATGGCTAGATGTATGTTACATCCAAAGAATATGTCTTATACATTTTGGGCTGAAACAATGTTTTGTGCTACTTATATTATTAATAGGGATCCTAGCAAATAATTAAAGGATATAACTCCTGAAGAGGCTTGGTCTGGTATGAAACCTAATCTTAAGAATTTAAGAATCTTTAACTCAATTGCTTATGTTTATAAACCTAAAGAAAAAAGGAAAAAATTAGATTCTAAATCTTCTTATCATATTTTTGTTGGGTATGATGAACATTCTAAAGCTTACAAAGTTTATAATCCTATCACAAATAAAGTTAAAGTTACTAGAGATGTATGTATTGTAGAAAATGGTGTTCATGATTATTCTAAAGTGCATAATAATGAATCTTCTAAAAAATAAAGTTATTTTTATTGAGGATAATCCTCCTTCTATAAAACCTCCTAATGCATCTCTTAGTTAAAGTGATAGTGAATATGATCATGTTGAATTGTCTCATGATTATTCTTCTTCAAGTGATGATACTCCTACATCTAAACAAATGCCTAAATGGTTTAAAAAATTTATTCAAGAAAGCGATGATATTTTAACTAGAATGAATCAAACTAAGGCTATAAAGTTAAACTATTACAATTATGCTTTGATGTCTAAAGTTATGAATACAAATGATCCTCAAAATTATGAATAAGCTAAAAATCAACCTCATTTGGAAAATTCTATGCAAGAATATTATAACACATTAATTGCAAACCACACTTGGGACCTAGTTCCTTTACCTCATGGCAAGAATCTTGTTTCATGTAAATGGTTGTATAAAACAAGTTCAATGAAAATAACGAGGTTAACAAATTTAAAGCTAGATTATTTGCTAGAGGCTTCTACCAAGTGGAAGGCCTAGATTATAATGAAACATTTGCTCCAATGACTAAAATTCTAACCATTAAACTAGTTCTTGCTTTAGCTTCTCATATGCATTGGCCCATTCATAAAATGGATGTTAGAAGTGCATTCCTAAATGGTGACTTACATTAAGAAATTTATATGTCTCAACCTTTGGTTTTTATAAGAAAGGTAATGAACACCTTGTTTGTGAATTAAAGAAATAAATTTATGATTTAAAACAATCTCCTAGAGAATGGTATTCTAAAATTAATGCTTTCTTTACATCTCAAGGTTTAATTAGAAGTAAAAATGATCCAAATTTATATATTAAACATAGTGAAAATGATAGTGTGATCATTATTTTGTATGTTGATGATTTGATTTAGCTTCTAGTTTTATGAAATTGGTTTTTGATACTAAGTCTAAACTCAATCATCATTTTCAAATGACTGATTTAGGCTCGTTACATTATTTTTAGGTATACAAATTTGGTAAAAACCTAAAGGTATTTTACTTTCTCAACATAAATATGCTCAACATCTCTTAGATAAATTTAAAATGAATGATGCAAATTGTGTTTCTAATCCTTGTGAATTAGGAACTAAATTAATGGTTGATATGGAAACTACATTTGTTGATCCTACTTTATATAGGTAATTAGTTGGAAGTTTAAATTACTTAACTCTTACTAGACCCGATATCTCTTATAGTGTTGGTTTAGTTTCTAGATACATGTCTAAACCACAACTAACTCATTGTAAAGTTGCAAAAAAAAAAAAAAGCTAGGTTAAAGGTACTCTTAATATTGGTCTCTTTTATGATGCAAATTGTGATTTTTTAAAAGGTTACATTGATTTATATTTAGGAGGTGATCCCAATTATGAGAGATCCACTTGTGGTTATTGTTTCTTTGTTGAATCAGGTGCAATCTCATGGAATAGTAAGAAGCAAAAATCTACATCTCTTGGTTGTATAGAAGCAAAATATAAAGGTTGTACAAATGCATCCAAAGAAGCACTATGGTTGAGAAGCTGCTTGAAGACTTAGGTCTACCTCAAAAGGATCTTGCACCTTTATATTGTGATAATAAAAATGTCATTGCTTTTACAAATAATCCAATATTTTATGCAAGTACCAAGCACGTTGATGTCCAACATCATTTCATTAGAGAGAAAATTGAAGACAAACAAATTTTTCTTTTGTATTGTAAAGATGAAGATCAAGTTGTAGATATTCTCAACAAACCACTTTGTAAAGATATTGTAAAAAACTAGGATTACAACCCATTGAAGGGTTTGATGAAAAATCCCCAAGTAAAGCTTAATGGGGTTGTTAGAAATTAATATTTACTTAAGTGAAGATTATTTATTATTTAAATACTTGTAAGAATATTTCAAAGGAATCCCTACAATTATTTTGTCTCATTTGAGTATCCTCACACATGTGTGAGGATGACTCACTTTTATAACTCCTCTTTGGAGGAATATTAAGGCTTAGGTGTAGCCTCCTCCTTATGAGGATATTGACACTTTGCACATGCATAGGATGAAAGGTGGCATGCATAGAAATGGGAGTTACTTATGCAACTCCTTTTTTACCTCTATTTATTGAGGTGGTTATTTCCTTCTTTATATAATTCTATTCTTAAGCTCTCTCACTCTCTCTTATTGTAATCTTCTTTAGGCTTTATGCCATCTTCATAATATAGAGGGTTTTTCTTTGTTTTTCCCCCTTAAAAAATCTTGTGTCTCCTCTTGGATATTTGGTGTGCTTGCTTTTGGTTTTCATCTTGGATGGTAATATTTTCCTTCAAACAATAACTCTTGGATTTTTAATTTCCTTTTATTTCATTTTATTATTCCTTTCAACAGTTTTAGTTAGGTGCCTAGTTTTCTATTTGAATAGTTTTGAAATAGGGGTCATACTATCTATAATATCAACCAATGTTAGAGGGGTCAAGCACGGGTGCTTTCTCTAATAATTTTAGGCTTGTACTCATTTATTATTCAAAATAAATTCCAAATCAACTTGAATCATTGATATTATAGGTTAACAAAGATCATTGATTCATATTATCAATGGTTGAAAGCACATGGATAAATGAAGATCATTGATTCATATTATCAACTATCTTAGATATAATCAATATCATCAAATTTGTAAGCATGTCATCTGAAATTTACCTTACCATCATCTAGAATTAGAGTCAAATCACTATCTATAATGGAATTTAGTGAGCTATAAAAATTATTTTGTAGTAAAAAAATCGACTAATTGTTGAATAAGTCAATTAGTTGTAGTATATATTGATATAATAGCTTCATCAAGAATCATTTTTTATTGTGATTTAGTAATACATGCCCTAAATACATGAGTTAGTGCTAACCCACACTTTAATTTTTTGTTGGGAAAAGGTGATTTGTACACATTGCATAATGTTTATAATATATAAAATTATTATTTATTTGTAGTACATGAAAGGAATCTATCAACGGCGTTAGACAATCTTGTGGCCACTTTATATTTTGTAAATTGTAATATTGGTTAGATATTTTATGTGTGGGTTGCATATTAGGAAAATATTTAATATTGGAGAAACTTAGTGCAAAAAGGGAAAAAATAGTACCAAAAAGTAAATAAGGGGGACATGGTTTTGTAAGTACATGGTATTAGGCACATGATTTATGTAATACAACTTGGTAGTTTTGTGTAATCTTATTTTAAAAGAAAGCACATGAGTAGTTGTCGAGGTTGGCTAGTTGGCTATCATATCCTTTGGCTTGTTGGCTAAATTTGGTTAAGTTCTCTTGCAAGTGCATATGTGAAGTATGACTTGGTATGTGTGGTTGCATGGTTACCCATCATGCTTGCATACATGGAGGATGCATTGGAGGAGCTTGTTGTTTCAAAAGTATTCATGGAGACTATATAAATATATTGTAATGTTTTATTATTGAATAATACCTTGAGTGTGGATGCTTTTGGAGATTGGTTTTTCCTCATGAGTATTTTCCTAAGGCATATATTGTGTCATCTTGATGGTATGTTTTTTTTGTATGGTAGATTCTAAATTCTTGTTTATATATTTTTCTCTCTTGAGGTTATCTGGAAATATTTTTTATTGCTATAATTTTTCCTTTTATTTTCACCATTTTTAGTCATTGTAAGAAGATTATCATGTTAGACTAAATCTAAGTTAGAATACTAGTAGAAAAGAGAGTAAGAAAAAAAAAATGTTATAGTAAAAATGTTGCTTTATTTAAAGTTAAGCCTTCTAAGAAGAGAACAAAAAAAAATTGTATACTTTAAAAGACACAATCCATGCTAAAATGGTCTAGGGTGAATTATAATTACAATATAACTATTCCTAGAATCATAGTACTTGTGCGTAATGATGATGCTCCTCCTATCATATTTGCTTTAGTATACATCAAAAAATATAGAACTTTATAAGGGGATTTATAAAAAATATATTAAGAACAAAGTGAGAAAACCCTAAAAAAAGTTTGCTAGTCTTATGCGAGTTCTTCCCAACATGAAGTGGTCCCATTTTCCTTTAGGTTTTACACTACGCAACTAAAAAGTATTTTTATTTTTTTAGAAAATGGCTTGAATATGGATAACCCATTTGGCAAGACTTAGAAGCTCATTAGAGTAGGAAATATTTGAGTTTTTAAAAACCATTAAATAAACAATCACTATAATGATTGTTTTTATTACAAGATCAAAGATTGAATGATTTGGATCAATTTTATCTGCTCGATAAGGAGTGGTCATGTCCTCTAACCTTTTTCAATAATAATGATATAAGATGCCATAACCCACTTGAGAAGTATGACATAATAAAATAAGCATCAATGTAATAGATTACAACAGAGTTTGATGATAATACAAAATTAACTTTATCAACCTCTGCATGTGTAGTAAAATAGGCTTTGAGTTAGCTTTTATAAGTAATCACTTCCCCATTTAATAGCGTCCATTATATGATCCAACTCCCCATTGCTCACTATTTACTTGACATATTGATGACACTCCACAATAGCATTGTAACTATAAATACAATTGCCAAGTCAATTTTGACATAACCTATGTAATAGCATATTGATGCCATTATCATTCAATTTCAATTTTACAATTATTTTTTTACATATTTAGTCAATGTAAAACTAGGTCACTAATAAATTCTTATAATTTCCTTTCACTATCACTTTGACTATTAGATTGAATTTTCAATGTGAATTCAAGTTTCGAAATTGACAATTGAAATCATCAACAAAGTTAAAATATTTTCCTTGGATTTTGTATTATGATAGATTCTAGAAATTTCTTTCTCATAGATAATATGAGATGACTCATACATTGATGTTGATCTCCCAATGAATTTACTCCTTACACATTTGCTTAAAGTCCCACATCACCATACTAATATCATTTTAATGAGAAAAAGACTATTTAAATTAAGTTCAAATTTTAGCACACAACATATATGACAAAAATCTCAACTTTAGTGAAAAAAACAATGAAAAAGTTATTTGATTTCATTTTTCATTATGAAAAGATAATTAAAATGTAATGAGAATAGATCCGAAAGAAAAAGAAAGTTTATTATTTCATTCGATAGAAACTAATAATGAAAATTGTCATTTTTCATGACAAGAAAATAATGAGAATTTAATAAAAATAAATCTAAGAGAAGACAAAAAATTGTCATTTCATTTAATAAAAAACTAATAATGAAAATTGTCATTTTTTTCATAATGAAAAAATAATGAAAATTTAATAAAATAAATTCAAAGGAAAACGAAAAAATGTTAATCCATTCAACATAAACTAATACTAGCAATTACACCTTGGTGTGCAATGGGTATGCTGAAGAGTAGTGGAATGTCAATTAGATAAAATCTTAGGGCTATTTTTTGCATACATTTGTATATTATATGAGGTGAATTGGTAGGACATTTATAAAATGATTTTTTTTTGGTGAAAAAAGGGTCGCAATGAAGAAGTGATAGCTTTAAATCAACTATACATCTATTTATATGGATTGAAACATGAGTGAAACAAAACCTCTAAATCGGAAAGATAATTAGAGTCCAATACCAATAGTTTCATGTTATGTAGTATCTCATAGCTTCCTTGAAAGAACGTTTATAAAAAAACAAGGAAGATCATTTTGTATAAGATATATTCAATGCTCAGTCGAACATAAGAAAATCCTCAGACAAGATAGAAACCTAGTATCTAAAGGCCACTAGTTAATTGAATCCCAGTTCATCGACCAAACACATTCACCAATGGCATTGTTATTATGCAACTACTAGTGTTAATGATGAGAGCCACAAACCACGTCACTGGTTTCATATTATGAATATCATGTATTAAGAACATTAACAAACAAAAATTGAATCAAAATGTATATGGGCAATAAATACTGACCTGCAATGTGAAAAGCATGTTCTCAAACTGCACTTGGTCAAGAAATCAGCTCCAATTATTGCTTTATACTGATTGTTGAGTTTCTTGTTTACATATCTGTAAGGCACTTAAGGATAACAGGTGAACTAGTCCTAACTTCGACTAGTACAAAAATGGGGAAATAATGAACTCTTTCGTGAGCTAATTTAACCATGGAATCCCTCGAAAATAAAATTCTCTCAAGTGAATGAGTTATGATCTAAATTAAATTATCTATAGAAACACTCACAAGTATTTCTTACTCCACAATTCATGCTTGATAGTCTAATTAATTCAACACCAAACATTGGATTTTTTACATAAATCCATATTGTTACTTATGTTAAATTAAAACTAGGAACAAACAAACAGTTTTAATATTTTCCCCTTAAAATTATTGAATCTTGACTTAGTTTAGCCATGTCAAAACTAGGGACAACAAAAAGATTTAAATTTATTTCCCTCATTATTGAGGAGCCTTGACCTCATTTAACCACATGTATTAGCACTTGAAAAGATCACTTACCCCAGTTACATCAAGTTTTTGACCTGGGGTACAAATTTCAAGGCACCATGGTGTAATGGTAATAGGAGACACATAAGAAAGTGCACAACAGGTTCAAACAATAAGTTAGATCATAATACCGATGGACAGGTGCTAAGGTTGTGGTACAACAAAAATGGGGCACATCCAAAATTGGCGTTTGTTGACAGATCTTAAGAATGTGTTCAACACAACCCTTATCCATATTGAATTAAAGGTGGGCACATAAACTCACCCAAGATTTATCGTGAAGGAAGAGACTTCGAATTGGTTCGGATCGATGGTCGGCGTAGCTGTTCGCAGAGCTAGGGCATCCGCGCCCTAGCTCTTCTCTGGTTTTTTTCTGTCTCTGCGCGGTGAGGGGGGGCCTGTGTCTGCGTGCTGGGAGGGGCGAATCTTCTGAGCATTGTTGTGGGTGAGTTTGGGGGGTGTGCGGTGGCTGGGAGTCTCTGTTTGCCCGCGGCCGTCCTCCTTTCTTTTTCCTTGGCGTTTGGCGTGTGCGGCCAGGCTCGTGGTCGTGGCTGAGGCTTGAGGGGGTTACTTCCCTCTAGTCTGGGTGAGCCTGGGAGGGGTGGCGGCTTTTGCTTGGTGGAAGGTGGGGATTGCTGTGGAGTGTGGGGTTTTGTCTGGGTGTTGAAGCTGGTTAGGTGTGGGGTTTTGCCTGGGGCTAGTGGTGGGCTTTCGGCTGAGGGGTGTGGGTTTGGGTTGTGCCTTATCCTTTCCTCAATGGAGCTTGGGGAGCCTTCGGGGGAGGGACCTAAGCTGGATTTCCGGTCCGCTCTAGGCTCGAATCCCTTGCTTTCGGGGTCTCGTCTTCATGATAATATTTTATTTTCTCAGAATCTGGAGAAGAATGAGGCAGGTTCGGCAGGAGGGTTTCGTGTGCCCAAGATTAATGGTTGCCTTGAAAGATGTAAAGAGAGGCCAAATGTGGTGATCCCGATGGAGATGCTCGCTGAAGATATTGAGTACTACTCACGACATTCGTTGTACTGCAAATTTTTGGGTTTGAAAATTTCATTGCAATATTTGGAGACCTGGGCCAGGAGGACTTGGATGCCAGTTGGTGAGATGGAGATTCGGCTCCTAGCCAACAACTATTTCATGGTCACGTTTGACTGCATGGCAGATAGGATCAAGGTTTTTGAAGGAGGCCCTTATTTTTACAATCAGGTGGGCTTGTTTATCAAGCCATGGCACGCGGGTTTCAATCCAGCCGAGGAGATTCCTAGTCGAGTTCCAGTCTGGGTTAGATTGCCAAGGCTACCGGTCGAGTGCTGGCGTGAAGATGTACTGCATCTTCTTGCCTCAATGCTTGGTAAACCTGTTGGTTCGTCGCAACAGACGCAGTTCAAAAAGGTAATGACATTTGCCCGATTCTGTGTGGAAATTGATTTAAGTAAACCTTTGCCGGATTCTCTTGAAGTGAGTGCAGGCTCCCACTCATGGGTTCAACAATTGGATTATGAGACTTTACCCTTTAGATGTCGGTTGTGTCATGAATATGGCCACTTACTGCGTAGATGTCCAAGGGCCAAGCCTTTGGAGACTAATGCTTCACAGCCTCCTAAGAATCCTTCTGGGTTGGATAAGGGTAAGGGTCCTATTCTGGAAGGTGGTGCCGGGGAGGGTGGTTTTATTCCGGTCAGGAATCGGAATAGAAATAAGGGGCAGAAGAGGACTCTCAAAGAAAGGCAAGAAGAGGACACTTTTAATAGATTTGAGGTATTGGATGATTTTAGTCAGCAGGAAGTGAATCCGGGTTTGGTGGACTTGGATCAAGGGACTATGGAAGTTGAACAGCAGGGGTCTCCTATTCAGATAGTGCAAGCTCCTCAGCAGGAGGTGCATATGGGTTTACCAAATGTAGTGCAGGATGGGAAAGATCTAGGGCTTGAAGGGCTCTGTTCAGAGGTTCTTGGTGCTCCACAAGTTGAGGAGACTGGGATTTTGGAATCAAACCATCAGTTGAGGGCTCCGGTGGAACCAAGTTGTGTTGCTACTCCAGAAAAAAGCAAAGACACTTCAGCCCACCACTCTCGGGTTTCAGGCTCGGAGTTAGGTAAGAGTAATAAGTTGTCCTCTCATTTGGGAATTCTTCAGAAGGATCTAAAAAAAGGTGGGACGGAAAAGGTCTCTAAACTTGGCAGGAAGAAGGATGTGGAAAAGATCAGAATGATAGGGGAGAACTTGGTGGAGTCAGGGTCGGTTAAGACCTTGGATTCTCTTTTTTCGAGCCCCTTGAAATGATTGTTTTATCTTGGAATGTAAGGGGCTTGAACAGTGGCCCTCGACAAAAAGCTGTTCGCGATTTGGTTAGAAGTCAATCTCCTGATGTGCTCTTTCTCCAGGAGACTAAGCTATCAGTTGAAAGTATGTTTGGTTTGATGCCTAAGCTGTGGGGGAATGGCGAGTGTCAATGTATTGGCGCACAAGGGGCTTCTGGGGGAGTGGCTTGTTTATGGAATCCTCAGAAGATTTCTCCTCTTTGGTGGTTGTCCTCCAAGTCTTCTCTCTCCATGATTGCTTCCTGCTCTGAGTCAGGGGAGGCTGTACTTCTCTCCAATATTTATGCGCCTCCTGAGCTTCATGGTAAGCAATTATTGTGGACCCATATCAGGTTTGTTAGAAGTATGGCTCCTTACCATCCGTGGATTATGGCGGGGGATTTTAATGCTATCTCTAAGTTGGATGAGAAACGGGGTGGTATTGCGAGGCTGGAGCCTTCTGCTCTTCTCCTTCAGGACAACATTTCAGCTCTAAATCTGGTGGATATCAAGCCTAGTAATGGCCAGTTCACTTGGACTAATCGGAGGATTGGGGAGGATTGCATTGCTGAGCGTCTTGATCATTTTCTGGTTTCTTGTTACTGGGTTGGTGGTTTGTGGTCCTCTATGTCTGAAATTTTGGACTGGAGGGGTTCAGATCACTGGCCTATCAAGCTCGCGATCTCTTCGGCTCGTGTGCCTCGGTCTCCTCCTTTTAAATTCCAGCTTATGTGGCTTAGGGATCCCTCTCTTCATGACTACGTGGTTGAATGGTGGAGGTATGGTAGACCTTCCTATGGTACTAAAATGTATACTTTTGCTAAGTTACTTCAATTTGTCAAGTATCAACTCAAACGTTGGAATCGACATTGCTTTGGAAACATTTTCCATGCTAAGGCTGCTGCTCAGGCAGAGCTGGCTGGTATTACGAGGATGATTAGGGAGGATGGGATGACTGAAGTACTGCTCTTGGAAGAAGCCAAGGCTCTGAAGCTGTTGGAGGAGTGTGAGCTAAGGGAAGAAATTTTTTGGAAACAAAAGGCCCGGGTTGATTGGTTACTGGAAGGAGATAAGAATACTGCCTTCTTCTTCAATTCGGTGAAAGCCAGGAGACATGGCAACTCTATTTCTGTTTTAGTGAATGACAGGGGTGAGCAGCTTTCCTCCTATCAGGAGATCTCTAATGAAGCAGTTCAATACTTTGCTTCTTTATTCAAGGTGGAGGAGCGAAGGTGTTTCGATGAGGAAATTCAAGTCCTGTCGTGTATCCCTTCTCTTGTTTCTAGAGAAATGAATGAGCATCTTATGAGTGACATTTCGCTTGACGAACTGGAGGGTATAGTGTTTCAGATGAAGAAGGGGAAAGCCCCTGGCCCGGATGGCTTTCCGATTGAGTTCTTCCAAGAGTTCTGGGATATTATCAAATTGGACTTGTTAGCAGTTGTGCAGGAGTCTCAATCAAATAAGAAAATGCTGCGGGCTCTCAATTCCACCTTTCTTGCTCTCATTCCCAAGTGTGAGGGTGCTGATAGGCTAACACAATTTCGGCCTATCTCTCTGTGCAATGTGATTTACAAAATTATCTCTAAATTGATGGCTGACAGGTTGAAAAAGTGGCTTCCAGTGTTGATTTCTGAGGAACAGGGTGGTTTTGTGGAGGGTCGGCAAATTTTGGATGGGGTGGTGATTGCTACTGAGACTATCCATTCTATGGCCACTTCCAAGGTTAAGGCAATGTTTATCAAACTGGATATGGCTAAGGCTTATGACAGAGTTCAGTGGTCCTTCCTTCAGAAGATTCTTGGCGCTTTTGGTTTTGGAGAGGATTGGATTAAATGGGTAATGAGCTGTGTTACTACAACTTCCTTTTCTGTGTTAATCAATGGTGAGCACTCAGAGCTTTTTGGTGCGTCTCGGGGTTTGCGCCAGGGGGACCCCCTCTCTCCCTATTTGTTTATCCTTCTTGCTGAGGGTCTGGGACGCTTGATGAGAAGGCATGTGGAGCTGGGGCTTATTTCTGGATGGAGATGGAATGGTGGCTTACCTTCGCAGTCTCATTTGCAGTTTGTGGATGACACAGCTTTGTTGGGTCTGGCGTCTATCAGGGAAGCTACTAATTTGCGTAAAGTATTGGATGTTTATCTTAATGCCTCGGGCCAATTGATCAATGAGGAAAAGTCCTCCATCTTTTTCTTTAATACTCCTGAGGCCATTCAGAGGAGGATTGCTCACATTTTGAGATTTCAAATTGGGTCTCTCCCCTTGACCTACCTGGGTATTCCGATCTCTGTTGGAAGACCTCATAGAGATTCTTGGAAAAATATATTGGATAAATTTCGTGTGAAGGTTAATCATTGGACCCACAGATGGTTGTCCTTTGCTGGGCGTGTTCAGTTGCTCAAGTCTGTGGTGCAGGCTCTCCCCATCTACAGGAGCATGATCCAGGTTGCCCCGGTGAGTTTCATTAAGGAGTTGGATTCTCTGGCTAGGCAGTTTTTATGGGCTGGTAGCCTACAGTCTTCCAAATGGAGTCTTGTCAAGTGGGATATTGTTTGTAGCCCGAAGCAGTTCGGAGGGCTTGGTTTAAGGCAGTCTTTGCTGTCCAGTGTGGCTCAAGCTGCTAAGTTGTATTGGCGTTGGTGTGTGGAGCAGGATCAGCTCTGGGCTAGAATTTTATCTCATAAGTATTTTCCAGGGATCCCTCAGTGTGATATTCCCCGGTACTCCTTGAGGGGGAAAGGTTCGGTGATTTGGGGTACTCTCAAGAAAGGGGCTGATCTCATAAAGGATGGCCTTTTTTGGATTTGCAAAAGGGGGACGGAAGCTCTCTTCTGGTCTGATTCTTGGGATGGTTTTCCCCCCATTCTCTCCCAGTTTCTGAACTTGGTTACTTTGTGCCAGCGGTTCCTCGACGCTGGTTGGTCAAGGGTGAGTGATTTTAAGTCCTTCTCTGCCCGTGATCAGCTGAGAATGGTGGGATGGAAGAGCCCTGGCGAGTGGCCTGATGTTGGTATGGTGGAGGACTGTGCTGAGTTGCACAAAATCCTCTCCAACAGGAAATGTAGTTCCCTGCAGGAGAAGGATGTTCTTTCATGGTCTCCTAATCCTAAGGGTGTCTTTACTGTTGCTTCTGGATATCAGAGATTGTTATCCCACAGGCTTGAGGGGGGGAGGTTCACTGGTGGAAGAGAGTGTGGAATAAGTTCTCCTGGCCAAAGTGTAATTGCTTTCTCTGGACCTTGGCCTGGAACAGGTGCTTGACGTGGGACAATATTCAGAAGAGAGGGTTTCAAGGCCCTTCTATTTGTGTTTTATGTGGGGCAGCGGAGGAGGATTCTTCCCACTTGTTTTTTCGGTGCCCCTTTGTTTTGCATCTTTGGCATATTTGGTGGGAGGCCTGGAGAATCCCGTGTGTTCATGCCTCTTCTCTGGTGGAGTTTTGGAACAGTGTTGGTAGACCTCCTTCTGGAACCTCTTTCCTGCAGGAGGTGTGGTATGTAGGTCCTACTTTCATATTGTGGCAAATCTGGCTAGAACGAAATCGTAGAATTTTTCGGGGTGAAAGGTTGATATTCCAACAAGTTTGGCAAAGAGTAAGGGCTATGATTCAGGAGACGGTGGAAGCTAAGTGTGAGGTTGTTTTCCCTTTAGACAAAGGGGACGCTGAGAAGGTGGAGAGACTTGGAATCCAGGGGTTGTCTTCAGCTTCGGCTTGCGTCAAGAGGGGAAGGAGGGGGAAACAAAAAGTCCAAAGGTTGGGCAGGTGGATGCCCCCTCCGGAAGGTATCTTGAAGATCAATACTGATGGTTCTTCAAGAGGCAACCCTGGTCCTGCTGGAATTGGTGGAGTTGGTCGGGATTCTTCGGGCTCTGTGGTTTTCTTCTTCTCTGCTCACGAAGGGGTGCAATCTATCAACCTTATGGAAGGTTTGGCGATTCTCTATGCTCTTGAGAGGGCTTATGTTTTGGGTTGGCGCAGGGTTATTTGTGAATCTGATTCTCAGGTTCTGATTGGTTTGATAAATAATCGGACGGTGTCTGATGTTAGCTGGCAGCTGGCTAGAATGGTGCAACAGATTTTACAGATTGGTTCTTTGATGGAGTTTATATCCTTTGTACATATTCCTCAGGAGTGGAATAGGGCTGCTGATTGTTTGGCTAAGTGGGCTTCTGAGAATCCTCTCGGTTGGAAGATTGATGGGTGGGAGCAAGTTCCCCAGGAGCTCCGCCAAGATTTAGAAGGGATTCTGGTTAAAGATGGGGATGGTTACAATGAGGAAGGCTGATGTGTGTTGCTATGTTGCTGTTGGCGGGTCTTTGTGGCCTGAATTTTTTGTAATCTTCTCTTCTAATTTTCAATAAAGTTTTTACCCTGTTTTTTTATAAAAAAAAAGATTTATCGTGAAAGCCACAAAAAAAGCTTTAAAACCTGCAGGAACTTTCCAAAAGATCATTAGCTACAAACTACTGAGTTGCTACCTAATGCAATCAGCTCTATAGACAACAGCCCCTAAAAATGGCAACAATTCACGTTCCTTTTATATGCTTCCATAAAACTATGAAAAAAGACCAGATCATATGAATATGCCCAGCATGTGACATGTAACAGCTAAGACAAGAACAATATGGGTTTGGGAATCCAGGGCTCTGTCATCATCACCATCAAATCATGGGTGATTCATATTGTTGTTAACTACTTCCAGTATTAGTATTACTCCTGGAGGACCTAATTGTTCCCCTCTTGCTACTATTGTCATTAGTTCCCTCCCCAACGGCCCTATTAATACTGTTGCTATTGCTTTCCCCCCCACCTAAAATTTCCATCACCATTCTCCACTCTTTCTGCCCGACTTGTGCTTCCATTAATCCTTTCATTACAAATGCATTTTGTTCCTCTGAGTCTGTGCCCTAAATCAGAAACCCTGGCATATTTTACATTACAGATTAAGGACAAGGAAAGAAATGGGCACGAAAGAGAATGGGACTGATGCCGCTATTTTCATTGTACAGTAAAAAAGCACTCTCAATTTCTTTCACCCAAGTTACAGGTTCGCGAACAGAAACAAGAGGATGAGATTGAATGAACACTGGCAAATGAGATTAAACGAAAATTGACCAGTCGAGTTGTCAACGCAGAGATTAAACGAAAGTTGACCAAGAAAGCTAATAGCGCAGGGGTAACATTTAGCGTATTACAATGGCATCCATGACACTAAGTATTTTAAATTTTGATGGATGCCATTGTAATACGCTAATATTTTTTTAAGTTTTTAGAGTGAACATTTATTTATAGTAGTAACACAAATATATTTTTTATAATTATAAGAAATTTCAATGTATTTATTTGTAATTTTCTTTTTTTTGTTTATTTTTAAATAGTGTATTTATTTTATTTATATTTATTTTTCAATGGTTTTTAGTTTTTTTCTTTGTTTTTAAAGCTGTTTTAAATCTGTTTTATTCACAGCTTTCTTTAGATGTTTTTATCTTTGAATTCATGAAGACCCCTATTAAAAGAAGTTGTTGAATCATAACGAATTCAAAACTTTGCGGTTGCAGGTTTGACTTCATTCTCCCGGAGTTGGATTTCTCGTAGGTTTGGTCCAAGTTGAGTTTGTTGGACTTGCTAGGGCTCATTTGGTTTGGAACTTGGCAAGGTTACATTTTCTTAATACGCGCTAGAATCAAAACTAGGGTTTCGTTACCTTATCTTGTATCTTGTGAAGAAAATACATAAATTTAATATTTGATCTTATCTTAATCGAAAATTGTATCACATTTGTTTAAAGAAGAAATTGGACATATGTATTGAAAATCAAATTATAATTAAAATCAGTCAATTCAAATTTTATTAGGAACTCATAAGACAACTAAGCATCTTTGTGTTTAACCTCTAATGTGCTATTGAGTCTTTTCTTGCTTTATTTCACTATTGAGTCTTTATGCCTGATTTATTTTGTTCATATATTATTTGATTCATTGAAACGGTGATAGCATATGGGCAGTTTAGTGTTGTTTTGAATAAGTTGATGAAAATAGGCACCTTGAGAAAAGATAACTCTCAACGTATTTTATATGTATTAATATTTAATATATGTATGCTAGCAATTAATATCTTGAAATTTTCTTAGAACTCAAGTCTATGCTGAAGTAAAATTCTCACGTGCTTGTTTGAATAATGAAACCAAAAAAAAAAATCTTTCTTTAAAAACAAAAACAAAAATGTTTAATCATTGTTTCCAAAGAGATTCTCCATATGACATAAAGAATTTTGTTGTTTATAATATTATATCCCTCGAATAAATTTTTAGCTTTTTAGCCACCCAAAAAAAAAACTTTTTAGCTTTTGTAATTGTCAGCACGTGATGTAATATAAGTTTTTAATTATAATAAGAAGTTTTTTCTCATGGATTTTGTTTTTGGGTATAATTATAATATTAAATTAAATTAGTAATGCATATTTATATGTAATAGGTATGTTGAGGTTTTAACAATGGATTGTTAGATCTTTATATTTAATGTAGTTCTTTATGAACAATGTTATTTTTGAATTGTTGATATATAATTATTGAAAGAAAGTTAATTGTTTTGAGCTTAGGCATTAAGTGTGATTGGTTAGATGCATGATTACAATTTTAGTAGTACAAGTTTCACATTATAAAGCTCCATAATTTATTGCCTTAAAATTGATGGTATAGTTCTTTGTGTGTGACGGTTGGAGCTCACAAACATATGAGTCTATCTATAATAAATTTAATGAAATAATAAATTATTTGTAATTGGCATCCATGTCCTCTTCTTTATTTTTTAGAGGCAAACATGTACCATCCTTGTTATGATAGGAGACATATGATAGATCGAAACATAAAATATAAGGATAATTAATATGCATGTGCACTTTCACACTTCTCTCAAATTCTTCTAAACACCAAGCAAAGTTTGTATTGTTGGGAAAGGGTGTCTTGACCTTACATTCCTAATAATTGTTCTATTATATTTTGTATGAACTTATTATTTCATTTTCTAGTGATTTTGTCTTCTAGTAGACAATTGGTGTCTCACTTAGAGGTATACTAGACTTTGTCTTTTAGTGAGTTTTGTTTTCTCATGAGGAGGTAGGCATCCCACTTTGAGGTGTCATGTTTTGGCCATGTGTCAGCATCTTGTGGTGTGTGTAAGGTCATCATGAAGTGAGTTACATATGACAAATTGTGTGACACATAAGAGCATGTAAGAGGGAGCTAAAACTAGATTTTTGACCAAAATTATGACATGTTACACTTTTCATGGATCATCTTTTGAATGTTGAATGAAAAATTGGGGTGCCCAAGTTTGGGTGGTCAAATATGACAAGTTATGACATTCTAAGAACCAAGAGGACCAAGATAAATAATATGGCATTAGAATTTGGACCCAATTTTAGATACCATTCTATGCTCATTTCTAAACTATAACTCACCTTATCATCCTATGCATCTAAAATTGACTAACTCATGACTTGTATGGATAATTTATCCTCCCCCAACAATATGATTCTTGATTGGGAAAATAAACTTGTGTCCAACCTCTCTAATATTTACATTGACCCTCTTGTTCTTAACTTCTTAAAAAGAGGTTTTCCTTTAACATTTCTCCTTCTTCAATTCCCAAAATTGATTATTTACTTGCCATTAAAAATTCCATTCACTCTCTCCTTGAGTCTGTAGCTGATGAGGTCAGGAAAGATTGTGCTTTATTTCTCATACATCAAAACCCCTAAAGTATAATGTCTCTAAAGAGGATTTCTTAGATTTCAAACAAATCACTAAAAATAATGACATCATTATTGTTAAAGCTGAAAAAGGGAACACTACTATTATCCTCAATAAGAAAGATTACATCAACAAAATATTGGACCACCTATCAAATAGTGGTAGCTATAAAGTCATAACCAATAATCTTATTTCTAAGATTATCAACACGATCAAACAAGTCATTGTCTTCTCATCATTTAATAACCTTACAAAGAATCACCTTGAGCCTAATAAGGATATCACCATTCGTATCTATGGTGCTCCTAAAATCCACAAACTAGGCACCCCTCTTAGACCCATTGTTGACACATCTAATTCCCCCACCTATAAACTTGTTGCCTTCCTCACTTATTCGATCACCCCTCTAATTGGTAAGGTTGATTCCTTCATCAAGGACTCTATCGATTTTGTAAATTTTATGCAAGACAAAATCATTGATATTTAATGATATTTTGGTTAGCTTTCATGTGGTGGACCTCTTTTCACCAAAGTTCTAGTTCATGATTTTGTGCTCTTTAGGTACAAAAATCATGATGAGATTTATTTTCTATTCAAATTATCTTCTTCACTTTCTAGGATGTGTTTTATGAGCAATCTATGGGTTTTTCCATGGGCTCCCTCTTATCCCTTGTCATTACCAACCTTTACATGGAATAATTTAAGGAGCTAACCCTAAACTCCTTCCCCCTCAAGCCCAAATGGTGGAAGCAATATGTTGATGACACAAATGTGTATTGTCCTCATGGCATTGATCAACTAAATTTTTTCCATTCCCACCTAAATAGCTTAGTTGATTTCATTCAATTCACTAAAGAACTTGAGTTCAACAACCAACTTCCCTTCCTAGACATCCTCATCCTTAGAAAATAAGGTGGCTCCATTGGTCACCAATTCTATAGGCAAGCCACACACAATGATTTGTACCTCCATGCCACTTATCACCATAATTTGAGCCAAAAAGGTGGTATCCTTAAGATATCAACCACTTGAGCTTATAGGATTTGTGATAACAAGCATATTGACCAATAGCTCTCCCACCTTTTCCATTTCATAAAGATGAATAGCTATAGCAATAGGAGAATTTTTAGATTTCTCTCCCTCACCAAGACTCTTGTGCATTCTAAGCCTAAGCCTTTGACTCCTAATGCCCCTGAATTTTCTATCCTCCCTTTTGTTGGAGGCCTTTCTAATAAGATATAAAAAAAAATTACATAAGAAAGGCCTCATTTGCTCCTTTAAACCAGTCTCCACTATCAAAAATTTCATCGTGTCTATCAAATATTATATGTGGTTGGAGCTCCATCTTGGTGTCTATAATGTTTTTTCTCATGTGGTACTCCTTATATTAGGGAAATAGACATATCTATCAACACTAGTATTAAAGAGTATATTGTTGGCATTAGGCATGACAACATTGTTAAATGTGCCCCAATTGAGCACTCACTTAACACCAACCATCACATTTTCCTAGATAACATGTAAGCCTTAATCAAGGAAGATAGCTTTTCAAAAGAAAGCTACATGAGGCTATCCTTATAAGAGGTCACCCCACCAATCTCAATCAGAACAAGGGTTGGCACCTTAGTACATCTTGGAATTAGTTATTAACCTTTATCTTTGACCACCTTAATCCTTCTTGATCTTCCCCCACCTCCTCTCTTCTTCTCCCTCACCTTTTTTTCCTTCACCTTTATCCCTTAAACTACTTTTTATTTTTTCTTTAAATCACCCTTTTCTTTCATCTTCACCCCCAGGACCCCCTCTTATGTCTCTTCAAGCCCCTTTTCCTTCATATTACCTTCTACATCTTTCTCCCCACCTCCTCCCATGCCCCTATTTTATTAATGCCCCACACCACCCAACCCTTCTTACTAGTGGTGGTATCTTATCTCTTTCCTTTGTATTAGCCCTCTTCTTCCTTTATTAATTTTTTCTCTTACCCTTTTGGATTCTCTTCTTATACCATCGTTTCGTCATCACCCAACACCCCCTCACCCTTCTTATTGGGTGGTATCTTATCTCTTGCATTTGTGTTGGCCCTCTTCTACTTTCATATTTATCTCTTACGCTCACAAGTCTTTGTTTCTTAGCTCAATTTTTGGTATCTTATTCTCAACCCTTTGTCTCCTAAAACCTCATCTCTAATTGATGTAGGAGCATCCCTGGTTGTAAAGCAATCCTATGTCAACCAAAAATAGTTATTTTATTGCATTGCGTTTAGTAGCAGTTTTAGTATTTCATTCCAAATTTTACCGCATCATTATTTCTTAGCTCATGGAGCAAAATATAGCATCTACACATTGACATCTATCACATATCCATATTTCACATAATTTTTAGTTGCCTACTGAAAGTTATAGCTCTTAGAATTTCACTGTTTTTACTAGTCAGAGCATTTGGGGTCGACCAAGTCCAGTTTCTTAGTGTAGACTCTTCTAGATCATGTGAATCCTATGGTACATCATACAAGCATCTTGGGTTCATTGGGACCTATCCTGGAGATTCACAAGTTACTTCTTTTCACATGGGTTATCTTTCCATATCTTAAGGCCGACTTTCATATGTGTTCCTTCATCGGGTTTATGAACCCTTGCGGCTGACGCAGACCTTTATTCAAGTTTTAGGAGCATATTTATAATAATTTGTAATTATTTAGGATGAGTCAATTATAAGTTAGTATTTCATGATTAGTTAGATTTTGCATTTTTATAATCACCCTTTGGGGCGTGTAATAAGGCCAATTGGCTAGCTGTATTGTTGAATGCCCTTGAGGTAGGCCTGTGAGCCTTGTATATTCACCCTTGAGGCCTATGTTGCATGTAAGATTATCAATTTAATAAAGGTTCATGTTCACATATCATTTTGTTGTGTTGTTTCCGCTATGTTAACTCATTGCTACATAGTTCAGACTGTTCCTTTTGGAACCCTCCTACCTTGACTGCACCAAGCAATATCAGAGTGAGTTTTTGATTCCTAAAGGTATTCCTTGAGGTGAAAAAATCACCGACCTGAGGTAGACTATGTTTATTTTCAACCAATCACTGATTGTGAATCAGTTGAAACCCTTATAGCTAGATCATTGAATTAAGGAAGTTGCACCGAATTTGAGGGGAGATATGCCACCAAGGAGAGCACCTACTATGGAAAATGTTTCTAGAAGAATGGATGATATGTTGGAGACGATGTGTGAGATGCAAGTTAGGTTACATGTTGTAGAAGAGGACCAAAGGCGAGGTCTAAACCCTAAGCAGAATGATGAAAGTGATAATGAAGCAGAACAAGTGAATCAATTTGTAGAAGCTCTAGGTAAAGAAGAAGAAGATGAAGAAGAAGAATTAGATCAGATCAAGATGTTGAAAGCGATCTCAAAGATTGGAAAGTGACCTAGAGTTGAAATTCAAAATTACATGAGAAATTTGAATCCTAGAGAATTGATCAATTGAATCAATGAAATGGACAAGTACTTTGAATATGAAGAAATTGAAGATCCAGAAAGAGTTAGATTTGTGAAAACTAAGTTGAAAGGACATGTTGCATTATGGTGGAATCAAGTTCAATTGGACCAAAATAGGATAGGAAAGGAAAGAATCATCAAATGGGATAGAATGGTGACAAAATTGAAGAACCAATTCATACCAGTAGATTATGAACTTGAATTGTTGAAAAGATTGCAGAATTTGAGGCAAAAGAAAAGATTAGTGAAGGAGTATATTGAAGAATTCTACAAGATGATAATTAGAACCGATCATGGTGAAGTAAGCAAAGAAAAGGTTGCAATAGACATTAATGGATTGAGAATGAGAATTCAAGAAGAATTGAGCTTGGTAAAGATAACATTGGTTGAAGAAGCATACCAATTTGCATTGAAAGTGGAAGAGAAGTTGAACAAGAAGTTTGATCAAAGATAGAGAAATGCAAGAGGAAGATTTCAAAAGAATGGACCCCAGTCTAGAGAAAGAAGACCTTATGTGGAGCAGAAAAAAGATGTAAAACACTACTAGAGTGAAGAGAAGGATGCTAATTCATACCGTAGAAGTAGAGAAGATAGAAATTTATACTACAGTGATAGAGGAGGTCATAATTCTTATCATAATAATGGATTCTGGAGAGATGAAGGAAGATTTGAGAGAAAACCATTTAGAGGAACCTATTTCAAGTGTGGAGGTGAAGGACACAGAGCATTTGAGTGTCATTGAGGAAGTGCCAGAAAGAAACCTGAGCATACCAGAAGAGCAACCTATATGGATCAAGAATGTGTTGGATCCCTTAATTCAATTGGTAAATTAGAGAAAGGCAAATCGTTAGTAATGAGGAGAGATTTGATGCATGAAGAAGTGACTAAGGAACCACCACAAAGGAAGAGTCTATTCAGAACCAGATGTAAGTCTAGAGGAAAGGTATGTAAAGTTATCATTGTTAGTGGTATTACTAATAATCTAGTTTCAGAGGAGATGGTGACCAAGTTGAATTTGCAGAGATTGAAACATCCAAACCCTTATAGGATAGCATGGATTCAAGATGATCATAAAATATTGGTGAATGAGCAATGTTTGATGAAATTTCATATCGGATCATATAGGGATGAAGTAATGTGTGATATTATGCCTATGGATGCATTTCATTTGATATTAGGAAGACCATGGCAATATGATAAGAAATATATTCATGATGGGA
The DNA here is from genome assembly GCA_007258455.2 of Sequoia sempervirens. Lineage (NCBI taxonomy): Eukaryota > Viridiplantae > Streptophyta > Pinopsida > Cupressales > Cupressaceae > Sequoia > Sequoia sempervirens. Next base: position 121,795,887 of record VDFB02000002.1, on the reverse strand, counting down.
GAAGGAATACTTATACTATGACATCAAATGGAAAGAGAATTAAGTTGATACCTTTAGAGGAAGAGGAGAAGATTGAATTTTGTGGCACTGCCAGACTTTGTTTGGCAGATGGAAGGAAATTTCTCAATGGATTGAAGCATGAGAACATGTGTTTTGCATTGATTCCAAAAAAATGGGGTAGTTCAGAGATAGCAAGAGATAAAGATCCACCATAGATAGAAGTTGTAGAACTGCTAACAGAATATGAATACATCATGTCAAAGAATGTATCAAAAGGACTTCTACTGATCTAGAGTATCAGTCATCATATAGATCTTATATTGGAAGCCAATTTTTCGAACAAGGCAACACATAGAATGACACCGACAGAGAATGTAGAGTTGAACTAGTAGATTCAAGAGCTATTGAGGAAAGGATTAATTAGAGAAAGTTTAAGCCCATGTGCGGTACCTACTGTACTTGCAGCAAAGAAAGATGGAGAGTGGAGAATGTGTACCGATTCAAGAACAATCAATAGGATCACTATCAAGTATTTATTCCCATTACTGAGGATGGATGACATTATGAACTATTTGAGTGGAGTAAAGTATTTTGCAAAGATTGACCTAAATAGTGGATATCATCAGATCAGGATTAGAGAAGGAGATGAATGGAATACTGCATTTAAGACTAATGGGGGATTGTATGAGTGGTTAGTGATGCCTTTTGGATTGACCAATGTACTGAGCACGTTCATGAGGTTGATGAATGAGGTATTGAAGAAATTCTTGGGTAAGTTTGACATTGTTTACTTAGATGATATTCTAATTTTCAGTAATACTAGAGAAGAACATTTGTGGCACATTCAACAAGTATTGCAGAGGTTGAGAGAAGAGAAGTTGTTGATTAATATCAAGAAGTGTATTTTCATGAAGAGAAAGAAATGGTATACTTGGGATTTGTTATTTCTACTGAAGGATTGAAGATGGACCCTGAGAAAGTGAAAGCAATTATAGATTGGCCTACATCGGTAAACATTGGAGAGGTGAGCTCATTCCATGGATTAGCTAGTTTCTACTAGAAGTTTATCAAAAGTTTCAATAGTGTTTGTAACCCCATGACAGAGACAATGAAAGGAGACAAGAAGGAATTTAAGTGGACATTTTGAGCTCAAAGAAGTTTTGAATTGTAGAAGAAAAAGGTGACAAAACAACCAGTGTTTGCATTACCATATTTTAACAAGTTATTTCAAGTTGACTGCAATGCAATTGGAAATGCAAGTGGAGCAGTGTTGAGTCAAGAAGGAAGACCTATAGCTTATTTTAGTGAGAATTTGAATGATGCTACAAGAAGATATTCAGTTTATGATCAAGAATTTTATGCCCTAATTCAATCCTTGGAAAAGTGGAGACATTATTTATTTCCTAAGGAATTTGTGTTGTATATAGATCATCAAGCTTTGCAGCATTTGAACAGCCAAGGAAGGTTGAATTAGAGACATATGAGATGGTTTGAGTTCTTGCAGAGTTATACATTTGTGTTGAAGCATAGGAGTGGAAAGTCAAACAAAGTTGCAGATGTGTTGAGTAGAAGAAGGAATTTGTTGACATAGATGAGAGTGGAAGTATTGGGATTTGAGGAATTAAATCACATGTATGATGATGATGCAAATTTTGGTGAAGCATGGAGAGCATGTAAGAAACCAGTAGTGATAGACCAAAGTTAATGGTTGGATTATTACATTCAAGAAGGTATGTTATTCAAAGGAAATCAGTTGTATATTTTGAGTTCAATGAGGGAGAATTTGATGAAGGAAAAGCATAGTGGAGCTTTAGCAGGACATTTTGGAGTGGATAAGATGGTAGCTTTGGTGAGTGAATAGTATTTTTGGCTGAAGATATATAAGGATGTAAGCAAGTATGTTCAAAGTTGCAGAATTTGTCAAGTTGCAAAAGGGAGTAATGAGAACACTGGATTGTACAAGCCTTTGATAGTACTAGAGAGGCCTTGGGAAGATATAAGCACGAATTTCATATTGGGATTGTTGAGAAAATAGAGAGGATATGATTCTATAATGGTAGTTGTGGAAAAAATTTCTAAAATGACACCTTTCATTCCTTGTAAGAAGACTAACAATGTTGTACATGTTGCTGATTTATTTTTCAAGAAGATTATGAGATTGCATGGATTACCTAAGAATATTGTTTTAGACAGAGACACCAAATTCCTTGGATACTTTTGGAAGATCTTGTGGAAGAAGATGAAGATAGAATTGAAGTTCAGTTCAGCATATCACCCATAGACTAATGGACAAATAGAGGTTGTAAATAGAAGTTTGGGTAACTTGTTAAGATGTTTGGTTGGAGATAAGGCAGGAAGTTGGGATATAGTTGTATCACAGGAAAAGTTTGTATACAATAATTCAATGAACTAGAGTATAGGGAAGACACCATTTGAGATTGTTACCGGAACACATCCTAGAGGAGTTGCAAAGTTAAGAGACATCAGTATGGATAATAAAAAGAGTGTAGAGGCAGAAGAGTTTGTAGATTTCATGGAGACATTGCATAATTAGGTTCGGAAGCATTTAGACAACATGAATGGTAAGTATAAGGAGAAGGAAAATGAGCACTAGAGACATAAGGAATTTGTTGTTGGAGATGTAGTAATGGTGTATCTGAAGAAGGAGATATTTTGAGTTGGTACATACAATAATTTGAAGATGAGGGAGTTTGGATAGTGTAAGATACTAAGGAATTTTTATTCTGGAAATGCATATGAAGTGGAGTTATCAGAGACATTACGTACATCACCTATTTTCAATATTAAAGACATATATGAATTTCATGAAGGATATTCAAGTGGCAGTAGTACTAAAGAGGATCTGAAGGAGTAGTTACCACATCAAGAACTGGAGAAGATTGAGCGGATTTTGGATACCAAAACTAGAAGGAGCATTAGAAACAAGCAATATAAAGAATATCATGTGAAGTGGAAAGAAAACCAATGGAGGATTCATCATGGATTTCTCAAGCTAAGGTGGAACATCTTGGTTTTCCTCTTAGCTCTAGAAAGTGAGGGACTTGCTTTTCTTCCAACATCAGGTGTCTGATGTAGGAGCATCCCTGGTTGTAAAGCAAAAAGGGTTATTTTCTTGCATTGCATTTAGTAGCAGTTTTAGTATTTCATTCCAAATTTTACCTTATCATTGTTTCTTAGCTCATGGATCAAGATATAACATCTACACATCAACATCTATCACATATCCAAATTTCACATCATTTTCAGTTGCCTAACAAAAGTTATCGCTCTCAAAATTTCACTATGTTTACCAATTAGAACATTTGGGGCCAACCTAGTCTAGTTTCTTAGTGCAAACCTATTCTAGATCGTGTGAATCCTAATGGGACATCATACAAGCATCTTGTGTTCATTGGGACCTATCTTGGAGATTTTCAAGTTGCTTCTTTTCGCATGGGATTATCTTTCCATATCTTAAGGCCGACTTTCATATGTGTTCGTTCATCAGGTTTATGAAATCTTGTGGTCGACACAAACCTTTATTCGAGCTTGAGGAGCATATTTATAATCATTTATAATCATTTAGGATGTAGTAAGTTATAAGTTAGTAGTTCATGATTAGTTAGATTTTGCATTTTTGCAATAACCCTTCGGGGGCATGTAATAAGGCCAGTTGGCCAGTTGTATTCTTGAATGCCCTTGAGGTAGGCCTGTGAGCCCTGGATATTTTCCCTTGAGGCCTATGTTTCATGTAAGATTATCAATTTAATAAAGTTTCATGTTTGCATATCAATTTGTTGTGTTGTTTTCATTGTGTTGACTCATTGTTGCATGGTTCAAACTATTCCTTTTGGGACCCTCCTACCATGACTGCACCACTAATTCCATTCTTTATCTTCTAATGATCTTCATTAGCAAGAGGTTAATTTTTTTTATAAATAAATTCAATACTTTTCTCTAAATTTCTCTAAATGATTTTTTTATTTATTATCAAGAAACAAATTTAGCTTGGTCTATATAATCAAATCCCTTTTCAAATTTTGGTTTGCATTTTTATTTTTATTTTCTTTTTGGATCCTATTTAACTTAATCTCTTTTAATTGTTTTTCCTCTTTAATTCTTATTTTTCTCTCTTTTTCAACTTCTTAACCTTTTCTTTAGTCAAGTATCCCTCCTTACATTATTTTTTCATCAGTATTTTTATATTAATTCTATGTTAAGGATTTATTCCATTATTATTAATCATACAAATATTATCCATTCTCTTTAATACTTCTCATATTGCCATTAAATTTTATCAATTGAAAATTAAATTCATTTTTGACATGGTTTTTAATTTGTTTTCTTTATTCCTTATTTTTGAGGCCTCACTACGCTTTATTCCCTCTTTTTAAGTCAAATTTTTCTTCCTATTCTTCACTTTTCTCTTCTTGATGATGGATCATTGAGTTTGATATGAAACATCGATCAGAAAAAATATACACAACAAATCCATAAACAAATTTCAACCATACTTCTTGTGATTTTTTTGATGTTTTTTCTAAACCACTGTGGTTTCAAGTTTGAACTCCTACCTATTTATTTGGCACTTAGAGTTGTAGTTTGTATGGTTGATTTGTAGGTATTGTTATGTTGTTGGATTTACTCCATTTTAACATGTTGGTGACACTTATAATAGCTTTCTCTAAAAGTGTATTGTATTCCATTGGTTTATTGAATAATACATTAGGCTTCTTTGGAGTGTGGAGATTTTATGTAGAAATGGGTTTCTCCACATATATTTATATTATGGTATATTGCTTTATTTTTATTCATATATGTTTCTACTTTTTCGTGAGTTGAAAAGATTAAAAATTTGCATAATACTCTCCTCATTAGATTCTTGTAGGAAGTATTTTTAGATACCTTGCTTCCTTTTAGATGGTATCAAAAATTGATCACCTTTTATCTTAGTGTTGATTAGAGGGTTTTTGTACTAATTTTTGATTGAGTGGGATCTTATGCAGAGTATTTTTTACTACAAGAAGATATGGCAAGCACATCTAGAAGAATAGAAATAGAGAAGTTTAGTGGCAATAATCTTAAGTTGTGAAAAAATAAGATGGATATATTCTCATGGATGGAGATCTATGGGTTATAATATCGATACTATGTCATCGAGTAGGAAACAAGAAAACTGAGACTTGATGGATAGAAAGGCTAAGGGTCTTATGAGAGTCTATTTGGTGGGCTTAGTTCTTTTAAGTTTTTATGAAGAGACTACCACAACAAACTTTTTGAAGAAGCTTGGTAAAATTTATTAGGATAAATCCCTTGTGAATTAGTCATTCTTGAGAAATAATTTATATATTCTCTTAGAATGGAGGATAATAGATATGTAGCTAAAGATTTGAATACCTTCAATATGTTAGTTGTGTAGCTAAGCTTGGTTGTTGTGAAAATGGAGGAGAGTTATTGTATAAATTTGTTATGTTATTTACCTAATTTATGGAGCCACGTTGTGATGGCCATTGAGAGTCATCCATGCAAATGCCCCTGCTTTGGGGAGGGTTGCATTGTTACTTTTTGAAGAGATGTGGAGGATTTTTTTTAAAATAGATAAGGAGGCCCTTAAAATTAATGGAAGATCCAAAGAAAAAGGAATAAGAAGGGTGAAAGAAAGACAATTCAAGATCCAAATAATATGGGAGATATAAGTCTTTTAGTAAGTCCAAGGCATTGTGTTGGAATTGTGAAAAACTTGGACATTTTTAAAGGTTGCAAAGAGGAGAAGAAAAAGAATAAAAAGAAAAGAAAAAAATTATGGTGATGAGATATATAGATTGTCTTGGGACAATGGTGAAGCCTTTGTCACAACCTTGGCTACACATGCATAAAAAGGTGCAATCTTATTGACTCTAGTGTATCTTTGCATAATGCCTCACATTGGGGTTGGTTTACTAAGTACAAATAATTTTATGATGGGAAGGTGTACATGGGTGATGATTCTCACTTGAAAATAGTTGGCCATAGATGAGTTTTGATTATATTTATTGATAGATGCATGAAGGGGATCAATGGTGTGTTGCATATGCTTGGTTTGGCATGCAACCTTTTATATGTAAGTAGCAATGTGCATGTTATTTTCTCGAGTGGCTAGTGTAAGATGGTTAGACGAGCTATAGTTCTTGTATATGGTGTCCAAGGTGGAACTACATTTTATTTTGATGCTTGCACACTTTAGTGCCATAATTCTTCTACTTTAGTGAAAAGTTCTATAGAGTCTTCACCTTCACCATTGGAACCAAAGAGGTGCATTGGATTCACTTCCAATGGCCATGCTTTCTAAGTATCTAAGGGTGCCCATTCTTTGGAAATAAACCTTCTCACCAAGAAAAAAATGTTATAGCACCATAGACTTGGTCATACTACTGACAAAGGTCTTGTTTCCATGAAAAGTAAAAAAAATCATTGAGGGTATAAATAATTGTAATATTGAGTTTTTTTAATGAACATTATATTTAGTGAAAGAGAAATCATGCTCAATTTTAGTCTAGTTCTCACAAATCTTCTAGGATATCAAAGTTGGTACATTATAATTTTTTTGGCACTATTATTGTTTCTTTTATTTTTTATTACAAGAGAAGGGCATGGGTTTACTTTTTCAAAGTTAAATTTGAAGTCTCTAGTAGATTTAAAGAGTTGATAGCTCTTATTGAAATTCATACTAGTTAAAATATTAAGTGTTTGAGGATTGATAATGGTGTTGAGTTTTATGCTACAAAATTTGATAGGTTCAATAAAGATAACGATGTAGAACAACACAAGTTAAATTCATACACCCCTTCAAAAAATAGATTTACATAAAGGATGAATAGGAAATTGATGGAGGGGGATGGGAGCATATTTAATGGGGCTAGTATGGAATTTTTTTTTGGACAAAAGAAATTCCCATGACTTTTTACGAAGTTAAAAAATATTCTACATCATATCTAATTGAGAAGACACCTATGGAGGTGTGGTTAATAAAATCCCTCATTAAGACATCTCAAAGTGTTTGGTTGTGAGGCATATGCTCATATGCAGAGGAAAACAAGGTAAACATTGGAGAAAAAGTTTGTTAAGTGTATCTTCATCAATTATAATATTGGTGTGAAAGCGTAAAATATTTAGGATCCTATGGGTGAAAGATTTTTATCTAGCAGGAGTGTTATCTTCTAAGAAGGTAAGCCTTCTTCCACTACATTACAACTATAAAAGAAAAGGAAAAATATGTGGTTCAACTAAACCCAAAGACTGAGCAAGTTGAACCAAAATCCCATAATGGACCTAAAGAGGAGGAGCACTCAAGTAGTTTAGAAGAGGAAGTAGAACCTTCTCTTAAACTCTTGAGAATGTCAACTCATCATCAATAACTGCTAGAAATGTATCCTCTAATTGATTAGAGATGCATTTTTCTTTGATTACTAACATTAACGAGCATATAATTGTAAGGGGTGTTATGGGTACAAACAATGCAAATTATTAGAAAGAGGCCATGGATGAGGAGATGGTGTCATTAAAGAAAAATACACATGGGATCTAGTACATCTTCTTGATGGAAAAAACCCTATAAGACATAAATGAGTGTTTTAGAAGAAAAAATATTATATAGTATTGTTAAAAAGAATAAGGTGAGATTGGTTGAAATGATATTCCCAATTTGAATAAATTTATTATGTTGATTGTTGACACTTTGTGCCACCCTTGTGTTCCCATTGCTGATAATCGATCTAATAGATCTTTGTGGGTATTTGGGTCAACTGCACTTTTGTGTTATAGTCTCCCCTTGCTTGCCCCTTAGTCAATTACCCAAGTAAAAATACAAAAAAATTGACTAAGTGTTAGAAACTTTTGAGCTTTCCATCTTGTAAAGAAGCCAAATGGGTATTCATATTCCAAAATTTGAAGAAATTCTGAGCAAAAATAGCCAAGTTATACAGTTGTGGGTTTTTCTACCCCATCTAGATGCTGTGGGGATTTTAAGCCCATCTAGATCCTCCTTATATCCCCACAATATCTCTTTTCCTCATTTTCTTGCAAATGGAAGATGTGTTTTTTTCTTGCAATTACTAATTTTATAACCAATTTTCTATTCCTCATTATTTCTCTTCAAGCTATTAGGGTTAGGGATTTGCAACACATTTTTTGTTATTCTTTAGTATAAAAGAAACTTATGTACTCTTTGTAATAGTTCTTCTTCTCCTATTTCTTTAACAGACATGCAATTTTTTGTCTCTATAAGGCTTCAAGCCTCTCACTAATGAAAAATTATATGTTTTCACCTCTTAACTATAAAGCTTCTACCGTAAATACCTTTGCATCTATTTTTAGTGTATTTACTTTGTTTTGTGGGCTTATATAATTTGTTACATTTGTTTCTAGAGCTATCTATGGAATATTCTTCCCTCCCAACATCTACCAAACTCTAACCTCCACATAAGCTCATATAGGTTACTATGTAAACTAAAGATTGTGAGCTTTTTAGTTTTTTTTTATTACTTTTTTGGCACTACAAAAAGTAGAAAGAATCACTCTTAAGCATCTATTGTATGATTATATCACCTTTTAGTTTTAGATTTGTTTTTTGTTTTTCTCCTCTTTTTTTTCTTTTGAAAAAGTAATAGAATAGATTATTTTAGGTGAGTCATTAAGAGAACCAACCCTCTCTAGAGATTCATCCCGATCTATAGGCAACCCACAAGCCTCAAGATGTTTCCATGCTTGTCAACTAGGGAGAGAGTCTAAATATCACTCTGTCTAGGGCATGCATAGCATTGCCAATAATTTTTGGTACACCTGGTGGGAGAGTTTGGACTATTACAGTTCATCAATCTATTTTCTTTTTGATATTGGTATGTATATTGGTAATTTATACTTGTTGAAGCATTTCTAACATACTTGACAACTCTACAATAAATTCAACATCTTGGTTCCAAACCAAACATCAAATTCCATGCCAAGGATTCATGTACTAGAGCATCTTCAAGAGGTAAATTCTAGTACACTCAATCATATTTTTCCACTGCAATAAGAAACAAGCAACTAGATAATATTTATCTCCACCAAGGAGAAGAGATAGAGGCTCTATAACCCCAGCTCATAAGGCTCAATATATACCTCCATTCAATAGATTATCATAGCCTAGGACACCTACCACCGATATAAAAGGAACATTATTTCAAATGGTTGCACCTATTAATCAAGCCTTTGTCCCCTTTAATGGGGGAAACTCATTGAATCTAGACCAACATGATGAAATCTCCATGGCTACCCTCAAAAGTATCTCATTATTCAATACAGAAGATAAGATCACCCTCGTTGAGCACATCAAAGATGTAGCTACTCTTTATTTAGTCCATAATATAATAGAAGAAAATATTGTAATTAGGCTATTGGATTCCTCATTTGTTGGGATTAAGGTGTCTCAACCTTT